>CAJNDS010002189.1:294471-329471 GCA_905221605.1 Symbiodinium natans | reverse complement strand
TAAACACGAACTACGTACCCCCAAACCCAAAACCCTAAATCCTAAACCCTAAACCCTAAACCCTAAGCCCTAAACCCTAAACCCTAAACCTCCAACCCCCGCCGGGGCCTTTCTACCCTGCTGGAAGGCCTTCGGTCTTGGGAGCCGCGCGCTTCGTGTGGAGCCCAAGGATGCCACGGCAGCCGCTGAACCCTAAACCCTAAACCCTAAACCCTGAACCCTGAACCCTGAACCCTGAACCCTGAACCCTAGCTCAGAGCGCGCGTTAACCTTTCCCTGTAAGGGTTTAGGGTTTCGGGGTGTTGGGGTTTCGTGTTTTAGGGTTTTAGGTTTCGCTTTCTCGCTTCGGGGTCGAGGGAATTGTTGTTGAACCCTTGCCCATCCCTACCCAAGTCCCAAACCCTCAACGCTCACGCAACCCGCACAGCCCCAACTTACCCTGGCATGTTCTGCTTTCCTTACTTCGCCAATAGTTGAACTGTAGATTCTTACCCCTTATTCAGTAGGAAGAACTCAGTTTTACCTTCTTCCCCCTTGGTTTTTGGAGAAGTAAGCTTACTTAAGGGCTTAAGGCTTGGGTTTAAGGTAAAAGGTTTCTACTATTTGCTTAAGAACCCCAAAAGAATATTTTAAAACAACAATCCCCGTAGTACCCATAATAAGGAAGAGTATTTTTCATTTTTTGGGGTTCTTAAGCAATTAGTAGGTTTAGAGTTGCATGATAGGGCTTTCAGTGGCTCCCACCCGCCTATGCCAAAGAACACGACAGCAGCTGCATCAAACCCCATGTATCTGCGGCAGGGCCTGCCGACTGTTTAGGGTTTAGGGTTGAGGGTTTAGGGTTTAACGCCTGTTGCCGTAAAATCACGATACTTGGGACCTTCATGACCCCTCACCCAAGACTTTTGTCAAGCTTGGCAGAGTGTGCTGTGCCGTAGGTGCAACAGCACAGGTGAAACGGCATGCTTGAACAAGGTGCTTTCCCTCCGCAGTCCTCTTGAGGCGACACCGCCGCATGCAAAGTAGCTCTAAGGGTAGTTACATGGTCCCTTCATATGGGCCCTTAAACGGGGACCCCTTATATACCTCTTATATACCCTATACAACTAGGGGCGCAGACATCAGAAACCTTTACGGGAGGTAGGGGACCATGCTAAGGGCCCATGAAACTACCCTTAGAGCAGCCAGGGCTTGTGGGTGCTAGGGCTGCACTCTGATTTCGCGCACTCGGAGAGCAAGCACATTCCCATGCTGTCGTGGGTGGCCTAAAGCCATCCCGACCTCATCCCTCCTCCTCCTCCGCGCCCTCCGCCGCGCCCTCCGCCTCACAATGCTGAGGAGTTTGGAACCGGAAGCTTCCCAAGAGAGACTACAATCCAAGGCCCTAGAAGCCCTGTAGCTCTAGGCATCTGAGCCCTCAACACCCCAGAGCCCCCGCCCAAACCCAGCCACCCAAAAAGCAAGGGGAAGAGAAGCAGACGAAAAAGCAAGCCTGAGGATCTCCCCCAACCTTAAGTAAGACCGTCTATCCGTTATAAAAACTCCTGTTGACCCCCCCCAAGCCTCTCAGCAACCCACGGAGTCCCCAAAACCCTACATAAACGAACCTAAAGCCCCCCAAAAAAAAAACAACAAACTTGAACCTCTGGGGCCTGAAAACCCTCCGCCGGAAACCCTGCCATGACCCTGATTCTCCCGACAATATGCCCTCGAAATCATCCCCAAACCCCCAAACCCTACATACACCCCACCCTACACCCTAACCCCCAAACCCCAACCAAAACCCTAAACCCTAAACCCTAAACCCTACACCCTAAATCCTAAACCCTAAACCGCACTCAACCCTAAACCCTAAACCCTAAACCCTAAACCCTAAACCCTGAACCCTGAACCCTAAACCCTAAACCCTGAACCCTAAACCCTGTCCCTTCTCCCTCTGCCGCGCCTCTGCCTCGGCGGCGGCCGCCGCTGCTTCGGCAGCCAAGCGGGCCTCCTCCTCTGCCTGGACACTTGAAGGGACTCCCCAAAAAACTCACTTGCATTGCACCTTAAGCCCTAAACCCTGAGCCCTAAACCCTAAACCCTAAACCCTAAACCCTGAACCCTAAACCCTAAACCCTGAACCCTAAACCCGATTCCCTAAACCCGAAACCCTCCCCAGTCGGGGAAAGAGATCGACGCCAGAAGATGCCGAGCGGCTCGGGCTTTGGCCGCTTCCTGCAGCTCCTCCTCCTGCGAAGGTGCTAACGGGTTTTAGGGTTTGGGGTTTGGGGTTTGGGGTTTAGGGTTTAGGGTTTAGGGTTTAGGGTTTAGGGTTTCGTCTAGGGGTTCTGCCTAGAACCCCCAAGGTATCTTGGGTTTGGGGGTCCCTGCTTTCGGACCCCTAAGGAGATATAAGGGCGCCATATTCGGAGCATACGAAAAGGAACCTTTTGGGGTACAGCCCTAAACCCTAAACCCTAAACCCTAAACCCTAAACCCTAAACCCTAAACCCTAAACCCTAAACCCTAAACCCTAAACCCTAAACCCTAAACCCTAAACCCTAAACCGAGTCTTCATCCCTTATCTGTTGGGTTTATGGCTTCGGGTGCGGGCTGTGATAGGGGGCATAGGGCTTCGGCTGCTACCAGTCGGGATGTAGGAGCCCACCCTTCCGGATGGTTTAGGGTTTAGGGTTTAGGGTTTAGGGTTTAGGGTTTAGGGTTTAGGGTTTAGGGTTTAGGGTTTAGGGTTTAGGGTTTAGGGTTTAGGGTTTGGGCACAGCACAAGAAGCCTGCAAGAGAGCTTTGAACCAAAGCTTCTGTGCAGGACTGCTGCACCTGGACCCTTTAATTCTTTCTTTTTTCCTGGTTATAAGAAAGGAACGCACAACAATAGGTACCCAACACAAGGCAAAAGGGCAGCTCTCTTCTGCAAGGGTTTAGGGTTAGGGGTTTAGGGGTTTAGGGGTTTACCTAAACCCTAAACCCTAAACCCCAAAGCCTAAACCCGAAGCCCTAAACCCAGCCGGTGCCTTTGCTGTGGCGGCCTCGCGATCTTCAGCCGAGACCGGCCTATGGTGTGGGGTTGCAGGTTTCGGGTTCAGGGGTTCGAGGTTTAGGGTTTAGGGGTGTAGGGGTTTAGGGTTTAGGGTTTAGGGTTTAGGCTTTAGGGTTTAGGGTTTAGGGTTTAGGGTTTAGGGTTTGGGGTTCAGGGGTTTAGGGTTTTAGGGTTCAGGGGTTCAGGGGTTTGGGGTTTAGGGTTTAGGAGTTCAAGGCTTAAGGTTTGGGGCTTCTACAGCTTGATGTTTAGGGGTGTAGGGTTAGGGGTTGGGAACTTTGGGTTTGGGCTTTTGGGATTTGGGCTTTGGGTGTTCACAAAAAAAACCAAAAAACCCTGAACTCTACCTAAACGTGATTACAAAACCCTGAACCCTAAGCCCTAATTAAACCCTATACGCACACCTGCACCTTAAGCCACAAAAGCCCTGAAGGCCCTAACCCTTGAGCTTGTGGTTGAAGAGCGTGCGGTCTGAATTGAAGGTTTGCATACCCTGACATATCAATAAACATATTTATATATGTATATATGTTTATGTACCGCCCCCCTCTCTCTCTCTCTCTCTATCTCTCTCTCTCTATACGCATATATATATATATATAGAGAGAGAGAGATATACAGATGTATAGATAGATAGATATAGTGTATGTATGTATGTATGTATGTATGTATGTATGTATGTATGTATGTATGTATGTATGTATGTGTGTGTGTATGTATGTATGTATGTATGTATGTATGTATGTATGTATGTATGTATGTATGTCAAGACACCCTATATATACCCTATGTACCCTCTGTACCCTGCTTACTCTGATTCCCCTTTCTACCCTGTATATCCTACGTACCCTAATTTCCACCCTATACCCGAAATTGCTTAACCCTATACACCCTATAAACCCACTATGCCCTGTCCTAATGTCCCCTGTATACCCTAGCATATCTAAAATACCCTATATACCCAGTACACCCTAAAATGCCCTACCTACCCTACATACCCCACATACCCTATGTACCCAATGTACCCAATGCACCCAACGTACCCTCGGCTTCTGCAAAGCGCAAGCAGGGGTTGCGGCTCCCCGTCGATGACCGAAATCTGCGGTGCCGCCACGACGACCTCATGAGGGGTTCAGGGGTTTAGTGGTTCAGGGGTTTAGTGGTTTAGGGTTTCGGGGACTTCGGGGGTTTGGGGGTCTAGAGTTTAGGGGGATTTCTGGGGTTTAGGGGGGGTTTAGGGTTTAGGTTTTAGGCTTTTAGGGCGTCAGAGCTTAGAGGTTTTGAGGGTGTGAGCTTTTGAGTTGAGGGAGGAGGGGCTGTTCCAACTAAGGCAGCCCCTTGCGGGCCAGTCGGGGGTTCAACGGGTGCTTCCGGGGCGCTTCCCCTTTTTTTGGGATGTGCCTAGAATGTGAGGTCTTTTTTGTTTCCGTCCTACTGAGCGAGGGTAGAAGATACCCCCCGAAAAAAGAACTATACCCCGAATTTGGCAAATGCACCCATTTCGCCCTGCCTTTCGGGCTTTGAAGGGTTCGGGCTGAGGCGGTTGGGCTTGCGGTATTGTGGGGTTGGGGTTTAAGGTTTAGGTGTTTGGAGTTTAGGGTTTAGGGTTGAGGGTGTCTTGGAAGGCAATCTAAGGCTTTGACGGCGTAGGGGCCCTTCATCAACTCAGTGGCACTTCCGCTGGTTCTATAATCCAAAAGCCCCCAACACCTCCCGAATTCCTGCACCAAGCCCGGACCAAGCCTGCATCAAGCCTGCACCATCCGCAACTCCTCCCTAAATCCCTGAATTGAACCCTGAGACCCTGAAGCACATCATTTTTTCTGGTGTAATTCGGGACCAGGAGGGGCACTCAGGGAATGGGAGGGGTGTTTGGAGTTCAGGCCTTAAGGGCTTAGATAGGGTTCGTAAGGGGAGGAGAGCCGTTCCTGTGCGCTTTTTTCTCTTGCATGAGACTTTCAGCAAGTCAGCTCACGACGTCCGCGCACGCCGTCTCGCATCGCACCATCTTGGAACGGTAACGGGGCAGCCGATGCGGCGTAAGCGTTCCAGAATGGCGACGTACTCATCTTCACCTGAGCCGAGTCTGAGCCTACGAGCTTTAGGGTTTAGGGTTTAGGGATTAGGGTTTAGGGTTTGGGGCTTAGGGCTTAGGGCTTAGGGCCTAGGGCTTAGGGTTAAAAAACTTCTGAAAAATGTCTCCTGAAGATGATCCTCTTATTAAACCCAAATAAGGGAAGGTGCAAGAACAATCCTACATATGAGAGCAATCCTAAATATAGTCCCCTTAGACCCAAATAAGGGAAAAATATCAAGACAATCCTAGATATCGTCATTTACAACCCTAGTAAGGGAAAAGATACAAATTATCCTGAGTATAGTCCTCTTAAACCCAAATAAGGGGAAACAAAAAAAATGTCCCAATGGCATACCTAGCCACTCTTGATCCGCCCAGCAGATGTGGTCGTGGCTCAAGCCTCTCTTGTTTTTCGAAGCCCAGAAAAGAGTGTTCTTGGATGTTCTTGGAGGTTCATGGGTACTTCATGACCCCAATGATATGTCTACTTCTGACCTACTTAGAGGACTTAGGGGTCTTATCAGTGCAGTTAGAATTGCGGTGTTAAGTACCCTGAACCCAACCTAGATGCTCCAAAACGAAAATCCATACCGGGACCCGGTGACCCGAAGAATGTACTGAGCGCGACTGAGAAGCCAATCGCGACTTCGCGAACCGGGAACGTTGGACGCGCAAACTCCGTGATGAGCGCCGTTGCACCCTGCCATGTCCGTCACATAACTTGGGTTTCTTGTTAAGGAGGTTAAACTAGATGATACAGGATCCCTGATTTAAATACTGTACGTTCCTGAAAATGAACAATGCAGGCTTCTTAAACTAAATGATATAGGTTCCTTAGACTGATTCTTACAGAGCTTCCTGAAATTCAATGATATAGGTTCCCTAAGCACATGTGTATTTAATCAACCGAATGTACAGGTTCCTGAAACGAAATAATATAGGTTCCTTAAACTAAGTATATTAAATTCTGAAAGTAAAAACACAGCGAAAACCACTGCACAAGAAACCGTCGCATAAGAAACTGAGCTGCTAAGTTCAGGGTGTCGGGTTGAGGGTGCAGGTTTGCCAAAAACTGTACTGTACTACCCTAAACCCGAAACCCTTGACCCTTAATAAGGGTTTTGGGCTTTGGGTTTTTGGTTCTCCTGACTCGGCTTCACTTCTCAGCAACGTGCATGCCATCGCGAGCTGGGTCTATGTCAGTGGGCACGCGGCGGGCCCTGTAAAAGTAGCATGCGTATGTATAAATATAAATATATATATATATATATATATATATATGCGCGCATATCTTTTTGGGGGTTTACGAAAACAAGGGACCCCTAATCTAGACCCCCAAATAGCAGGATTCCCTTATGAGAAGGATCCCAATAAGGTACTCCCTAATTTCGGGAAACCCCATATGCACATACTATCGATTTAGCAATATAATTACTGTATTTAATGCGACAAACCCTGAGGCCTGAACTCCTGAACTCTTGCGCTTGAACAGACAGCAACTCTTTTCCAAAATGCAAAACTCTCTTTACCCGCGCACGCATGGCTTACACCACATTTACATGCCCAATTCACTCCCCCCTTCTCCCCCCCCCCCCCCCCCCCCCCCACCCTCCCCCCATTCCTGCTTCGTATCAACTTGCTACTGACAGTCCTCCCCCGCCTGCGACAGATGTCTGCGCAGAGCCATCATCGTGCAAAAGAGCCACTGCTTCTGGCCCGCCCAGTCGTCCAACTTGTCCTCCCTGGAAGCCAGGCACGGTGCTCGAAGTCCTGCAACTGTCTGAAGTCTGAGGGAATACAAAAAGACCTTGTAAAGGGTTACATGGTGAGTTCTCTAAATCATGCTCCCTTATTGGGTACCCTACATATTAGGGGCCACCTTATGGTATGGGGTTGCTAGTAGCAACCCCAAAAGGAACCACAGAAGTGACCACATAAGGGGAACTCTGTTGTCGTCTTGTCTGGCAGATGTTACCGTTGTAGGAAGCTCTAGGATTCAGCTGGAGATCCTCTTTGCTCAAGGCAAGCTCCGACTTGAGTTTGGGGCCGTGTGTCTAGAACTTTTGACAGGGTCGCTATAGTTCGCCACGACCACCCCATACCTGATCATGCTCCTCACGTTCCTCTACGGCCCTGTCATTATCGCAAGCTGCTGTCAGGAAACCCTTCAGAGGATTGGCGAGTGGAATTCGCGCTTCAAACTCGAACAGCACCTAACCATGCAAAAGGTCTTCAGGACTGTCGGTCGTCCGGGGTCGTTTTCAGGACGTTTCGAGTTTGGATGCTTCAGCTGGAGCCCGCAAATGTTGATGACTAAGCTGAGGTACAGAGTTGACCCGGAACCCGCAACCTGCAAAGCGACTGAGGCCGGCACGAACTGACACTTCCGTCGCCGGAATCGTCTGAACCACAACAAGTTGAGCAGCACTGGAGCCAATGTCTAGGCTGATCTCCTCGACCGAGGCTTGTCGGTCTATGCCGGGCTCAGGGTTTAGATAGGGTTTAGGGCTCAGGGATGTTCAGGGTCTAGGGTTCAGGGTTTAGGGTCCAGGGTTTAGGGTTCAGGGTTCAGGGTTTAGGGTTTAGGGTTTAGGGTTTGAGCTAGCAAGCAACTTCAGGACTTCGGCTCTTCGACCGGATCCTCCCTGGCACTTGGGTACACAAAGTGGCAACTGGAAAGGCCATGTGGGGTCAGTTCGTAGATCGGCTGTCAGAAGTAATACTAGGATGGCCCTTAGAACCCTCTGAAAATATTCCTGGAAGATGATCCTCTTCAACCCAACAAGGGGAAATATAAACATGTCCCAAGGGCCTACCGAGAATGAACATTGAAACAATCAAAAGCGGCGGCCGAGTGTCGCCAGCGCCGCTGAATCTAATCGCGCTGCTGGCCGCCAACTCCTCTGGTGCTTCGGAGGCAGTGTCTGAAATCCAGAGGTAGCCTTCGGTCACCGCGCTGCCCGGCCGGAGATCGACATGTCCTTGTTTCTTTGGGGGGGAGACGTCTACATTGCTTGTGATGTGAACGATTGCCCCGCAGATGCCCTGCAGATGTCGATGCAAGAACTTCGTAGCCCAGTAACTATATTATAATAAGACCCAGGGTTTAGGGTTTGGGGTGCAGGGTTTAGGGTTTTATAAGGGAGCCCAGGACCCAAAAAAGGGTAAAGGGCACCACTGGGCTACCAAGGGAAGATATGAGCTGAACCTTCCGCTGGCCATCCTTTCTGGCTTCTGAGGTTTGGGGTTTAAGGTTTACGGTTTAGGGTTTGGGGTTTGGGGTTTAGGGCTCGGTATATCTACAAGATGTTGAATTGGGTTTCCATGATTTCACCCAAGCGACGTTCACCCGACCCCGCCCGAAATATCCCAAACCCTAAGCCCTAAATAACCCAAACCCTAAACCCTAAACCCTCAAACCAGGATCCCAAACACCACCCTGTAGCCGAGGATTCCAATCAGGACCTTCCGGGCGGCCTCCAGGCAAATCCTTTTTGGCACTGCGGAGGGTTTAGGGTTTAGGGTTTAGGGTTGAGGGTTGAGGGTTTAGGGTTTAGGGTGCGGAAAGAAGGTGGTGGTTGCGATTTGGCGTTGAGGGTGGCTTATTTCGACCGCCGAACCATCCACGACTCAACCCTCGAGTCCCAAAACCCCTGAAGCCCCAACCCCAAACCCTACAAATGCCCTACAGAGCCCCTAGTCCCGGAACCCTGAACTTTTTCAACCCCCAACCCTAAACTTTAACAAAGCCCAAACATGTAGACCCGGGAAGCCGACCCCCAAAACCCTAAACCCTAAAAACTAAACTCTACAAACCCTAAACCAGAAACCCCAAACTCTAAACCCTGAAACTAAACCCTAAAACTAAAACCTACAAACCCTAAACCAGAAACCCCAAACCCTAAACCCTAAACCCAAAACCCTAAACCCTAAACCCAGCCCAGGCTCCGGCCGGGGGCTTCCTGCGAACGGTGGAACTCGGAGCTTATGTCGGCCATCAGCTGCTCCGATCCGAAACCTGAGGGTTCGGGTTTCGGGTTTCGGGTTTCGGGTTTCGGGTTTCGGGTTTCGGGTTTAGGGTTTAGGGTTTAGGGTTTAGGGTTTAGGGTTAGGGTTTAGGGTTTAGGGTTAGGGTTTAGGGTTTAGGGTTTAGGGGTTTAGGGGTTTAGGGGTTTAGGGGTTTAGGGGTTTAGGGGTTTAGGGGTTTAGGGGTTTAGGGGTTTAGGGGTTTAGGGGTTTAGGGGTTTAGGGGTTTAGGGGTTTAGGGGTTAAGGGGTTAAGGGGTTTAGGGGTTTAGGGGTTTAGGGGTTTAGGGGTTTAGGGGTTTATGGGAGGATTTGAGTTTGTATATGAGCTTTCATAGCTTCACAGGCTTTTAAGAACTCTTGCCGAGTGTTTAGTTAAAGGGCTGCATGGGGTTATCAGTTTCTTTTTGTTATTTGTACTAGGGCCTTACGTAGTCTCTCTGAATTGTTTGACCGTGTTTGGAAGGTCTTGCAGTTAAGGGTTTGGGGGGGCGGGCGGGGGGCTTCCGGCAAGGTTAGTGTACAGGGGCTGCCGGAGGGCTATCGTGCGTGGTATACCACCGAAACCTGGAAACGAGTCTCAGCTTCGAGTGGAAGGCGCAGCTTACACACTTCCAGCATTTCACATTGTCAACAGCAGCTGGTTTGTGCTTGTTATTTATTAACCTCAAGCATGATTCAAAGAGGTTCAGCACACAATGCGCATTTTGGTTGTACCGTGTTCGTTGCTGACGTCAATTCTGTGTACCGCCAGGACTCTTCTTACTGCCCCTGAGCGAGAACTACTCATTGTGGGTTTCGCACCTCCATTCGCCATTCGCCTGTATCCTCCAGTCACCGCATCGCAACTCGTTTCAGTAGCAGCAATATGGGGCTTTACGAAAGTATAGGACCCCTAATATAGACTCCAAATAGTAGGATTCCCGTAGAATTAGGACCCCCATCAAGGTACCCCCAATTTCGGAAACCCCCATGTGGCGCCAGAAGACTGTGAGCCAGTGCATGTCGAAGGACAGCACCGTAGCCTTGGCCTCTGTGCCAAAAGTCATACACCTGCCGAGCTCAACAGCAGCTGAGTCTTACAAACCCCCCCCCGCCACCACCCCCAAGATGCACTGTTCCTGATGCAGGATCAGTATGCATGAGTACAACTCTGAGGTTTAGAACGTCCTGAAAACCCTAAACCCTAAACCCTAGACACTAAACCCTGGAAGAAGGGAAGCTTGTTCATGGGATCTCAGAGAGGTGGGCCACCCTCTCTTTTCTCGGAACCTCAGCTTCTAATTCTGCAGGACAGACATCCTGGAAGTTGACCCCAAAAATAGGGGACACAAGTTGGGATGTCCCTAAAGTCCTTAATTGGGATTATAATAGGAGGCACTATGATCCCCGTTAAGGACCGTTAGTTTCAGGGGAACATCACAAGACACAATTCACTAGGCCCAAGAGAAACCTAGGCAGAAAGCCCTGCTTTGGCATCAAGGAGCATATCAAGGAGCCTAGGCCCCTTGAACCCTAAACCCTAAACCCTAAACCCTAAACCCTTTAAAAGGCCCCTTAAACAAGGGGAATGATGGACCACGCTGGGTCCTAGCTAAGGGTCCGGGCATGGCCCTCGCTTCTTGCACAGTAGAGGCCCCTCCCCTAGACCCGAAGCCCTAAACCCTAAACCCTAAACCCCCTTGCACCTGTTCCTCGCGCACCTCCCCTTCCTCCAGAAGGGGCTCGATGAAGTCACACAGCACCTTCAGGGAATCTCAAGGGTAGCTTCATGGGCCCTTACTACGGTCCTACCCTAAACCCTAAACCCTAAATCCTAGAGAGCACCTCCTTTGGGCCTTGGGCCATCGGGTATACTATCATTAGATAGGAATAAGAGCCCTGTTGAAAATTAGGCCAAAGCCTCAGCCCACTTTCCTCCCCCAGCGCCTTGGCATAGCTAAGGAGCCCGTGTGCAAAGAGGAAGCGCTCGCTGTCGCAGAGATCCTCGGCCCGGAAACTGGGTTAAGGTTCAGCGTTTCAGGTCTAAGGTTTGGGATACTGGGATGTTCAAGGGTAGGTATAGCTGGGTTTACACATGGGATTTAAGTATAGCTACAAATGGTAAAAACCTGAATTGGGGGCACTTATGAGACTACATCTACCCTTGAATGAACCTGCTAGCGGTCCATGTCTACTCTCTGGAGGCTTTCAGATGATCCATTGGCCAGAGCATGCATGCCCGCACGACGAGCGCAATTCTAGAGCATCCATTGAAAAGGACGCAGGAATATTGGGGGGGGGGGTTACGATAACAAGGGACCCCTGATATAGATCCCCAAATAGTAGGATCCCCTTATAATAAGGACCCCAAGAAGGTACCCCTATTATCGACACCCCCATATAACTCCGGTCTGGCTGGAGTAGTTGGGGCTCCTAAACCTGCTCTGACCCTCCAACACAAGCCAACACATCTAAGCATGTAGAGACCAGAGTACTTTTCTGGAAAAACCTAGGTCTGCACAAATGCGATTTTTTCGCCTGAGACCGACGAAGCACCGACAAATGGGACAACCAAGCAAACGCATGAACTCGACAAGCCTATCACAAGACAGGGACCTAGGGACCGCGGACCTAGCTTAGAAAAATTTGCGCGCCGAAATTCAGGACCCCCACCAGATGATCCAAGACTCATAAGTGTTCCCCAGTGGACGGGGAGGGGGCGGGGGGGGAATTCTTTTCTACTTCTAGTTTAGGGCACCGTTCTACCTACCCCCCATGTCTCACGAACTCTTCAAGAAGCTCTGTCGTCACCTTAGCAAGACCTTGCACATTTTTCCACCTAAACCCTTCTTGCATGAGTTCACGGGCGCACCAACATGGAGCCAGCAACCCTAAAGCCCGAAACCCTGCAAACCCTAAAGGCCAAGCCCTAAACCCTAAACCCTAAACCCTAAATCTTAAACCCTAAACCCTAAACCCCAAACCCCAAACCCTAAACTCTAAACCACCATCCTCCAAGAAGCGGTCGACGACTGTGCCAGGGCATCCTCAAACTTGAGCACCTCAGGGACGAGGGGTTTAGGGTTTAGGGTTTAGGGTTTAGGGTTTAGGGTTTAGGGTTTAGGGTTTAGGGTTTAGGGTTTAGGGTTTAGGGTTTAGGGTTTAGGGTTTAGGGTTTAGGGTTTAGGGCTTGGGGTGTTAGGGCTTGGGGTGTTAGGGTTCGAAGGTTCGAGGGGATTCCATGGCTATATCAGGGCTTTAGGGCTTTAGGGTTTTGAGGGGTTTGTGGGGCTTTGGGTTGAACTTCAGGGGGCTGTAGGAGGTTTAGGATTCCAGGGTTTTCACCCTAAACCCTAAACCCTAAAACCTTTAGGGGTGTGAGGGTTCGGGGCAGCTTCCCAGAATGTCGAAGCACAACCCTAGTAGGCCCTAAAGACTTTTGAGGGTTGAGTTTGGTTGGTTTAGGGTTTAGGGTTTAGGGTTTAGGATTTAGGGTGTAAGGTTTAGGGTTTAGGGTCTACTGCTGCAGCTTTTTGAGAACTTCCAGCCTCAGTGACAACCTTTTCGCTCGGAGCTTGGTCGCTTGATGTGTTTATGCACTGCTGTTTAGGGTTTAGGGTTTAGGGTTTCGGGTTTAGGGTTTAGGGTTTAGGGTTTAGGGTTTAGGGGGTTCAGGGTTTCGGGTTTTGTGGCCACAGGAACTCAGACTGTTTCGAGAGCTCGTCCGGGGTTCCATAGTACTCAGTTCAAGCCTGCTCCTGAGCTACACCCTGCATACTACATGACCCCCCCCTCCACACAAATAGAACAACACAAACACTACAACGCCATATATATATATACATATATATATATATATTCTTCCTCACAAACTTATAAGGGCAATATGGGGACTACGATTCTTTTTCAACTACACTGCAATAGCCTTATAAACGGACTGCAAAAAGCTTCCCTGCAATCCTGAGCAACCTGGCCGGGCGGCAGCTTCAGCATCTGATACCTTGGAGCAACAGAGAGAGAGAGAGAGAGAGAGAGAGAGAGAGAGCGAGACAGAACAAAAAGAGAGAGAGAGAGAAAAAAAAGGGGAGAGGGAGAGGGGAGGGAGAAGGAGAGGGAGAAGGAGAGGGGGAGGGGGAGGGGGAGCGGGAGAGGGAGAGCGTGGAACCGTCAGCAAGAAAGCAAGTTCACAAGTACTGCAACCTCCAAGCGAGGCCATGGACATGCGTGCCTCCCCAAAGCGCATCCAAAGTTACTGCGGGGACAGACCATCGAAGGACGCGACCTGCCAAGAGGGCCACTCCAGCGCATCGCTGAGGTGCAAGGGTTCATGTCCCTTTGTAGCATATACCGGGCCTGAAAGTGGGGTGCCTGAACCCAAGTGTATGATTTTGGTGCATGGATCATATAATACCCACCTCAAAGCGATGAGTTCAATGCTGAGGGAGGGTGGGGGGGGAGGGAGGAGGGGCTTTGCCACTCTTCTTTGAAGCTTTGGCACCTTCTGCTGGAGATTTCCAACCAATGCTGGCAGCGGAAGCTCATCCTTGGTTTCTCGGCACATTGACTCCCTAAACCCTAAACATGGGCTCAGGAGCCACTGCCTGGACCCTTCCTTGTAGTTGCTTGTTAAGGGTACCTCTTGTCTTTCGTAGTATGCAGTAGAAACCATAAAAGTGTTTGCCCAAAAATAAACTTACTTCTCCAATAAGCGGGGAAAAAGGTTAAACTTTATTATTCCTACTAAATAAGGAAATCAAAAAGTTTAGAAGTTCAACTGTTGGCTAAGTAAGTAAAAGAAGGAACTACAACCAAGAGTCTAGGTAATGTAGGGGCCCTAATGATTAGAACACGGTTTTGGGGGGATGTTATAGTATAGCTATAAAGGGACCATGCGGGAATATGATCAGTAATCACACTAAACCCTAGTTATGTTGGGCGGCCTTTGGGGGCTTGGGATCTGCCCCTACGCCTGTCACGCCGGCCGAGCATCCAAAAGGAGCGACAGCAGCTCGTACCTTTGCGGGATGTACCGATTCGGTGCATTTGGAGAAAATTTGGGGGTGCTTCAAGCTCATGCTCTGGGCGTCGCACGCTTTGCGAGATTCAACATCCTTGCCTTCCCCTGGCTTCTTCTGCACCCCCTGTAAACACGCGACTTCCGAACTTCGTTAAACCCTAAACCCTAAGCCCACCCCAAACCCCAGGTCAGGCGCAAGGCCCAGCCTCTGTCGAGACAAGCACGTGCGGGGCAGGTCGTAGGCCCAGCTGGCCACCTCGGTGGCTTTAAATTAGGGCTCCAGGACTGACCCAGCCTGTCAGTGAGGCTCTCGCTTTGCTTTCTCGCCGCCCTTTTTCAATAAGGGTTGGTGGGTCATTTGCAGTACCCCACCTTCATGTTTCGCCGTGCAGTTCAACCCAAGGTCTGATCCATAGTCAGGTTACTGCACTTCACACACATCCAGGTGAACAACCAAAATCGCGCGTTTAGGGTTTAGGGTTTAGGGTTTAGGGCTTAGGGCTTAGGGCTTAGGGTTTAGGGTTTAGGGTTTAGGGCTTAGGGCTTTAGGGCTTAGGGCTTAGGGCTGAGGGCTGAGGGCTGAGGGCTGAGGGCTGAGGGCTGAGGGCTGAGGGCTGAGGGCTGAGGGCTGAGGGCTGAGGGCTGAGCAGGAGAGCCCAATAGCCTGAACTCTGGAGGATACCATACAGTTCATATAACAAGTAGAAACCTTGGTTTAAAGAAATAGTATAGTTTATACAACAATTGGAAACCATGGTTTAAAGAAATACGTACCTTATTCCTGAATTACAGCGTGTTGGGGCTCTCTTGGTCCTACTTCGACATGGCATCCTAACGGTCTCGAAAGATGGCAACTTCGGGCACGCGCTTCCTAAACCCCATGTGAGGGTTTGGTGGGTCTGTAGGGCCCCTAAACCCTAAACCCTAAACGTTCAAACCCTCAACCCTAAACGAGAAACCCAAGACTTCATACGGTTTAGGCTTTACATGGGCTTAGGGTTTAAGGCTTAGGTCCCACAGCGCATACTTCCCGACCGCGCACCCGGAATTTCCGAGCAACTGGAGTCGCTTCCGCGTTAGCCCCCCGAAACTCTACACGCCAACATAACTCTACACCCCTCCGATTCAGGATAGTACCACACGCAGAGTTTAAACCCGAAACCCTAAACTGCACACGCAAGCAACGAAGAAGCCGCCCAAGAGCCCAAGCCCTCTCGAGTTGCCTTCCAGCCATTGGATGTCCGTTCGAGCAGGAGCGCTTCGGCATCGATGCCCATGGCAATTCGAGAGTCTAGGGTCTATTTGAGGTTTATGGTTTATGGTTCAGGATTTTCGGGTTTAGGGATATTAGGGTTTAGGGTTCAGGGTTGAGGGTTGGGGTTTAGGGTTTAGGGCTTGGGGTCTAGGGGTTGACTCGACTTTTGGGGCTGTAGGGTCTGGGGGTTTAGGGTTTAGGGTTTAGGGTTTAGGGTTTAGGTTTTCGGGTTTCGGGTTTACGGTTTAGGGTTGGGCGGTTCGTCAGAGGCTGAGCTTGGGGGAGTTCAGGGCTTTTAGGGTGTAGTTATTTGGCTTGGAGGGGTCTTATCAGCAAGACAGGGACCTGCTGGATCATGTGCATTATAGACATCCGATATGATAGAGGACATAAACCCTAAACCCTCAACCCTAAACAGCAGCTCTATTGGCAATTACTTCGGCTCCTGTATCCGCATGCTACTTTGACTGCTGCGGGGAATGCTGTCACGTCGCTTCGTACACAGACTGCGGCTCCAACAAGGGCTTAGGGTTCAGCATTTAGGGTTCAGGGCTTAGGTTCAGGGTTTAGGGCTCTGGAGTGTATGGATGCAAGGTGATGTTCAATGAAGTAGAGAGTCACAACGCATGAGACTGTTCCTTCCGGGGGTCTATACTAGTTTCTAGTCTCTAAACCAAACTGAATACACACGATCTCTCTCCCGCCTTTATAGATATACTGTGCAGTGGTGAGACATTGTCAAGTTAGATAGCTAACCCCTGCCGCGGAGGCCTCTCTTACTTCTCCAAGAACCAACCGAAAAAAAGGCCAAACTTGATTTTTCCTGCTCAATAAGGAAGCCCAAATAGTTTAAAGTTCTAGTACTGGCGAAGTAAGCTCTCCATTCTAAACCCTGCACCTAAACCCGAAACCCGAAACCCTAAACCCTAAACCCCAAACCCCAAACCCTAAACCCTAAACCCTAAACCCTAAACCCTTAACCCTAAGCCTACGTAATTACAGGCATCAAAAGCACACGGGCCCGAACTTCAATGCGCAGGTCGCTGCTGTTGCCAGCGATGTTGAGCGACTGCCTTTGAAAGCAAAGGTGGAGCTCTTCAACTTAGGACGATCTGGTTGGCAATGGGGGCGCGGATCCTGATGTGGAGAGATGTTCTCTGATTTAGGATTTAGGGTTTAGGACTTTAAGCTTTAGGTTTAGGGTTCAGGGTTTAGGGTTTAGGGTTTAGGGTTTGGGGTTTGGGGTTCGGGGTTTGGGGTTTAGGGTTCAGGGTTTAGGGTCTAGGGTCCAGGGTTTAGGGTTTAGGGTTTAGGGTAGGGGTCTAGGGTTTGGGGCTTCGAGTGGCTTGAGGATCGGTGGGTGGGGGGAACGCTGATGCCTTGCGCGCCGTCATGGTTGCCTTCCCTTCGGACCCAACCCCGAGCCACACAACACGCAACGCTAACAGAATAGGCACAAAAAGAAGAATTGGTGTGGGCGATTACTAGAGGAAATTTGCAAGAGCAAGACAATCAGAGTAAAAGCAAGATAGTAAGCGTAGCAGTAGGCAATAACACGGATACTGACAATAACAAAAACAATAACCGCAACTACAACAATGAATACCGAATAACAACAACCATAATCGTGATATTGACAACCCAAGAACACAAACTTGAACCCGCCACAAGTCTGTCCGTTAAAACGGTATTGTATTGCCACTCATCCAAATCAAAGCTGCACACTTGGGTTCGGACTTAGGGGCTAAGGGATTCGGTTTGAGGGTTTAGGGATTAGGGTTTCGCAGGAGAGTGCCAAAGCCACAGCAACTACCCACGCCTTAGCCTGCGCAAATGTCCTGCCACCTAAACCCTAAAACCGAAACCCTAAACCCTAAACCCTAAACCCTAAACCCTAAACCCTAAACCCTAAACCCTAGACCCTCTAAGGCGCTTGTGTGCAAGGCCCACCGCCGGGGCTCCCGCAAAGAAGGCAGGTCGCGGCCCAAGCGTCTCAACTCGGGGAGGTTCCTTGGCCCACACATGGACCTAATTTGGGGGTTCATGGGTTTAGGGTTTCAAGGTTTAGGTTTAGGTTTTAAGGTTTAGGGTTTAGGGTTTAGGGTTTAGGGTTTAGGGTTTAGGGTTTAGGGTTTAGGGTTTAGGTTTCAAGGTTTCAGGGTTTAAGGGTTTCAGGATAGAAGCCTTTAAGGGTGTAGTTAGGGCTAAGGATGTACGGCATCTTCTGTGGGGGGGCTTAAGGGTTTCAGGATAGAAGCGTGAAGGGTGTAGTTAAGGGCTGAGGATTTATAGCATCTTCTGTGGGGCAGTCGTGGGTTTAACCCTCACAGCACCCTGGGAAACCCACGGATCTTCGGCGCTGAGCTGGTTGTCGGAGAGGTCCAGGTCCTGCGGATTTAGGGTTTAGGGTTTAGGGTTTAGGGTTTAGGGTTTACAGTAGGGTTTAGGGTTCGGGTTTAGGGTTTAGGGCTACAGCTTCAGCAACATTAGGGTTAGGGTTAGGGTTTAGGTTTAGGTTTAGGGTTCTCAGGGTTTTACGGGCTGGAGGGGATCCTCGTCTAGTGATTCTTACGTTGACAAGCTTCCCAAGCGGAGACCTCAACGTGCAGCAACCCTCCGTTCTTGTCTTCGCGGGTGGATACACGTAGAGTTATACGATTGTGAGTACCACACAAGGTTGCCAGCTATATCTACTCCTGAACCTCAAATAAACCCTCAACTCTGAACCCTAAACTTGTTGGTTCTCGACTCGGGAATGAGAGAACCCCACTCAGAGCCGGCACGTAAAGCCGGAGAAGCCCTTACAAGGCGGAGCCCCGGGTCCTTACAGACAGGAGCACCTGCGACATGCTCGAGCACGGCGAGCTGGTTCTTACCTTTCTCTGTCAGGCCGGCGAGCTTAAGTTTTGGGTTTTGGGTTTTGGGTCGTGGGTTTTGGATCAGGGTATGGGGTTCGAGGTCTGGGTTAGGGTTTAGGGTTTAGGGTTCAGGGTTTGGGGTTTAGGGTTTAGGGTTTAGGGTTTAGGGTTTTGGGTTTAGGGTTTGGGGTTTAGGGTGAAGGGTTTAGGGTTTGGGGTTTGGGGTTTGGGGTTTGGGGTTTAGGGTTTAGGGTTTAGGGTTTAGGGTTTAGGGCAAAACTCCTGAGGCACCGGCTGGCGTCGAGCCTCTCAAGCACCGGCGCCTGGTGCTGCCGCGTGAGTCTCCAGCAACCCGGAAGACAAAGGGTTTAGGGTTTAGGGTTTAGGGTTTAGGGTTTAGGGTTTAGGGTTTAGGGTTTAGGGTTTAGGGTTTAGGGTTTAGGGTTTAGGGGCCTAGGGTTTAAGGTTTGTGGCCTCGGGCTTAGGGTTTAGGATTTAAAGGGTTCAGGCGATTCCTTGCAGGTTCCTGCGAGAAGAGACATGGAAGCCCAAACAAGATTTTGCAGCCTGGGGTTCATCTGGGCACTTAAATAGGGGTATCCCTTTCTTTTTTACCCCAAATAGAATAGAATCCCATTAAAGGCACCCCGAAAAGGGTACCCCAACTTTCGGAAACCCCCCATCTAGACAAGTGCAGTTGCCATACTTATAACCCTACTTTTCGGTGCATACTTCCCGTTTTTAGGGCATATAGGTTGGGGTTTTCGAGTTTAGGGCTTCGGGTTTGGTTTGGGCTTAGGGTTCTACAGGGCTTAAGAGCCTTATATAATTCCAGAACCCCTGAAGTGCACCCAAGATGGAGGGAAACAAGCCCGATTCTGCGACAGGTGGGGCCCGCGCGTTGAGCCCTTCAAGGGACGTCAGCTGGTTGCTTGAGACGACAAGCGATTTTAAGCCTGGGTGCTGAGGGCTCGTAGGCAGGTAGGCAGGGAGGGAGGTCTTCTGGGCATGTTCCCGGATGTTCCGACAATCCTCTACGGCGGTTCTCTTATTTGGGTATGCAGTGGGCCGCCAAGCGACCACCAGAAACGGCTGTTCAAACAAAGCTGCCGGTGGTTGATCAGGGGCAACATTCGGGGGGTTCCGAAATAAGGGGTACCTTATTGGGGTCCTTACGATGAGGGAATCCTACTAGTAGGGGGGTCTAAGCTAGCCCTAAACCCTAAACCCTAAACCCCTGTTCAAAAGGGCAGGTGAGCAGATCAGGAA
The DNA here is from genome assembly GCA_905221605.1 of Symbiodinium natans. NCBI lineage: Eukaryota > Dinophyceae > Suessiales > Symbiodiniaceae > Symbiodinium > Symbiodinium natans. Next base: position 309,948 of record CAJNDS010002189.1, on the reverse strand, counting down.
CCTCGCCAAGGCAGCGCAACAACGGAACGGACATCCATCCTAGGATTCTCATTGCCGGGTTGTCCTTTCAACCCCTTTGAAAGATATCCCTAAACCCTAAAACCCTAAACCCCGCAGGGGGGGGGGTGTGGGGGGTCCTTAACAACCCAAAATAAGGATAGTATTCAGCTATCCCGCCAAGCTAGATTGAAGGCCTGAAAGCAAACGGTTTAGTGCGACACGCATTCTCAGGGCGAACGCCGAAATCAAGCCCCGACCCTATGAATTCATGGGGGGTTTCAAAAATCGTGGGGGTATTGGTTCTGGGCCCCCTGTTGTGCACATTGTTTGTGGGAGACATCAGCCGTCATCCCTAAAACCCTAAACCCTCAACCCTAAGCCCTGAGCCCTGAGTTTCAGAAGCTGCCACAGAAAAAAACCTGTAGACGGTCATGCCAAGGCGCTGGACAAGCAGCCCAACCCCTTCAGGGAAGTGAGCTGATTCTCCTGGCAGAGGGGTGGCGCCTGGACTCTTCACTTGGAGGTTCGGGGTACTTTGAATCCAATTATACTGGAAAGTGTAGTTATCACCCACTTATAAGCCCCTTAAAGTACCCTAATAGGGAGTGAGAACTACCCATGAACCTCCAAGTAACCTTTAAGTAAGCTTTAACCTGAAACCCCAAACCCACCTGGTGGAGCGGTATGGGATGGTAGGAGGTGAGGGCCAAGGCTTCTAAGAGTAAATATCAAGCCTGCGATTTTCTGGGGTTTCGGGTTTAGGGCTTAATGTTTCGAAATCCGAAACCCTCCAGACCCGTGGAACCCGCAAAATCCTCAAGACTGACCTGTTGTCAAGGAGATCTGGAATCTTCCTGCGAAGACCTGGAGGAAATTGCCTGACTTAGGGCTTACGTAGGTTTTGGCTCTAGTCTTGAGGGAACCTTGTTACTAACCGGTTGTGTATCTGCCATGACGCATGCACAAGGCTCAAAACAAGCAGATTTCGGTGTTTTCCCTGAACCCTAAACACTAAACCCTAAAACCCTAAACCCTGAAAAGCCGCACGGGTGGCGAGACCCCACGATTGACTGCAAAGTCGGGAGGGAATCGTGCACCAACCCGGCGCAACCCCGCCCCCCCCACCCCCACGACCCTCCAACCGCAGGACCCCCTACAACAGAACCCTCAACCCTAAACCCTTCGGCCCTACGACCCTACAAGTAGACCCCCAAGTCTCCAAGAAACCCTAAGCTCAGACACCAACCCTAATTCTTCACTCCAAAACCCCAAGCCCCCCTTTGAAAAAATGCACGGAGGGGTCCTGTAGCTGAAGCTCTTCCAAAGCTGCGTGATCACCGAAGCCCTGTGCGAATGCAGCAGAAGAATACGGCTTGTCTCGGCATTAGGGTCTAGGGTTCTAGCATTTTAGGGTTTAGGGCGGTTTTCGAAGTATACCATGACACTCGAACTAAGACTCCAGGCCTCCAGAGAGGTAATCTCATTGGTCGCGAAGCAGGCGAACCTCCCGCCCAAGTCTGGGTGAAAAGCGTCTAGGGTTTCTAGGGTTGGGGGTTTGGGGTGTTCCCCCCTATACGAACAGTCCTTATAGGGATCATAATACGTGTTAACGACTGTCAGTATAAGGGTGAACATCCCAAGTTTGGGTTTAGTCAGATTCTTGAGCTATTTCACCATATCCTGAATTGAAGATTGAAGGCCAATCTTAACTCAAAGCTCAAAGCTCAATGCTCCGGATGATCTGAAGGCCGTTGGCCAACAAACGAAACGGCCAATGATGCTCCTGACACCTGCATACATGTAAGCATATACACGTACACACAGGTGTGTGTGTGTGTGTATATGTATGGGTATAGCCGTATATACTGTTATACCTGCGCGCATGTACTTTTATATACTACACATATTACATAGACTACACATATTACATATATTACACATATTACATATATTACAATGTTACATATATTGCATATATTACATATATTACATATAATACATATATTGCATATATTACATATACTACATATATTACACATATTACATATATTACATAGATTACATATATTGCATATATTACACATATTACATATATTACATATATTACATACATTACATATATTACATTTATTACATAGCTTGCATATATTGCACATATTACACATATTACGCAGATTACATAAACTACATGTATTACATGTCTTGGAAACATATAATATAACAGGTACGTTTCCTATACGCATAAGCATATGCAGAAACAAACACATACACAAACAAAGCACATATTCAAAAACATGTACGTGCTCATACAGTTGCCAAGAAGGGGACCCCTATGACTATTGCCCCATAGTATAGAGTTACTACCAGGCTACTTCCTCGATAACAAGGGGCGGCCTCAAGCGTCCAAGGGCCGACAGTGGCGGAACTGCAGTCAACTTGTTGACGGTGAAGTCGATCCTCTTTTAGTCTAAGTTGTCCAGCAACCTAAGATAATTTGGGTGCGCGTCGTTATATGAATTAAAACAGGAGCCTAACCCGTGCAAAAAACGGAAGAAGAGTCAAAGTGCCAAGTAGTTGGTGCAAACATCTGGGCTCTCTGGGGGTCTTGTGTCACATGCGGCGCCCCGCGCCCAACAAGCAGCCTGCGCAACGCTGCGAAAACACAAAAGGGCACTGCTGTGGTCAAGGACTTGATAGCTGCACCCGAAACCCTAAACCCCAAGAAACATCAAAAAAACCAAAGACAATCCCCCGAAAAAAACAACCCTTCCGTCCCCCCTTCGAATAACAAGCAAAAGCAGGCTAAAGATCCTAAGCAGCTAGCAGCCCTGAGCCCTAAACCCTCAACCCCAAAAACCCTAAATACCCTAAACCCTAAAAACCCTAAAAACCCTAAACCCTAAATCCTAAAAAACCCTAAGCCCTAAGATGCGCCTCTGGCACCAGGGAAGGCTGGCATCGTGCAAGCACTCGAGCGAGTTCACCTCTCGGGTTTGGGGCTTAGAGCTTAGGGTTTGGGGTTTAGGGTTTAGGGTTTAGGGTTTAGGGTTTAGGGTTTAGGGTTTAGGGTTTAGGGTTTAGGGTAGACTTATACTTGGGGTCATAAGTACGCATGAACCTTCAAGCAACCCGAATGTGAGGAACGTGCCCCTTCATGGGTTCCGCTAGTCCCCCCCTCGGTTACCCCCAGAATTAAGGCTGTTTAGGGCTAGTTAGGCCTAACTGAGACTTAAGGGAAGAACCAAGGGGGCAGGGGGAGTATAGAGGGCGGTAGTAGCGGAACCCAATAATTAAGGCTGTTTAGGGCTAACTCAGACTATTTAAGGGAAGAACCAAGGGGGGAAGGGGGAGTATAGAGGGCGGTAGTAGGGGAACCCAACGACGCCTGTGTTCTCGATGCCCAGAGGCAACGGCAAGCGGGGGATGGCAGGCATCTTTTTGCCAAGCCCAGAACATCCCAACCCCCAAACCCTAAACCCCCAAACCCTAAACCCTTAACCTCAACCCTAAACCCTAAACCCTAAACCCTAAACCCTAAACCCTAAACCCTAAACCCTAAACCCTAAACCCTAAACCCTAAACCCTAAACCCTAAACCCTAAACCCTAAACCCTAAACCCTAAACCCTAAACCCTAAACACAACCAGCCCGCAGGGCAACTTCGCCCCCCTTCCTTGCGAGTCTTTCGCAGGCAACGGGGGGGCACGCGGCAACTCTTTGGCCGACTGCTCGGGCTTAAGGTTTGGGGTTTAGGGATATTGGGCTTTTTGGGTTTAGGGTTTAGGGTTTAGGGTTTAGGGGCAGTGGGTGTTCAGGCTGGGGCTCTTGGTACTTCGACCACAGCAGAGGAAGAAGAGTATGTGCCATTTATATATACATATGTATATATATATGTCTATGCAGCCTATGCATGTATGTATACAGAAAAATATATATATATATATATGTATATATATAGTTTTTAGACTAATACCGTAAAGCATGTATCATATACACTGCAGCACATCTGACATGTCACATGTCAAGAATGGCGACATACATGTTCTGATGTTCGTATCTGAGATTTGGTACTGCGCCTTGTATTAAAAGAGCAAAGAGCCACAGAAGCCAGAGGACGCAAAGCGTTGCCGCGGGATCTTGGGGTAGTTGCATGGTCCATTTAAAGGGAACCCCCAATATACCCCGTATAATACCCTGCAAAACCGAAGGGGGCCTATACTTCAGAACCCTTTAGAGGAGGTAAGAGACCATACTACGGGACCATGTAGCTACCCTAAGACGGGAGCATTATCCAAGACCACTACCTTCTGGCCACCACTTTGGGCGACCAATCTGCACCTCTATCACCTCCATGCCTACTTCTCAGCTAAAGACGATGTACGAGGGGTCTAGGGTTTAGGGTTTATTTATAGGGTTTAGGCGCTGTATCGGTAGAAGATTGTAGTCCCACTGGGATGTCCGGATGCATCCCTGCGAAGCTCCGCCGTTCATGGGCTCTCTGTAGTCCATTTTCAAATGAAACGAAAGCCTCACAGTCTCTCGGAACCCTTATACACCCCTTATATACCCTATGCAACCCATACTTCAGTTTAAAGGAGGTAAGGGACCATACTAAGGGCCCATGTGACTACCCTTAGAAAGCCCCATAACCCCCCTAAACTGCACCTTAAATTTCAGCACCACGTAACCTAGCAAACGAAAGGGTGCCATTTTTTGTTTTAACGGTGGCTTTTTTTAGGGAAACTCAACGCTAAAGACCCGGGAATGTAAGGGCATACTCGGAGTCCTGGGCCGTATCAGCTGCAACTACTCCTCACCACCGCGACGTCGGCCATCCGTACCTTGGCTGTCGAAGGGAACATCCCCCGATGAGGGCACGGTTACATAACCAAAAAAGGAGGGTCAAGGGCACCACTGGGCTACCCAGAGCCCCCGAAGCCCTAAACCCTAAACCCTAAACCCTAAACCCTAAACCCTAATCAACCCATAAAAAAGGGAGCTCCCAAAACTGAGCACAGCACCATTCACAAGGTCCCAGAGCCCAGCCAGTCTCTCCCGAATAGCATCCTGCAGGGTTTAGGGTTTGCAAGGTATAGGGTTTAGGGTTCAGGGTTCAGGGTTTAGGGTTTAGGGTTTAGGGTTTAGGGTTTAGGGTTTAGGGCTTAGGGCTTAGGGCTTAGGACAGGTGTCGGCTTCAGGGCTTCACACGCGTAAGCTGCCTGTCTCCGAAAGCCTAAGCCCCGAGCTCCTGTAGCCCTACCTAAACTAGGGTTTAGGGTTTCGGGTTTAGGGTTTAGGGTTTAGGGTTTAGGGTTTGGGGTTTAGTGTTTAGGGTCTGCTACCTCTTGCAGATCCTCCAGCATCCGCACCTACTCCGAAGCCTGTGGTCCAATATCTTGACCCTTTATAGTTCGTTCCTTCCCTAAACCCTAAACCCTAAACCCTAAACCCTAAACTCTAAACCCTAAACCCTCAGCCCGAAACCCTAAACCCTAACATGGCCAGCAGAATCGACTCAAACCTTGAGCAAACCCTGAAACCCTACAGCTCTGAAGCCTTAAACCCAACAAAGGAACCACACGCTCCAGGGGCATAAAGAATCTTACCCCCGCCCCATACTAAACAAGCAGACAATGATCTAATGGGGTTAAAGGTTTGGGGTTTCGGGTTCCCTAAACCCTAAACCCTAAACCCTAAACCCCTGAACCCCTAAACCCTAAACCCTAAACCCTAAACCCTAAACCACAAGGCACCCATGTCTAACTGCCATTGAACCTCCAAGTATGTGAGCTCATCTAAAACCCCAAACCCTAAACCTCCTAACCCTGCCTTGTCTCTAAACCCTAAACCCAAAACCTAAGACCCTAAACCCTAAACCCTAAACCCAAAACCTAAAACCCTAAACCCTAAATCCCAGACCCTGAACCCAAAACCCAGGCTCCAGCGCGCAGAGCTGGGAGAAGCGAAGCTTGATCAGGATCGCACCGAGCCCCAAGTCCCTGTGCCAGGATTTAGGGTTTAGGGTTTAGGGTTTAGGGGTTTAGGCGGTTTAGGGTTTAGGGTTTAGGGTTTAGGGGGTTTAGGGCCTTAAAGGGTTCAGGGCTTTAAGGGTTTAGTGTTCAGGGTTTAGGGTTTCGGGTTTAAAGGGCTCAGGGTTTAAAGGTCTTAAGGCTTCACGAGGGGTCAGGCCTTCGGGGCTTCAGAGCTTCAGGTTTTCGTGCGGGTTTTCTCTTGCGATCTCTGCCTCATCTCGTCGACCAGCTTCGGGGAGATCGCGAGGGTGTGTAGAAGCAGGACCTCGCTTAGGGTGTTTGGGGGGGGAGGGCCGGGGGGGGGGGGGGGTGGTGTGGTTAGGGTTTAGGGCTTCGGGGGGCTTAGGGGGATATAGGGTTTGGGGTTTTGGGGTTAGGGCTTTGGGGCTTGGGGTTTGGTTTAGGGGTTTAGGGGTTTCGGGCCAGGGTTTAGGGTTTAGGGTTTAGGGTTTAGGGTTTAGGGTTTAGGGTTTAGGGTTTAGGGTTTAGGGTTTAGGGTTTAGGGTTTAGGGTTTAGGGTTTAGGGTTTGGGGTTTGGGGTTTGGGGTTTAGGGTTTGGGGTTTAGGGTTTGGGGTTTAGGGTTCGACATCCTCCAGTGGATTCTGTTCTGGGCTCCCCCGGCAGCGTTCACCGTGCAATCGGTCTCGGGGCCTGTCGAGCACGCCATGTGTCAAGCAGGGATTAAGGCTCGTGCCCCCAAGGATGCACCCCTTAAGCCTTAAGGTTACCCTTAATATGCTCCCGATGTGGCCCTTACATGTCCCTCAGAGGATATTTTTGTAAGGGATAAAATTAAGGCTCTTACCCCTAAGGATGTACCCCTGAAGCCTGAAGGTTACCCGTAATGTACACCCGAGACGGCCCTTGCGTTCCCTTAGAGGACATGTTGAAGAAAGGACCCCCTAAACCCAAGGGCACAACCCCAGGGGTCCAATTTAGGAGTCCCAGGGGTGCAAGGGTTGGACTCTTTCAGCCACGGTTCTAGGGTTCAGGGCTTTCGGGTTCATAGCTTTAGGGTTGTTTGGGGGGCCCGAAGCCATAAACCCCCTTGGGGTGTCGGTTTAGGGTTTAGGGTTAGGGGCGTTTAGGGTTTAGGGTTCGGGGTTTAGGGTTGGGGCAGGGATTGGGGGCCCCAAGATCTTTGGGGGGTTAGGGATTAGGGGCCTTACTAGGGATTATACCAAGAAGGTGCTATAATCCCTGTGAAGGACTGTTAGGATAAGGGTGAACATCCCAACCCTAAACCCTAAACCCTAAACCCTAAACCCTAAACCCCAAACCCGAAACCCGAAACCCTAAACCCTAAACCCTAAACCCTAAACCCTAAACCGCGAACAGGCTGAGGGCATGCGTCCGCCGTAAGCCCGCGGCTGTCCGGCGACTCGAGTCCTCCCTGCTCCATCTCAGCGCACGCATTCAGGGTTTAGGGGTTAGGGGTTTAGGGTTTAGGGTTTAGGGCTCTTGGACACAAGATTGCTCGGCAGAATGCAAAAGCCCCAAGCCCGAAACCTAAATGAAGGAGCGACTGCAACAGTCTGATGTGAACCCTCAACCTTAAACCCTAATTAAACCTAAATTAAACAAAAATTAAACCTTAATTAAACCCTAAAACCCTAAAACCCTAAAACCCTAAAAGCCTAAAAGCCTAAAAGCCTAAAAGCCTAAAAGCCTAAACCCTAAACCCTAAAACCCTAAAACCCTAAAACCCTAAAACCCTAAACCCTAAACCCTAAAACCCTAAACGCGGCTTCGCACTGGGCAACAAGCGATGTCCTTCAGCTCCTGCCAATGAAGGCAGCACCCAGGATTCAAGATTTAAAGGGACTCCACAGACCTGAAGTTTAGGGTTTAGGGTTTAGGGTTTAGGGTTTAGGGTTTAGAGTTTAGGGTTTAGGGTTTAGGGTTTGGGATTCAGGATTTAAAAGGGACTCACAGACCTGCAGCGTCACACTTTAGGGTTTTAGGGGTTTGGGTTTTTGGGTTTCAGGGCTTTAGGGTTTAAGGTTTAGGATTTGGGGTTTGAGGGTTTAGGGTTTAGGGGGTTAGGGGGTTAGGGTTTTAGGGTTTTGGGGTTTTGGGGTTTTGGGGTTTTGGGGTTTTGGGGTTTCGGGGTTTCAGGGTTTCAGGGTTTAGGGTTTTGGGGCTTAGCGAGCGGAGCTCATCGCGTGTCCTGGATGATGGCAGGAAGCGCATGTCCGATCTCCTGCTTGGGCTCCAGGATTCGTTTAGAAGCTTAGGGTTAGGGTTTAGGGTTTAGGGTTTAGGGTTTAGGGTTTAGGGTTTAGGGTTTAGGGCTTAGGGTTTAGGGTTTAGGGTTTAGGGTTTAGGGTTTAGGGTTTAGGGTTTAGGGTTTAGGGTTTAGGGTTTAGGGTTTAGGGTTTAGGGTTTAGGGATCTTTTAGGGCTTTCAGAGCTTACCCAGAGTAACTTACAAACCCTAGAAAGCGAAATGGACCAACAAATTACAGTGCGGTTTCCCTTTTTCTAGGCCCTTTTCTGGGGGTTACGGTTACGTATACATAAGCCCTGTTTGGTGACATTAACTTTAACCCCAGAACTCAGGGTTTAGGGTTTAGGGTTTGGGTTTAGGGCTTGCTTAAGGAAGACGATGAAGCCCCCAAGAAGAGGGAGAAAGGGCAATGCTGAAGGCCTTGGTTTAGGTGAGGCTGTTTGTCTTCACTCCGGCTGCAGCTGTGTCCTTGTGTTTATCAGGTTCTTAAGGGAGGGGGCTTCACAGGGGGGCATGAAACCCGAGGTTCCCTAGTACTCCCTACTACTCCCTATGGCTCCCTAAGCATACCTTAAGGTTTTTGCTAGGTACCCCCCCCCCCCCCCCCCCCCCATGAACCCCTCCCCCTAAGAACCCCATAATGTGTTGATGGAAACGGCTAGGCTTCGAGAACTGAGCCCTAGGAATTCGACGCCCTTTTGGGGGGGGTTTGAGGGGTCGAGGGGTTGAGGGCTTCAGGCTTGAGAGTTCCGAGGGCCCTACAACCATAAAAAAACCCTAAGCCCTAAGCCCTAAACCCTAAACCCTAAACCCTAAGCCCTAAACCCTAAACCCTAAACCCGAAACCCGAAACCCTAAGTTCACCCAAAAGGCTGCATGAGCCCAAGGCTTCCTCGCGAAAGGATGCTGCCAACATGTGCCCACCAAAGGAAAACCTGACAAACTTGCAGGGCTTAGGATATAGGCCTGAGGGCTTAAGGTTTAGGGTTTAGGGCTTAGGGTTTAGGGTTTAGGGTTTAGGGCTTAGGGTTTAGGGTTAGGGTGCAGGATATAGGGCTTTGGGTGGGGTGTTCCCCCTTGTACTGACAGTCCATCTAGTAGGGGGGGGGGGGGGGGGGGGGGTACTATAATCCGTACTAAGGATGGTTAGTATAAGGGGGAACATCCCAAGATATAGAGCTTAGGGTTTGAGGTTTAGGGTTTAGGGTTCAGGGGCTAGGGTTTAGGGTTTAGGGTTTAGGGTTTAGGGTTTAGGGTCTAGGGTCTAGGGGTCTAGGCTTGAAGGCCCGGGCTGCTGCCTTTTTCTAGCAGGCAAGCTCCTGTCTACGTCCTTCGGTGACCCTAAACCCGAAACCCTAAACCCGAAACCCCAAATGAAGACCGTAAAACCTGAAGCTCGGACCCCGTTGTGTAGGTGGAGGCCTCACATTCCGAGGAAGTTAGGGTTTAGGGTTTAGGGTTTCGGGTTTCAGGGTTTAGGGTTTAGGGTTTAGGGTTTAGGGTTTCGGGTTTCAGGTTGTAGGTCTCAACCCGATCCCCACAAACCCTAGACCCCTGCAAACCCTCCCGCAGACCCTCCCCTTAAAAGGAGTCACACCTCCACCCCCAAGCCTGCGGAATCCGAAGACCCCGGCGAGATCCTGAAGAAAAGAGTAGGGATGAGGCCTACCCAAAATGTGAGCTAGGTATAGACCTTATGTATGGCCCAAAATGTGAGTTTCGTGTCCCTGAACCCTAAACCCTGAGCCCGAAGCCCCAAACCCTAAACGGCATCTTGCAGGACTCGAATCTTCGAGGACCCGGCTGTCGCAGGGCAAACATGATCCTCGCCCTCGCAGGAGTTCCAGAGGCTAGAACCTCCCTTGATTACGAAATATGGGGGTTTACGATACTCGGGGTACTTTAAATTTATTGGGTCCTTATTATAAGGGAATCCTACTATTTGAGGGGGGGGCTATTTTGAGGTCCCCTACTTGGAGGTTCATGGTACTTATTAGCCGAATATAATTGTATTTAGGACTATACGTATAAACATGTGAGGGCACTTAAGGGGCTTATAGGTTCTAAGTACAGTTTATAATTGGTTAAGAATTACCATGAAACTTCAGGGTTTAGGGTTTAGGTTTAGGGTTTAGGGGGGTTTGGGGTTTACGAAAACCGAAAACCCCCATATTCCTTGAACCCGGTTAGCGCAGGCTGAGCGCAGGCAGGAAAGCCGTTTGGTGGCTTCTGCGGGCTCTTCAGGGCCAAGCTCTCGGGTTTGAATGTTCAGGGTTTAGGGTTTAGGGTTTAGGGTTTAGGGTTTAGGGTTTAGGGTTTAGGGTTTAGGGTTTAGGGCTCGGGGGCTCAATCTTCGCGTTCATGCTCGTGTTCAAGTCCAACCGCGCAACTGTCCAGGCCCAGAAGCCCTGTTTCATCCTGAAAACTCGTCGCCACGTTCGCGTACGGAATCGGAAACCTTGAATCGGAAAGCATCAACTATCAAAGCTTCCAAACCCCAAACCTCAAACCCTAAACCCTAAACATTAACCCTAAACCCTAAACCCTAAATTCCCGAAAATTCGTCTTGTTTGTATTCTTGGGGCCCTAGGCACGTGGGCTTGTTCTTTAGTTTGTAATTATACTTGGGCCCCTGGACCCTAAACCCTAAACCCTAACCCCTAAACCCTAAACCCTAAACCCTGTAGGCCTGGGCTTGGGAAGTACACCCCGTCCCCCTTCTTTCGGGAATCTTCCTTCAAAAGTAGTTAGAAGGGTACTCCGTAGTTCAGGGATTGGTTTAGGGTTTAGGGTGTAGGATGTAGGGTTGGAGTGCCTTGGTTGATGAATCGAGGAACCGTGGGTTCTTGAACCACGGACTTCGTTTCTGAGAACGCCGATGATGGCTTCTAACCTGGGAGAACTCTTTTAATCCTCTGTAAACCCCAAACTCCAAGCCCTAAACCCTAAACCCTAAGCCCTGATCTCTAAACCCTAAACCCTAAACCCTAAACCCAAACCCTAAACCCTAAACCCCAAACCCCCAACCTGCCTCAGAAGACCGCCATTCGGCGCATCCACATGCAGCTCGAGTAGGCGCTCTACCACCCTGCAAAGCAGGGTTATAGGGTTTGTGGGTTGAGGGTTTAGGGTTTAGGGTTTAGGGTTTAGGGGTTTAGGGTTTAGGGTTTAGGGTTTAGGGTTTGGGGTTTAGGGTTTAGGGGTTTAGGCTTTAGGGTTTAGGGTTTAGGGTTTAGGGTTACAGGGTTTAGGGTTTCGGGTTTGCCGATGAGGCTGGTGACTTTGGGAAGTGGAAGGGTGAGTCCTCTGCTCAGGTTAGCATGTACACGACATACACGGCGGCTGCGCTCCGCACTTTTTTGGGTGCCCCTGGGTTTAGGGTTTAGGGTTTAGGGTTTAGGGCTTAGGGTTTAGGGTTTAGGGTTTAGGGTTTAGGGTTTAGGGTTTAGGGTTTAGGGTTTAGGGTTTAGGGTTTGGGTTTAGGGTTTAGGGTTTAGGGTTTAGGGTTTAGGGTTTAAGGTTTAGGGTTTAGGGTTACCTCTTCCAATCTGAGGCTTGTCAGTCAAGACGTTCTGGGGTTTCCTGTTTTTAGGGCTTACAGGTTGGGATGTTCCCCCTTAAACTCACAGTTCTTGATAGGGATTCTAATCGGGGGTACTGTAATCCCTATTAAGGACTGTTGTTAAGGGGGGAACACCCTAAAACCCTAAACCCCAAACCCCAAACCCCCTAGACTGTAAGTATAGGGGGGGGGGGGGAACATCACAACTTACAGGGCTTACGGGGCTTCTTTGGGTGCAGGGAAGACATCTCCCATGCCACCCGAGGGCTATTAACCTTTGGGAGGCCTGTAAACTGGGTTTAGGGTTTAGGGTTTAGGGTTTAGGGTTTAGGGTTTAGGGTTTAGGGTTTAGGGTTTAGGGTTTAGGGTTTAGGAGTTAGGGTTTAGGGTTTAGGGCCTAGGGTTTAGGTTTTAGGGTCGTTTACACCCCTTAGCAGCCCAGTAACCATGTTATTGACAAGGGCTTAGGGTTTAGAGCCAGTTCAGGGTTTAGGGTTGAGTGCTAGAAGCACAGTAACCATATTCTAAAATAAGGGCACCTTTCTTTTGGTTGGATACCTTACAAGGGAAGCCCAGGACCCAAAAAAACTAAAACTCAAAACCGGGCACCTGCAGAACTCGATGAGTTGGGCGCACAACAACCGCACAAAGACTTCCATCTGGGTAGTTCTCTAACTAAGGATCCCCTCAACGGTATAGAAAAGGACCCCAAACCCTCAACCCTCAACCCTCAACCCTCAACCCTCAACCCTAAACCCTAAACCCTAAACCCTAAACCCTAACCCACACCCTAAACCCTAAGATTGAGTGGCTGGCTTCTGCTGCGACAAGCTCACCCAGATGTCCTTCACAGCGCCCACGAGCGTTTCCGGTTTCGGTGTAGGGCTGTAGGGTGTAGGACTCTCCGGTTCTCTGTTCACTGCTGAAACAAAATCTACACAGCATGTAAAGCACGTAAATACGAATGAAAAGCAGTTAGACAGCTTTTGCGGCATTTGTACTTATATTTCTTTGGTGTGCGCGCTTGTATGTACACTACATGTGTTAAGTAGGAGCTCGGCGTAGGGTCCTCGACAACACCTCCAAACGCCTCAACCAACACCTCGAGGCTCTGTAAACAGCGTATACACAACCCCCCCCCCCCAAAAAAAAAAAAAAAGATAACTAAACGCCAAACCCGAAACCCGAAACCCTAAACCCTCGACCCTAAACCCTAAACCCCTAAAACCTAAACCCTAAACCTAAACCCTAAACCCTAAACTTCCCGCTCCTCGTCGTTGCAGAGCTGCCCGATGCTGGAGGCGAGCTCCTCGAGGATGCCCCGCTTGCTGGGCGTGGGAGGAAGAATGCGCCTGGAGGTGAGGGGTTGTTTAGGGTTTAGGGTTGAGGGTTGAGGGTTGAGGGTTGAGGGTTGAGGGTTGAGGGTTGAGGGTTTAGGGTTTAGGGTTTAAGGCTTAGGGTTTAGGGTTTGGGGTTTGGGGTTTGGGGTTTGGTGTTTAGGGTTTAGGGTTTAGGGGTTTGGGGTTTAGGGCTTAGGGTTTAGGGTTTGGGGTTTGGGGTTTAGGGCTTAGGGCTTAGGGTTTAGGGTTTAGGGCTTAGGGCTTAGGGCTTAGGGTGTATATAAGGTGTTGGGGTTTAGGGGTTAGGGTTAGGGTTTAGGGTTTAGGGTTAGGGTTTGGGGGTTGCAAGGTTTTGGGGTTCAGGGTTTAGGGTCGAGGGCTTAGGGTTGTGGGCTCAGGGTTTAGGGTCTAGGGCCCTGAAACCACGGACCCTTGCACCTGAACGCGCAGAGGGGGACACTGGGACACACAAGATGTGCCGGCAAGTTCCAGTCTAAGCAACAAACTTGGGATGTTCCCCCTTTATGCTGAAAGTCCTTAGTAGGGATTCTACTAGGGGTTAGTACAAGGGGAACATCCCAACTCCTAAGCCCAAACCTTCCATGTGCACCCTCGAAGCCCATACGGAACCTTCTCAAAATGATGGTCCCTTTTGTGGGGGGGTCAGTACTATAAGGCGGCGGCCAACAACCCTAAATCTGAGAAGTAATTCTGAGAAGTGACCACATAACCTGACAAAAAGGCAAATGGAACCAACCATGAAGGTGCAGGATTTAGGTTTAGGGTCTAGGGTTTGACTCGGGTTTAGGGTTCAGGGTTTAGGGTTTGGGTCTTCGGGGGTATGGTTCCATATCAGGCCATCTGATGTGTCCCAACATTCTCAGCTGCGAGCAGTAACTGGAGCAGCTCGCTCACAACCCCGGACTTCTTCAGCGCGAATCTGTGTGCCGTGGACCTTGGGTTTGGGGTTTAGGCCTTTAGGGGGTTTAGGGTTTAGGATTTAGGGTTTAGGGTTTAGGATTTAGGGTTTAAGGTTTAGGATCTAGGGTTTGGGATTTAGGGTTTAGGGTTAGGGACCTGGGGTTTGAGCTTTGTGGTTTAGGGTTTGGGGCTCGGGGATTTCTGGTTCTGGGGCTAAGTCGTGGGGTCTATGGAAATGCTCCGGATTTCAGATCTGCTGTTGCCCCCCATCGCAAACATGTGTCTACCTCTGAGGAAATCGATGTTCCCTTACAAAGAGGGAACATACGGTACCTATTGGGCATGCGTGCAAGTTTTCAGTGTATCGGCTACTCAGTTTCTCTAGGTGCACAAAGAATCGTGATATCAGAACGTCGGCTTGCCAGGGCATACGAAGTCAGCCATCGGGGTTAGGGCTTGCTTGGAGGATCGTGGGACTTAGTGAGTAGGGGTTATAAGTACCCTCATCGGGTTCTAAGTTATAAGTAATTGTAACTAAAGTTGCCCTAATTATAACCCTACTTGCTAAGTCCCTTGACCCTTTAAGCAGGGTTTAGGATTTAGGGTTTAGGGCTGCTTCAAGGGGACCTCCTTCAAGCTGCTGACTCGCACGTGCAGCTTGGGTGTACGGCTTCGTCAGATTCGTCGTCAGCATCAGCGTGTAGTAGATCCTGAATGCTCAGGCCCGAAGGCAGGGGTTGCTGGGGGTTGAATGCTTCAGCTCCGACAATATATCCGCTGTTGTGTTCAGGTAAGGCCGAGGCTAGATAGAATCTCTGAGTTATGGTCCCTTTTTAAAGTACGCTTTTTTTCGGGGCCGCCTTATATTTAATCGAAACCCCAAAAGGGAACATATTTTAGAAGTGACCATGTACACTCACCCATACTTATAAGGAGACGCTCACCAAGAGCAGCAATCGAACTGTAGCTACCTCAGGTAGCCCGGAATAGTTCATCCACACCCTGGACCCTAAACCCCTACAGCCCTAAAGCCCAAAGCCCCTTGAGCTCCCAAAGCCCCCCTGAAGCCCTAAGGCCCGTAAAGCCCCAAAGAAAAACAAACCTGAAGTCTAAACCCCAAACCGGAAACCCCAAGCCCTAAACCCTAAACCCTATAAACCCTCAGCCCTACACCCAAAACCCTCGCTCGCGCTCTCAGAGTGCGCGGCAGGTCGTCGTCTTTGATTCCCAGGTTCTCAGCCAGAATGGACGGGACCTCGAGGTTTAGGGTTTAGGGTTTAGGCGCTTAGGGGTTTAGGGCTTAGGGCAGGGTTTGGGGTTTAGGGTTTAGGGTTTGGGGTTTGGGGTTTGGGGTTTGGGGTTTGGGGTTTGGGGTTTGGGGTTTGGGGTTTGG
>CAJNDS010002189.1:279471-286971 GCA_905221605.1 Symbiodinium natans | reverse complement strand
CGAAACTCGGAAACCCGAAGTGGGCCTGGTTTTGCGGCGGCTTCAGCTGCTTCGCCAGCCAGCCATATTCCAACAGCGCCCTTGGGGCAACTCCCGGGATCGGAGCCCTTGTTTTGGGGTTCCCCCCGCGGCTCGAAAGCCCTAAATAGCCGAGCCCTGCATGGCTTAAACCGGGGTGAGGGAGCTTTGAGAAATCCGTTCCCGCTTGCAAAGGTGTTATGGCCCGAGGTCCGCGAATGCGAGTGGCACGGTGCTGCGCGAAGTCTGCAGCCAAGAGGAGCCCCAAGCACCGCAAAACCCTAAACCCTACAAACCCTACATACATTCATCCCAAAGTTTCCACGACCAGAAGTGGCTCCCCAGGCTGAAGATCTGAGGTGTAGGCTGCATCGCCTCGGGCGAGAATGGTGTCAGAGGAGGGTTCCAGGGTGTAGGAATGTGCGGCCCGATGTACACTGTAGCAGTGTAGCCCTAAACCCTAAACCCTAAACCCTAAACCCTAAACCCTAAACCCTAAACCCTAAACTGCCCTCAACCCTAAACCCTCACTTTTGTATCTGCTCATTATTGCTCATCAGCTTCAATATCAAGAAGGCGGACGTGGGCGCCCCACATGGTCGTTGAACTCGAACTCCTCGAAGAAGTCCTAAGCTGCGCTCAGAGTCCCCTACCAGGCCTTTCTTGCTTTAGGGAAGCCCCTTAAGTAGGGACCCCTAGACCCTAAACCCTAAACCCTAAACCCTAAACCCTCGACCCTAAGCCTAAACCCTAAACCCTGATCCCCTAAGTAGGGGCCCCTTTAAGGGACCCCGAAGCTCTTAGATCAGCAAGCCTAGAACACTGCGACCTGAATGCAAGAGCCCCCAAACACTTCAAGTCCCCAAAGCATGAAGCAGGAATCTACACCCCGCCACGGCGCTCTTTTCTGTTACCTACACTCGAAAATTCGAATATCTGAGCACACATCTTCAGAATCGTCACCTGGGTAGTTCTCTGAATTCGGTCGTTCCTTTGGAGGGCTATATATAGTACAGCACCCTTAAAAGAAGGACCCAAAAGGGAACCAAATTTAGAGAACTACCCATAAACTTGAGTAGTCCAAGATCGGCCCTGTGACCTCTTAGGGTCCCTTGCAAAGGTCCCTCCGCAGTCCCCAGGGTCTGTGAGGAGGTTTAGGGTTTAGGGTTTAAGGTTTATATAGGGTTTAGGGTTTAGGGTTTAGGGTTTAGGGTTTAGGGTTTAGGGTTGAAAGCCCCAGCCCCCCTCGCCCCCCACCCGCCCACCCCCCGCCGGTGTAGGCATTGTGGGCCGCGGGCCGGCTCGAGCAGGAGCTGCTTGATCTCTTTCAACTCCCAAGGCCTTCGTGGCGTGAGGGCTGAGGGCTGCAGAGAATGCTAGGGAACCCTCAAAGGTTCGACGGTTCAGGCTTCCAAGGGTTTAGGGTTTAGGGTTTAGGGTTTAGGGTTTAGGGTTTAGGGTTTTGGGTTTTGGGTTTTGGGTTTTGGGTGTAGCATCGGTCAGCTGAACGCGGTAATGTGAAGACACACCCACCCCAAGCCACCCGTTCACAAGTCCCAGGCTTCCAAAACCAGAGCCCAAACCCGAGCCCAGAACAAGGGAATACTAGTAGTACTTAATATTCCGACCCCTTTTTACGCTAAGTCAAAGGAGATTTCCGAGTGAAGATCTTCGGCTCCAGATTCAATGTACAAGCAAAGTTTCATTGGTATTCTAGGCCGAAGGGCCTGCCTCATCGAAACTTTTGGAGCCCTGAGCAATTTTGTTGCAAATCCAGCGAAAAACAGCACCGGGACAACCCATAGCAGGAGGCGGCATTAACTAGGTCGTGGAAGGCCGCAGGGGTGGCCCTTGGTCAAAATTAGGGCTTTGTAAGCTTCGTAGCCCAGTAACCATCTTACAATAAGGGCACCCGTCTTGGGGTTGGTTACTTTATGAGAGTCTTGGGAAACTTCCAGGTTTTTCAGCAGCCTGGCGAGCGGAAACTTCCGGGTGTAGTTTAGGGTGACACAGCACGACGACTGTAGCTCGGCGACCTCTCAGGGGTGTGCCTGCAGGCTCTGCAGCTACGCAGAGCCTGCCATGGTCTCGCTGTGCGCTCGACTGCGCCCGCCGACCCAACAGAGGTGGGAGGGCGGGCGGGTTTAGGGGAACCCTCCTAAACCCCGAAACCCTCAAATGAAAGGTTCTCATGAAGGGGCCTTAAGAAGCAGAAGTAGGGTTTTGGGGAATACCATTAGTGGTTATTCCGACCCCCTTTACTAGGGTTGTGTGGTGGGCTTAGGGCATGAGCCCGAAGATCCTCGATCATTTTGGGGTTTGGGGTTTCGGCCGCCTGAATGCTTAGAGTCCCAAACGTCCGGACCGGCCGTGAAAAGAGCATTCCGTTTTGCGGGCGGACCCCTCCTAATCGCTGGAAGTTGAATTCCTGGGGCAGCCTCCAGCTTCCGTGCATATGGACCCCGCGTCATCCGCTGTGCCCGTCTTCACAGCAGCTGACTCACATCCCACACTCCCTAAGCCCCCCTGAGCCCGAAACCCCAAGTCAGCCCCAAACTCTAGTCAGGCGATCAACCCAACTTGAAGCTCTTCACCCTTGAAGCCTAGACTCAACCCTCGACACCACACCCCCTCTAACCCAACCCTACCCTAAGCCCTATGTCCTGAACCTTAAACCCGAAAGCCCTGAACCCGATACCCCAGGCCCTGAACCCTAAACCCCAAGTCCTGAACCCAAAACCCTGAACCCTATACCCTGAAGCCTTTACCCTGTACCCCAAACCCTTCTCCGCAAGGGCTGCCAGCCTGGACAAGTCCTTCGGGGATCCAAGGGCTTTTTCGTGCGCTGGGGCTTAAGGCTTTTGAGGTTTAGGGTTTTTTGGGATTAGGGTTTACGGCTTAGGGCTTATGACGATGAGGATTTAGGGGGTTCAAGGGCGTTAGGGTCTGTAGCGTGTTTGGCTTGGTGGTTTTACGGTTTGCCCAGGGGTGCGAGGTTTGGGGTCGATAGGGTGCAGGTCTACAAGCAGTGGCATGTTTAGGGCTCGAAGATAGCCGGACCTTTGAAAAATGATCCATTCAACAACTCCAAAGACCCGTCGGCATAACTTCATATCCGGTCGTTTTCCGACTTGTCCATCTTGTTCCGTTCTTGCTCGGCCATGCTATTTTTGATTGGTGCCCCGTTTGCTTTCGGGACTGAAGCCCGACAGCATGTGCCCTGTGCGCTTGACAACAATGCCTTAGTACCATCGGTCTTGGGGACCTGATTGAAGGATTGAAGACTAGGCTGCCCAGTAACCAAGGCTGAAAAAGGGTGCCCTTTTTTGCTTAAAGGGGTTTATAAGGGCAACCTAGAGCCCCCCCAAAAAGGGAATAAGGGCTACTACTAGGCATCCTAGGAAGATGTTCGTGGCTGCGGTTTAACACCCTCTGAAAAAGATTCCCGAATGTGATCCTCTTAAACCCAATAAGGGAAAATATAAAATGTCCCCAGGGCCTACCTAGTAAATTAGAAGGGAGTCTAGAACCAAAACAGTGGCAAAAGAGTACAACTGTCACAGGGCTCTACCTTGGACCCCTAAGGTCAAAAACCCTTGGGTTTGGGGACCCTTTCAGATGTCCTCTCTAAGGGAATAGAAGGGCCACATGAGGAGTATGTTAAGGAAAGCCTTGTAGGGTACATCCTAAGGGGTGCGAGTCTTAATCCCTTGGTAAACCCGCAAAGGACTCAAAAACCCTAAGGGGTCCCCAAAAACCTTAAACCCTAAACCCAAGACCCTGAACCCTAAACCCTACATACCAAGTTGTTGAACCAGGAAAGGAGGAGGAGGCATCCTTCGGCCTCGCGTGGAGCAGAAAAAGGAGGGTCTCCTGAATCTTGGACTGATTCCTTGGCCGGGGTGCAGCCCTAATAAGGTTTAGTGTTTAGTGTTTAGTGTTTAGGGTTTAGGGTTTAGGGTTTAGGGTTTAGGGTTTAGGTTTAGGGTTTAGGGTTTAGGGTTTAGGGTTTAGGGTTTAGGGTTCGGGGTTCAGGATTTAGGGTTTAGGGTTTAGGGTTTAGGCTTCAGGGTTTGAGGTCTAGGGTTTGTTTGGGGGTTTAGGCAATAGGGTGCTTGTCCCTAACAAGACTGGGTTTAAGGCTTAAAGTTCAGGATTTGGGGTATAGGGTTTGTTGGGGTTTGGGGTGCCGCTAGACCAGATGGTATTTTGGGTTACTTTGTGTCTTTTACTCATACCTAAACCCTAAACCCTAAGCCCTAAACCCTAAACCCGAAACCCTAAACCCTAAACCCTAAACCCTACACCCAGGATGGACTGCGCAGGGAGGAATTTGGGGGGGGGAGGGGGGGGGGGGCCTGGAAGCCTTTCAGGGCCAAGGCTACGGCGAGGCCCCGGAAACCCGACGCTGAACCGAATACCCCTTTCTTAGTTGTCCAGTAACGGTGGCCTCTTTATATGTTACGCCCTATACCTTAATAAAGCCTCGCAGCCCCTAGATACCTTAATTTAATAAGAACCCCCTACAAAACAGAAACCCTACTTAAAGAGACCGCCAACCAATATAAGGCTTTAGGGCTTGAGGTTTGCTTAGTTGTCCTGTGACCTGGGGGAATTAAAGGTTAACCTTTGGGATGTTATAGGGATTGGAATACCCCAAAAAGGTTAAAGGCTACCTACTCTACTGCGAAGTTGCTTTAAACAGCGATTGTAACGTCATAATAGTAGGGAGAACCAAAACAAGAACAATAAAAACAACAACAATCAGGATCATAATCCTAGCCATGATCAATAATCAACAACAAGAAGAAGAGCCCAGCTACTATGAACACTGTCTTTTGAAGATCCTTTGCTCTAGACAAAGCATCAGAGTCCCCCAGAAGACTACAGAGGACAGCCAGTTCTTTAACCAGAAGCAAAGCCTCAATCCATGCGCGTGTATACATACAACATATACGTACATATATATATATATATACACTGATATACATATATGCATATACATATGTCGAATCTAGAACATATATATATATATATACACATACACATATGTGCCAATGTGGGCTCGACATGCACAAACCAACAAGCTGGATGGCGCACACTGAGCCGATGGCAACTTGTCCTTCAGGACGGCGTTGCACATGTGGGACACATTGAACCTGGACGATAGCAGCACCTGGGCTACAGGCCACACCCAGACCCCTGGGAGGACCCAAAAAGTAGATCCCCTTTTGAGGGTTCCTAAAAATGACCCAATCTAGTATAGGGTGCTATTTGGGGGCTCTACTTTTCGGGTCCTCCCAGGGGTTTGGGTAAAGGCCACAAAGAAAGATGTGGGAGGGCAAGAGTAAGCAGGTCCGTAATTTGTTCGAGCTATTGCAAAACGATACAGAAGATCATGTAGGGAAGTCAAGTACTTTAACAACCGGCTGAAAGAGCGATACTCCGCGGGAACGATGAGGAAGAGCGATGCTTCACGATAAGGCTTTTGGATAGAAAAGGGAGCGTTGAACGGAGTTGAACGGGGTTTTCACGCGAATCCAAGCCCCCAAACCCCCAGGCGGTTAGGTTTCCCTGGACCCTGAGCTGGCGCCACTGAGCTTCAACCTCGGACTTGGAGGCCTAAGATAACACCAGGCCTGCCTGGGACATTTCTCAACCTGCGCCCTTACTTGTAGAATTCTGGGGATGTGATACAAGCCAGCCAGGAAGGCACAGTACCCAAAGCAAGAACTACGACAAGGGGCCCAAATTGTTCCGAACTTAAATTACTCCCAGACCCCTGGGAGGATCCAAAAAGTAGAACCCCCAAATGGTATCCTACACTATGCTTGGGTCATTCTCAGGAACCCTTAAGGGGATCCACTTTTTGGATCCTCCCAGGGGTCTGGGTCCCTACTTTGGAGTAGACCCCGGAAAAAACATATATCTTTTATAGTGGGAACCCAGAACCAAAACAAATATTGAAGTATAGTACTCCAAAACCCTAAACCCTAAACCCTAAACCCTAGCCCTAAACCCTAAACCCTAAACCCTGCACCCTAAACCCGTAAACCCTATAAAGGTATAGTTCTCCAAAGCCCAGGGGTATTAGGCATCCCTGAATCTCGGCGAGGGGCTCCATCGAGGCAGTAGGTGAAGTACTTCGCCACCTTCTTCCAGGGCTCGGAAAACAACTTGGAGATGGGTTTAGGGTTTAGGGCCTAGTTTAGGGCATATTAGGGTTTAGGTTTAGGGCTTAGGGTTTGGGGCTTAGGGTTTAGGGTGGGGGTCCTGTGCTTTTGGTAGGGTTCCGAGGCCCTGACGACGTTGTTTAGGGCTTAGGGCTTAGGGCTTGGGGCTTAGGGCTTAGGGCTTAGGGTTTAGGGTTTAGGGTTAGGTTGAATAGCAAGCAAGGGCATAGGGACTGCTGTTCCGTGGAGGACAAACCGGAAACCATTGCCGGGGGCGGTGGGGGGGATTCCGGGTGCGGTGGGGGTTTTAGGGTTTAGGGTTTAGGGTTGAGGGTATGGGAAGGGTCAGGCCCCGGGCGATGATACACTCGTCACACATTACGCATAAGGAGCCCGACATACACTCGTCAATACAGCAACTGGAATAGACCCCTACATCATGTCTGCCAGCATTGTGCCTGCTGGAGGTTACACATGGGACGCTGCGGTAGAAGACTGAAATGGCTCCAGACGCCAAGCGAAATCACCCCAAAAAAAGGAACAACATGAGCTCCCGAAACCCCCGGGAGGAACAAACAAAAAAGACCTCTTTTCGGATTCCTAAGAATGACCCAATAGTAGTATAGGGCACTAGTTGGAGAGAAATCTACTTTTTGGATCCTCCCAGAGTTCCGGGTCTAGCTGAGGCCAGGGACGCGAGCGAGCCATGCATTCTCGGCCTGCACAGCGTCTTCCTCCTCCTGCGCACATTCGAAGACCCTCGTCTAATCAGCATCCTACACACTAAACACTAAGCCTACCCTTGCCTAAGCAAAGCTCTAAGCTCTAAGACCCTTTTTGTCACTGTGATGGTCATTTTCAGGGGTACGTACCCCTGCAGTTGAGGGTCCATCCTATGACACGGAACCAAGCAGAGGACCATAGTACTTTTGGGAGAAAGTCCGGATCACTCATGAACTTTCCCCCTAGTAGTACCACTTGGGGGTTCTACTTTTTGGATCCTCCCAAAAATGGGGATAGGGTCCTAAACCCGAAACCCGAAACCCTAAAACCGGAAAGGCCTCTGCCTCAATCCTCGGCATACTCTTCGCCTGGTGAACAACCTGGGCAAGGCGCCCTGCGCACCAACAGGTGTCAATGTCACGAGGGTCTGTTTAGGGTTTAGGGTTTAGGGTTTAGGGTTTAGGGTTTAGGGTTTAGGGTTTAGGGTTTAGGGTTTAGGGTTTAGGGTTTAGGGTTTAGGGGTTCAGGGTGGGCTTGTGGGGTTCAAGGGCCCGCGGGACGTTAGCAGCTTCAAGGCTCACATCAC
>CAJNDS010002189.1:211971-274471 GCA_905221605.1 Symbiodinium natans | reverse complement strand
ATTAGGCTCTGCAAAATAATGGGAACCCAACAGGCACCCACCTCATGTGCATTTGGGCTTTGAGATGGCGTGAACTTCTCTGTCAGACTTACGGGTCAGTAGTCCAAGAAGGCTTACTTCCGACTAATACCCTGGGGGCTGAACCTTCTTGCCCGCAAAAACACCACCAGCCCAAGAATCAAAACCGAACTCCCCCCCCCCCCCCGTCCCTGAGCCCCCAACCTCCCAGACCCTTCAAGGAAGGCTTTTGGTTCGAGGTTTGTCTAGTCAGTCGGTTGGTGGATGGGGGGGGAGTCGGCAGTCTGAGCTTGTGGCGGGCTTCGTGGAGCAAGCGTTTCTCATCCACCTGCCATGGCGATTTTGTCGAGTCACGACTTCACAAGATACGTCACCCACGTGCGGAAACCCAACTTCACCGCTTATGAAGCAACTCACCAAAACATACCAGGCCCTTATAAGCCACCCAGAATACTCTGACAAAAGCCATCAACACCCCGAGGGCCGTGCTCGAGCCAGGGGTCGCGCCCTCAGCCCCACACCCTAAACCCTAAACCCTAAACCCTAAACCCCAAACCCCAAACCCCGGGCCTTGCCCTCATCAAGTGCCCAGCGAGGGCAGGAGACCTGGGAGGCGTTCCGAAACATTTTTGGGACAGTTTGGGGGGCAGTGGAGGCTTAGGGTTTCGGCTTTGGGGCTCAATTGGTGTTTACCTGTCGACCTACAATTTTTGCGGATCATGGCTCCGGATTGAGGGAGAATTACTACTAAGATACTAAGACGCAAGGAAATAGTCTGGCAATAGGCCATGGGGACTTTGCGCCAGAACAAGTCAATTAAGCCTTAGACAGACCGCTGCAAGACGCTGAGCTGCATGCCTTTATGCTGAAGTCCTGCCTCGGCAAGGCACTGCACTGGTTCTTAGTAGGGAATGAGGGAATGAGGTAGCCCCCTAAAACCCTATAAACCCTAAAACCCTGAAACCCTATAAAACCTAAAACTCTAAAACCCTCAACCCAAAAGCCATAAACCCTGAACACGAAGGAGAAGAGGGACGACTCCTCGTTCCGTCATCGATGTGCTGGTGTGGCCTCCATCTGCACCTTGAGACCCAGGTCCGGGGCCCCCAACGCGCAGTCTGCCAGAGGAGGCACACACCTGAGAGAACGGATCAGGGTTTCCAGTTCATGCTTGGGATAGTATTACACGTGTAAATGTCCATTCCATATTGGGTTTTAAGTACCCTTAAAGATGTAAAGTGCTACCCAACTATGCCAAAGGTTTAGGGTTCTGCAACCGGACCCTAAACCCTAAACCCGAAACCCTAAACCCTTAACCCTAAATCCTAAATCCTAAACCCTAAACCCTAGACCCTGAACGTGGCTCTCAGGCTGTGGCTGCCGTCGCAGAAGGACCACCGCCAAGACCTCGGTGCCCCCCTTTGGGTTGAGGATCCCGGCTTTCGGGCCTCAGGGTTTCGGGCTTTAGGGGTGTAAGGGTGTAGGGGTTTAGGGTTTAGGGTTTAGGGTTTAGGGTTTAGGGTTTCGGGCCGAGGGCTTAAAGCTTAGGGCTTCGGGTTGAGGGCCTTATAGTATGTAGTAATATTAACTTATCCAAAACAATTATTGATGAATTTAGCGAAACAGCTTAGGACGTAGTGCTTAGGGTTGAGGGTTTAGGGTTGAGGCATTCAGGGGCACTGGGCTTGCTGGAAAACCCCTAAAGCCCCAAAACCCCTAAACCCTTACAACCCTTTTAACCCTAAACCCCTAAACCCCTAAACCCCAAAACCCCTAAACCCCTAAACCCCTAAACCGCCCCTGAGTAAGCCCTGCGCCAGCTCCGCCGACCTCAGCGTGAGCTCCCAGCCTCCAGGGCCATAGGGTTCAGGGTTTGAGGGTTTAGGGTTTAGGGCTTTCGGGTTTAGGGTTTAGGG
Source organism: Symbiodinium natans (assembly GCA_905221605.1). NCBI lineage: Eukaryota > Dinophyceae > Suessiales > Symbiodiniaceae > Symbiodinium > Symbiodinium natans. The sequence goes on along the minus strand of CAJNDS010002189.1, from coordinate 272,537 downwards.
CGGGCTTATAGGGTTTGTTGGAGTCTATTGGGGTTTCCGAGGGACGCACGAATGGCTTGATGATGTTGCCCGGCTCATCCATCTACTCTGTGTACGCATCCCACTACTGCTGAGGGCGGCTGTTAGGGCCAGGGTTTAGGGTTTAGAGTTTAGGGTTTGGGGTTTATTGGTAGGGTCTAGAGGGTGGGTTTATAGGGCCTATTCGAGTTTACTGGAGTTTATTGGGCTGAGCAGAGTTTACTAGGGTGGGGGCTTGCGATCATAAGGGAGCCCTAATATAGTCCCCCCTTATATCGTAAACCCCCGGGTTGGTAGGGCTTGCTAACCCTAAACCCTAAACCCGAAACCCTACAGGCTAAACCCTAAACCCTTGACCCTAAACCCTAAACCCTATACCCTAAACAGCTTACAGGGCTTACAGGGCTGTCCATGACTACCCACGGGCTCCTGTCCAGGCGCAGATGTCGTTCATGAAGTTGCTCCTGCCAATCACTGAGGACTGCGTTGACCACCTAAACCCGTTTAGGGTTTAGGGTTTAGGGTTTAGGGCTTAGGGCTTAGGGTTTGGGGTTTGGGGTTTCTGAACGGGAGTTCCAGGGTTTAGGGTTTAGGGTCGAAGGTTTCGAGTTTAGGGTATACAGCTGCTGGCTCATATGGCCAGTCATTGGAAGCTTTCTTCCTGACCTGAAGTTTTCAGGTCAGCACATGAGGGAACATATAAACCGTTAAGTACGCCTCTTTTTATCGGCAACTTGAGCCACAGTCGAGGGTAAAGCGATGGTATGCACAGCTCGCAAAAGGAGTGTAATTCCTCCATGAAAAACTACACCCCCCTCACCGTGCTTGGCACAAGCTAAGGTGGACAGAGGATTACGACACACCCTTTCGGGTGGCCCATGTTGTCCCACCCGCTATGACCGAAACAAAGGTGAAGGGAAAGCAAAACTTGAGCTATAGTGCATACAAAATGGGCATTCAGCGGCTCCACCACTGCGATCCGCGCTGACTGCTCCAGCGGGATGAGCCCCAACCCTGACTAGCTGGCTCACGCCACTCACGCCACTCGCGCCATTCACGGTCTGACCACCACTGTTCTTGCCCTTGATGCCAGGGTGCTTCACGAACAGCTGTGTCCCTTGATGAGGCGCTCTGCGTCGATGGACGGGTAGTAGTGGCAGCCTCCGTTCGCTGCTGTGCCGTCTCTCGATTCTTGGCGGCGTGGTAGGCGGTGATTCTTTCCTGCTCCTCGGCAGAGTGGATGCATTCGGCTGCCAGCATTTGCAGCTCGGCAATCATGCCTTCCGGCGTATCATGCTTGATTTCCACAATGCCGTTGAAGCTGTAGATCGTGCGGGCACCGGACAAGCGGGTGGCGATATCGGCATAGAAGCTGAAGCCGATGAAGGCGCCGCCGTAGGCCATCCCGATGGGGTTCTCGGAGAACTGGTCAATCAGTCCAGCCGATTTTAGGCCATCCATTGGCGCATCGCCATAGTAAACCAACTTGCCCGGCATTCCCTTTCGGGAAGCTCCGCTGAGGTAGTTCGACCCCGCCTGCAGAAGCCGCTGCTCTTCTGTGCGGCCTGGGTCCGGTAGCACGGCCTTCACCAGGAGGTCCATTCGGCACGCATCCTGAACCGTGATCCCGTTCCTCATCATCTGCAGGAAGAAGGTGGCATCACGTTCCAACCGATCAGCAATGGAGTCGAACTTGAGCTTTCTCGCACGTTGGAACTTGTCTTTGGCATCGCGTATGATCAGCGCATCCAGGGAGACTGAGCCCCGCTGTTTGCTGAACTTTTCTGCGATGCCACGGAGGTGTCCCAGGAGATCCTCATTCCGAGCATTGTACGTCAGCTTGAGGAGTGTGGTGCGACGGTTTTGCTGGAACGAGGAGTACTGACGGCTTGCCTTGTTGGACTCCGGAAACTGGTTTTCACCGCATGTCATGCAAAAGCGCTGCCCAAGCAGGACGATGCGTTGGCAGGCCGAGCATGGATAGCTCCCGTATGGGGCTTCGCTGTCGCTCTCTGCCTCTTCCGTGTCGGATACCTCCTGTGCAGGCTGCGTTTGGTCATCCACCGATTCCTCGTCTTGCTCTTCAATGGATTCCAACGCAGCAGCCTCGATCCTCGCCTTCTTTGCCTCGATGAAAGCGCCAACAGTGCCCTTGACTCGCTTGGGTTGGTCTTCTGGGACAGCCCTTGACGCCAAGGCTTTGACTGTTGAGCTCGAGGAGGCTTGTTCAACAGTATCCGGCTCACCCTCTCGGGTGGCTGCAGGCTGGGCCTCTCCCGCTCTTGCGTAGATCACCTTGTTCGTGTTGGTGTCCACACATGACAGGATATACTGAGGGCCAACGACTGCACGGGTCAAGATCCCGCGGGTACTGTTCTCGAAGAAGACGAGGCCATCTCGGAGGGCCTCATGCAGGTTCACCGCAATCTGGAACGGCTGCGTCGACCTGAGTCCAGAAGTGTACTTCTCGTCCTTGAGGGTGGTAGGTGAGAAGTACGCATGGGCACGCCCGCCCTTTCTGCCGCCAGCAACCTTGATCCCGGATTTCAAGATCAACTCCACGCTCTTCGCATCCGTGCGGTGGTATATGACCTGTGGAGCGACATCCAAATTCTCATCGGTGAGAAACCTCCGGGCAAGGAACTCGTCTGACTCGATGCGCATCACTTTCTCCGAGTGGCCGGTGACTGCTCTGATCCGCACAGGAAAGAGGGAGAGATTCAGGCTGCTGCTGATCTCGTGTCGGATCCCAAGAATCTCGAACCTCCTCTTTTTGTCCTGCGCGGTCACCTGCAGTAGCTGTCTTACGCCCCATTTTCGACGAGTTGCTTCATTGAAGCGGTCCAGGAGCTTATCGACATCCGTCCACATGGCGATGTCGAAGTCCAGCCCATACCAGTCATTCTGGTGTCCCCTCAAGAGCAAGCTGAGCAGCTTGAGGTCGCCGTGCCTGAAGTTCACCCGCTGTTCATACTTGCGGAGATCGGCACTTGGCAGAGGCTCAAGGTCGTGGAGCTCCCCGTTGTACCAGTAACCGGTCATCGGGAGGTCCTGCTCCAGGCTTTCCTCTCCACCATGGGTTTTGGACGCGTCCTGGTACATCTCGCGGGCGTAGACATCCTCGCTTTGCCCCGACGACTTACCCTTTCGGGTAGCTGCGCTTGTTGCCCGGCCGTCTGACACCAGGGGAGGTCGGTAATCCCCATCATCGGCGAGCACGACCTCGTTCAGGGGAAGGTACTCAGCCTTCTCTGACTCGGCCTGGACGACCTCACCCTTGACCTCATCGATCTCCGATACGTCCGAAACCACAGGGTATTCCACCTCGGATCGGGCGATCGTCTTGTCTTGCTGAGCGGGTGCGGCAACTGGTTCATGCGCAGTGTTAGCGTCGGGGACCTCCCACCAGGTGTCTTCCTTGCTGATCTTCACGGGCACAGGCGCCTTGATCTTGTGGACCTTCAGGTCTTTTCTGCCACTTTCAACCACCTCCTTGTAGAGGCGTAGGGCTTCACGACCTGCTGCACTGTCCATCCTGTAGCCGCCTTCCACCTCGACGTAGGGGAAAAGATCTCCTAGTCGATCCAGAACATCTGCATACCGTGACGCTTCCCTTTCTAGGTCGCCAAGGAGCGCCGTGGTGTAGATGTAGTCTTGGATCTGCTTGCGGTTTTCGGGGGTATCCCAAAGATGAAAATCATCGTAATAGGACAGCTTCATTGCCTGGGATGTGGCGTTCTGAACTTGCAATCCGCGACTCGTGAATTCATCAAACATCTTGGAGATGAATTCATTGTACGCGGGATGCAAGTTGTAGGTCTCGTGGTCAACGTTGCCGACGATGCGGACAAACCCGATATGCGGCTCACCCGCTAGGGTGGCTAGCGCGTCGGCGCAGCGCCTCACCTTCCTCGCAACATCTTCTGCCGAGGTCTGGGAGGTCGAATATGCCGCGCCCGGAGCGAGCCGCGTGGGGATGCATCCTCGTCGTCCAGCAACTTCATTTCCTGACCACCAAACGATCACATCGATCTCGCACTCCGACCCATACTTGGCACGGATTGCCTGGATCTCCTCCTGCACCTGCCAAGTGAGCCACGAAAGCGTTTTTCCCCAGCACATGTGGAGTTTATCGCTCGTGTACCTGAGGGTCAGTGCTGCCATGAAGATCTCCTCTTCGGGAATGGAGAATTTCCATTGCCCCTTGGTGTTCTGTCGCCCAAGGGATGTGACTGAGTCCGTCACCACTAGCAGAAAGCGACTTCGGCGCAACCTTTCGGTTGGCTGGAGCTTGCTGAGACCCTCGTTCGAGATGCGAGCCAGCTTAAGCAGATTCGGCGTTGGAATCTCGGGGTCATTGAGGCTGAGGCTGGCGATGGTCTGTGGGGGGAAGACCTCATAGGACTTGAGGAGCGCGTCATACTCCTTCCCCGCCTGGAGCTGCAAGTACTCCACGCTCAGTCCGGCGTTGACGAGCATGTTGAGATGTCCTTGCAGTGCCAAAGGTCGGCCCTCCATGCCAGTATCGCAGGAGTAGCCCGCACCATGGGCGACCAATCGCGACATTGTTCCTAGTGCCTCAATACTGCTGACCACTTGGAGAGAGCCAGCTAGCACAGAGAGAGTCGGTACAGCAGGCTCAACCGAAGCGCTTGTGCACGTGGTGTATGTTTGTGCGTTCCCGATCGATGCGCGCAAAACCGACGCGACCGTTTCGGGAGTGGTTTTGGGACTTTTACCCCCCTCATCGTGAGGGGATGCACATGAACAAACGCACGCATGTTTCAACTGAGCCCGGGGCGTCCTAAAATCAGTGTCTTGTAGGAGTTGCTTGTCATCGTCACCCAGCTTTGTCCACCCCCCTGATGAGTAGGCAATGAGAGAATGCCTGTTTCCTGTAAAGGGTTGGACAGCATGTCGAAGGTGAGGGTTTAGGAGCACGGGTTTTCGACAAGTTTGAAGGTTACGGCCAAACCAGGTCTTACCGTCTTTGTCAGTGAAAGCGTCCATTCTTTGGTCGGGATCCTCCACCCAGAGCTCGCCCCCTTGATAGGGACCGAAGCCGAAGGACCAGTTTTGGCTGCCTCTGAGATTAAACTTGTCGCTGTGAACGCCAGCCCTGCCCATAAAATTGATGACAAACGAAGTCCAGGTAAAATGCTTTGGAGCGTGCTTGCGGATGAAACCATTTATGTAGCGGCACAGTTGGGACATTTGGCCAGTACGCTTTGTTAGGCCGAAGCACCCACCATGTGTCCACAGCCCAAACACGAAGTATTTGGGAGCCAACTCGGTGCCGGAACGAACAACACTGCGAAGTCTTGAGCTCGACATACGAAGGTTGTCGTACATCATTTCGGCGACCTGCTCGAAATCTTCGAAATCATAGCGATCAGCTCGGCGAAGCAGTTTTGCAACGTGTTCCAGTTGCTCTGTGGTAATGCACACCGACTTCGGAGCAGCGGGAACAGATTTCGACACGGAATTTCTTCCGGCTTGAGGGTCGACCGACTTGTAGGTGTGAGCAATGAGCTTCAACGCATGTATCCATTTTGTTCGCTCCGTAAAAGGCTTTGTGAACACATCTGCAACTTGCTCGCTGGTGTCAACATTGAGGAGGCGAAAATGTCCTTCTTCATATTGCTGACGGAGCCATCCGAAGCTAACCTTTTGTGTGCGATCTGTATGTCGAAGCACACCTGCACGCCCTGATAACAGCAGAGTAATGGTCGCTTGGTTGTCTTCCAAATGCCTAATCTGAAAACATTTGGGAAGCTGAACGTGCAAACCATTGATATCTGCAATAGACATGCCATCGGGTCTGGTAGTGCCATACCGAATCTCATCAAGTTCAGGGTCTATGCGTGCCACAACAGAATTGCTCGTAGACTTCATCTCAGCCCTCGGCCCAACCTCGCGGTCGGCTTTGCCGCGCCAAAGGAAGTACCAGAGGCTGAGGCTTGGAAGACCTTGGGCGCGTACACCCTGATTAGCCGACACCACTTCAGACTCGGTAGAGCTCATTGTTATGGACGTTTGTTTCTTACTGAAGGCGTTGATGGGGTAGTACGTGTTCGGGCCCACCAGAAACAGAGCACATCCAGTAGTAGATTTTGAATCATACTCACCTGCGAAGTCAGCGTCGCTAAAAAGCCAGAGCCTGCAATCATGTATCGAATCCCCAATAAACCCACTCATAGTGAGGTCAATAGAGGAATTGATGTACGATACAAGACGATGTAATGCTAGATCACAATCTGGACTCCATTTTGTGACTCGCGAGGCCAAGGATTGGGTTGCTCGTAAAAGATCCCATCGTGCCATTCTTGCAGCAAACAGGATTTTCATGAGGACCTTACTTGCAATAGGTTGGAGCCGCCCTGTCTTCTCCGTTTCGTTGACGATAGGAGTGGCAGTCCGAAGTTCATGGAATGGTGTGCTCACTGACTTCAACGAGCTACGATCCACCTTTGCCAATTCACAGTAGCGATCCACACAAGAATGCAAGAAATCCTTCATGTCATAGGTGATTCTTGTAACCGGTTTAGTCATAGAGCCCGGCTTGTCCTCCTGATCCCTTGAAAGAGTAACGAACTTGTTCTGTTTGACCTCCTTCTTTGCCTCGGCCTTGTTTCGAACCGACTTACCCTTTCGGGCAGCTGCAACAGCCAGACCGAACTCTTCAGGCCCCCGGGCAGCGAGGTCGAAGTACGTCGTACCTGTCCACCACTGTTTGAAGCATTTGTCCCTAGCGATGTTCATATTGTCTTGATGTTCTTCTGTCACCCCATCTGCAGCCTGGAAGGTGTATCTTTGAGGTCCAATCGTAGGGAACATCTGAACATCTTCTTCAGTGGGCATATACAATCTCTTTCTGGGATAGCTATGGTGCCGAACTGCAAGCATGACTTCCGGGATTACGTCCCACCTGTCCTCAGCAATCTTAGCTGGGGCTGCAGTTTCATTTTCGGGTTCGAAGACATAGTGAAAAGGGTGGTGCTCTTTGGAAAGCGTGACGTTCTTTTCCTCGATGTGTTGACATCCGAAGTAACGTCCAATCACCTCAGCGGGATCCATGTCTATTACTGTTGCAATAGATTCCCAGCCTTTCTGGATGTTCTTCGTGGGTCCTGCGAGTTTAAAGTCGTCAACATAAATAACCATTAAGAGCTCCAAATCGGCGTTGTAAAACACGCTCTTCCAGATGTCAGTGAGCACAGGCTCGAATCCCACCTTCTTGAGCTCAGTCTCGCAATGACGTTCCCATATCCCCCCTGAATCTGGGTGCCCATAAAGAGCCAACTTCAGGGGAACGACCGGGTCCTTCATAGACCTCCAGCCTTTTGGCCATCTATTGCGAGGGAGCCTTACCCAAGTTTCAACCCCAGTGAAGAGAGCCTGCGTATACGCCTGTCGTGCATCCGCTTGCTGAATCGAGAAGCCGGGCTGAGATCCAAAGACATCCAATATTTTGCCCGCCTCCATAGAAGCAGGACTGCTCGACATCTCTGCGAAGAGAGCATGATCAGAGTTCTCATCCAAGACCTTGTTGCCCTGAAACACTGACCGACCCTTGTAACGGCGGTTCGGGTCGTTCTCCTTCAACTCAGAACCTTTTAGAGTCCCGATTTCGAAGATCTTCCCGAAGTGCACTTTCTCATTGGTTTTTCGTGCTTCTGCCGCAACGGAGTCGTACTCTCTCACTCGTTTCTCTACCCAACAACCCTTATCAACAAGCTTCTTCCACTCTTTGTCGAGGGCAGCCTGCGCTTCGGGACTGGATTCAATCTCCTTCGCAGACAGGATCTTGGCCACGACCGCGTACATGTCCTGGGCAATCTCCAGGAGCTTAGACTCGTAGAGGGAACACATTCTCTTTCGGTGGTCCTCGGGTTTCCCATACAACACCGGCATTGCTGGAACGTGCTTTATCGCCTGGTTGTAGTCCTCGTCGACCTTGGCTTGCTTTGAAGCTTGATGTTCTGCAAGCGCTTTGTGCTTTTCTTCGACGGTCAGCTTGCTCCATACTTTAGCTTGAACGCCCGGAAGCGAGGAAAGGCCTTTTTGCTTGATCAGTCTCTCCCCATCCCAGCGATAGCCATACGGAATGCCGATTCCGTCTTTTGTTTTGAACGATGGAGTTGCAGGTGCCAGTCTCTCTCGGACTGAGAAGGGTACATCATCTAGAGGATCATATCGTGCAGGATAGACGATGTCGTCCCTTGCTGACCCCCCTAATGGCCGATCTCCTTCATCGAGCGGTCCCACTCCCCCTTCGAAATCTTCTTCTTCTTCTTGATGCGGGTTTCTTTCTTCAACGGCGTTGTGATGTTGATCATCGAGTTCGGGCGGCTTCTGGTTTCCCAGAGCTTCAAGATCCTGTGACAATGGGAACTGGAACTTCCCTTCCAGGAGTTCAAGCCTTTTGGCCCTGAAAGTCCTGAAGGCGTCATTCTCGATGGCCTCGTTGATTCCCTGCAAAGGAGCAACTAAGTACTCTTCCTTGAAGACGAAGCCAGGCTGGATATGATACCCGAGGAAAATTCCTTCAATACCCGTCCCCGCAAACTTTGACCTTTTGGGCTGCTTCTGCTTGGGGTCGGCCCAGTACAAAATCTTAGCCCCAAAGGGAACAAGGACCCCTTGGAAGTCGCTCCCGAACCTTTGATTCCATGGCACTAAACCGTTGTCAAGACGTTTACTAACGTTCAAAGAAATAGCGTGATGTTGGGATGCAAGTGGCCAGAACTGATCAGGTAAGCCAGATTGTACCAAATTGGCACGCGTACCTTCCAAGATCGTTCGTATTTCACGCTCGATCACTGCTTTGTTCTGATCCACATACTCCCTGGATGTATTGTGCCTAGCTTGGAGTTGCTTAACCGCGTAGTCGAACTCATGAGCGTTGTCAGAGTAAACAACCTTAACATTATCATCGACCTCGAAAAAGTGCAGTAAATCTTCGTAACACTGCTCACCACTTTTGTTGTCGGCCGGGTAAACATAACGGAACTTCGTAAAGACATCCTTCACAACATGTGCTACAGTTTGTCCTTCGAATCCGTAGTCCTTGGCGTCCTTCGTGATGATGTGGTCGATGGTGATGTGGTCACCGAACCCCTTGCTGTGCACAGTGCTAGAACCTCCCTTTCTTCTGGCATGCGGAGCATACATTTTGGCTCGTTGACATACCGGACAGAAAGGGTTCTTTGGACGATGACTCAAAAGATGCTGCACGGATTCCGCTTCAGCTCTTAGAGACGCCTCGTCCTTCTTCGACTTTGGAATGTGGGCCTCAACGTCGCTATCGGGCACATCTTCACCGCCATCGGGCATGGTAAAGACAGTGATGGTCATGTCGGTACCCTCAGGTACCTTCCCGTAGACGGCGTCGAGCTCGTCCATGTTGACCTTGTTCTCCAGCTGCTTCCACTCGCCATCTTTGTATCCCCAGGTGGAACGAATTCGATACTTGGGGTAGCGAGGTGCAGGTGTTCTGAAGGTCTTTGGGTTATGGGCAACCTTGACGTGGGGATCACCATTCACAGTAACCCATCCAGCCTTCAACAGTTGCTCTTTCTTCATGCCTTCAAGAGGGGGATCCTTGGTTAGGATCTCTGCCAGCCATGGTGGATGATCTCCCTCGTCCGCCGCAGGTACCGGGACTACACCGTCTGGAGCTCCTGGAAGTGGTCCGGCTGCTGCGGCATGCCCTTTCGGGCAGCTTATGCGTGAAAATCCTGCTGCAAGGAGCAGGTAGGCGCCATTCGTTCACCTTCATCGCGATGCGCTACAGCAGCTGGGTGTCCGGAATCATTCCCAATACTGCTGAACACTGGAACATTCCCCCGTAGCGTGCAAGTGAGCTTCTGGCCATCGGGCTTCACGAAGTACGGAACTTGCCCTGGAGGCCAGTAAAAACCGTACCCTTGCTGCATGCACTTCTTTCCCACAGAGCAAACCGGTGGGGTATCCGGGAGTTCCACGAATTCCAGGCTGCCATTCATTGACGGAACCTCGACTTCTGTCCTGGACGATGCCTCCACGATGCCATTGGCCGTGTGAAGGTTGACTGGCGTTGCGTCGACTTTTCTACCGACTCCTTCGAAACACTTTCTCAAGTCCGAAGAGCTGATAAGGTCCTCTTCACTTCCCGTATCGGCAATGATGTCCAAGCTCTGAAGTTCCTTGCGCGCTGGAGCGGCAGTTCCTGACATTATGTTTCCTGCTGCACAATGCCGACAAGCGAAATCAGGCTTGCAGCAGCGATGCTTGCATTTTGTCTTTTCACCATGGAGTTCCGAGTACACTGAGGCCTCAAGATTTTGTGCGTTGATGACTGCACACTGAAGATCACCAGGGTCGGACATAGGGCAATCAGCGTTGGTTTTGAACCTTGCCACACATTTGCGCTTATGGGGAACAAATTTCCAACCATCTCCGACGCTTTCAACTGGGTGTATCTCAGGGTGCCTTTCAAAACACACACTCATGTCTTTGGGCTTCAGCTTGAAACTCGTAACGCCCGTCCAATTGGGCAGAGGTGCTTGCTTGTCGCACGTTTTCCAATTGTACTGTAACGTTCGCTCTTCGCCGGTTTTCAGCTTCATGGTGATGCTCGCAACAGACTTGATTCTCCATGCTGGAACGGGGCAGCTTTGGGGAATAAAATAGTTGTTTCTCAGAACAACATGTTCCCTAGACAGCGTGAGTGACTTCTCATCAAGACGCCATGTGTCTGCATGCCTACCATCCGGCTCACCCTTTCGGGCGGCTAAGGCGTACACGCAGCAGGCAGCTGCTTTAGCTTCTGTCCTCTTCTTCCGGCTCGGCCTTCGCTTAGCCGGGGAGGGTGCACGTGCCTTAGCCTTGGCCGGGACAGAGGGCGATGCGGACTTGTCCTTGTGCAAGAACTTGCATTTGTCCCCATTCCTGCAAGTACCCTTGGCATAAAATACGCATGGGATGTTGGAGGTATCTTTGCTGTTGCTCTTCTCTCTCTCGCGAGAACCTGACTTAGGCCGGTTGGGAGATCTCTCCCTTGAGGATGCTTTGGGGTCTTTCGTGTGTTCATACTTGCAACGCTCCCCAAACTTACACTTACCCTTCTGAAACAACATGCAAACCTGCCTACCCTGACGTCCTCTGGATGGCTGTCGTCGCTCCGAAGGAGCGGGCGCCGACGGCTTCGCAGGGGTAGGAGGGGCAGGTGCACCATACTTTGCGCCATGGGCCTTAGCAATCTTGTCCCTGTTCTTCCTAATTCGTTCTCGTGTGAGGAGATTCTTGATGCTTTCCATGAGGAACTTGTAGGTGTGCTCAGGGGTCCCCTCACGAGCCCGATCGTAAATGTCGAGATCATACTTCAAACGATGGGACTTGCGAAGCTCACGAAGGAATATGTCTCGCAAAGTGGTTTCGTCTGGAGGATGCGACAGTCCAGCAATCACTGAATCCCAGTTATGCACGAAGGTAGCGAGGTCATCATTGATCAGTGCCACTTTCAAGAGATCTTCGACCGAGTAGAGGGAGCCAACTTCTTCGTTGGTTTTAAAGTAGGCTTCAAACATTAACAGCACTTGCCTACCTCTCACTGCTCTACCACAAGTGGCCTCCGTCTCCTTGTAGTTGAGTATTTGTCTCGCAAGCTCGCCCTTCGCCACCCTAGACAATGCTGCAAGGATTTTGGTGTCTAGCGTGAGGAATTTCCCTACATCGTTGAGGCTATCTAGTGAAGCACCCTTTGCGTACACCTGCTGAATCCACGCAAATGCTTCATCAGGGTGATCAGATGCTGCTCGAACAGCCTCACGCACTGCCGTCTTCCACGATCTGTACGTCTCCGCTGAGGGAAAATCCGGAAGTTTCACTGTCTCGGCTTCCTTAGTCTTAGGTTTCGTCTCATCCTTGGTAGCAAAGTCCTTGAGCGCTTTTGCAATCGCTTCATGCACTTCATTAGGGGCCTGCGAAACAGGAGTAGATGCCCCCAGATTAAACCTCTGGGGTCGTCTCTCAAAGAGACCCTTCATGCTCTCTGGAATCTGCAACGGATTTGGCAAATCAGCATGCGTGACATGTGCATTACCGCATGCGGCACCCCCTTGCGGGGGGCTTGCTTCGGCAGTGTTCAAACCCGGTGGAGGTGCTGAGGCCATGGGAACAGCCTGCTGGTGCTCGGCACCACCTTTCGGCAGGCTAGATGACGCTGTAGCGGTTGCCTTAGCCTCATCAAGCTCAACCATCAAACGCTGGTTCGACTCAGCCAACTCCTGAATCAAGACATCACATGCACTCTCTTCTTCATGCATGGCATATGTGAACATGTTCTCTTCATACTGCATTTGCTCTCTAAATTCGTTGCCTAAGAATTCCAGCTGGGTTTCCCTGTTTTGATCGTACACAACCCTGAGGTTAGCAAGGGAAAATTCACTCTGTTCGAGATGGGTCCTGAGGCGAGTTTCCGATTCGAGAACCATGTTACCTCGTGCCTCAAGCTCGAGATTGTGCATCCTGAGTGTGTGTGCGTCCTGTGCGGCTTGGTCAAGCTCCGCCGTTCGACCTCTTAGTGCTGCCTTGGTCTCCAGTAGTTGTTGTTGTAGCTCACGAACCACAAAGTCCATGCGGTCACTGATGACTTCAATCCGTGCGCGATGTTGGGCATCAGCGTGTTGCTCGAGTTCTCCCATTTCTGCACGGGCCTGTCTTGTAGCCATGTCCAGGATTTCCGCATGTCTGCGTTCGGCTTCGATACGAACTCGCTCTGCATCCTCGTTTTGTTGCACGATGATCAGCTGCTGCTGTACCCGGTACTGGTTGAACTGTTGGTAGTTGGTTGTTGCAGTCTGATCATGTTGCGCATTGGGATCAATGGTCCCATCTTGCAGCTGCAGAGCCATCGTGTGAGACTCTACGGCTGATAACCTGAAGTTTTCAGGTCAGCACATGAGGGAACATATAAACCGTTAAGTACGCCTCTTTTTATCGGCAACTTGAGCCACAGTCAAGGGTAAAGCGATAGTATGCACAGCTCGCAAAAGGAGTGTAATTCCTCCATGAAAAACTACAAGAATGGGAGGTTCCGAAAACAGGGATGCCCTTGTTGGGGGGGTTCCTATACTACAGATCTCAGTGCTTTGGGGGATATTCGGGGTACCCATTTTGGGGACTGCCCAGATAAGGCTGTCGGATTGAGGCAAAGACGCAGATGCTACAGGGATGACAGCCGCCTTCAGTACATAATCACTCGTTGTCGAGTCGAGCCGCTGTTGCATCGCGCCGGTAGACAAGGCCCCAAGAGCACATGAGCCACTTGTAGCAGAAAGTAGGCATATGATGACAAGAACGACAGTGATGACGGCAATGATGACAATGCCAATGATGTTGAAAGAGATGCAAGAAAAAACAAAATGATAACAATGATAACGATGATCCTGTTGATGAAAATGATGGTATGGAATGACAACATTGATAACAATTAAAATTTACCAAGGCAAAAAGGATGAGAATAAGAATAATCACAATCATGAGAATCATGATGATAACAATGGTGGTCATGATACTATTGATAAGAATGATCATATGCATAATTAGATATGATTCATGCCAAGGATAACACTTCAAATGGCGACAGGATAGCAACGAGCAATGAACATGGTAACAAGGGTAACAAGGATAATAGTGACACTGGCATTGAGAATGACTGTCATGGTCGCAACGAAGATACTAATTCAAAATGGAAACGGTAAAGAACAGCAACAGAAAACCTTCTGCACGCTCCCGGAAATTCCGAAAACTACACATTAGGGACTTAGGGTGTACAATTTCGCGTCTAGACTTAAGAGTAAGACCTTTAAATCCCTAAACCCTTTTGAACCCGGAGCCCTACGCCCCCAAACCCGAAACCCCACCCGCCTCGGCGGCCGCCCCGAAGCCGACGATGGTGGGGGTGGCCAGTGTCCCACTGCGGAAGCCACGCTCCTTCGAGAGTTGAGAGTTGAGAGTTGAGATTTGAGAGTTGAGAGGTTTAGGGTTTAGGGTTTAAGGGTTAGGGGGTTAGAGGTTAGGGGGTTAGGAGGTCAGGGGTCAGGGGGTTAGGGTTTAGGGTGTTAGGGGTTTAGGGGTTTAGGGGTTTAGGGGTTTAGGGGTTTAGGGGTTTAGGGGTTTAGGGGTTTAGGGGTTTAGGGGTTTAGGGGTTTAGGGGTTTAGGGGTTTAGGGTTAAGGGTGGTTTAGGGTACTGAAAGACTCTTATGAGTGAAGTGGGCAAGGAAACAACAGACTTCAGACTTGGCGTTGCGGCACACTAAACCTCCAGGCTACGTTTTGCGGCATGCGGGGACTCGACCGACTAGGCAGATGCAATAGCTATCTATGGCTCGTGTGACTTGAATGCATAGGCACATGTACGTGTGCGAGCATACTGTCCCAGTAGGAGTATGCTTGCGTGACAGCAGTCACATTTTGCGTTCGAGAAGGCGTTTGCCTGGTAAAGTATGCTGGGGCGGAAAGGCGTGACAGTAGTCGCGGGAGTGGAAAGGCTTGACAGCAGTCCCGGCTTTTGCAAGTCAAGTGGGTGACCAGGCTGTCCTGGAGTTCAATTCGCCCTCCGCACGCATTCTACACTAGGGCGCGGCCAAAGGAGAAGCGAGCCGATGCAAGGACTCCCCAATTGAAAGGGGAGCTGTCCAAATGGGGTCTACTTTGCTTCGTCAATGCTTGGGCTTTAGGGCTTAGGATTTACCCTACTTTGGAGTGAACCCTGGGAAAAAAGTCTATACTTTCTGGGCATAAGCTGCCATAGTAGGAGCCCAGAAACAAAAAAAGTATGATAAAGTATAGTACTCCAAATACAAGTATTTAGGGATTGGGTCGAAGCCTCTGTTGGACCAAGTCCTCAAGTCCGAAATCTGGGGCTCTTGCAAAGACAGCGTGATGCTCTGCTTGCACTCCAAGGCAACCCATCCTCAAGCGAAGGGTCGTGAGCTCACCCGGGCTGTCTCGAATGCAAGGATCTTTGGCTCGCGATGGCGTAGGTCTGGTTATAGCCCCCTAAGACCTAAACCCTAAACCCTCGCAACATGGAGCTATATAGGGGTCCCTCCTATACTCATTCAGCTAGGGTGGGCGCTGCGCGTTGCACGCAGGACACGTCGCCCCGTACCCAGGAACCACATTGTCAGACAAGATCTTGAGAGACTAGAATATCCCTCAATCCCTCAATTCGGGAGGGAATCCCGTCCTAAAACTGTAATAGCAGGGATCCTAGATTTCATACCGATTGTTTGCGGAAGAAACCTCAGTTCGACAAAGTATCCCTCGCACACTCCTTAATTCAGGAATGAAGTGGGCTCTCCGGGCCAGGGCCGAAAGGTCCACAGGGCCTGAAAATTGCAGCACTTCACTAGATGAGGCTTGTGGAAATCTTGCAGCTGTGTGGGGCTCGCTTCTTGATTTCCTCTATAATGGTGCCGTCAAGCTGAGCTTGATTGAAAAGCTCCAAGTCAACTGAGTAGAGTCTAGGGCTTAGGGCTTAGGGAGGGGGTTTAGGGCCAGGGTTTAGGGCTTGGGTTTAGGGGGTTTAGGGCTTGGGTTTAGGGTGTTTGGGTTCAGGGTTACGACAGCTGAATGCCCAAGGCCACCGCTGCTTCCGCCCTAAACGAGATATCATGTGTCTGGGGATGTTTAGGGTTTCTGGGCGGGGGTTTATTAGGGTTGACTTGGGACTTATCAAGGTTTATAGGGCTTTTATAAGATTCATAGCGTTTGTAGGGTTTACAGGTTTTATGGGGTGCTTCGTACTACCTGGAAGCCCTTAGGCGGAAGGCGTATGTGGTTGTAGTTGGAAGCGTCGAGGTCGGCGATGGGCACACACCTGAATTCTGAGAGCCCTAACAAAAGATCGAACCCTAAACTCTAAACCTTAAACCCTAGGGGTTGGACCTGGGACCCTTATGGTTGTACCCGCGGGTTGTTGGTGACCCTTTCTTTTCAAGATCCCCTAAGGTAGTATAGGGGGCCAGACTGGGAGTATATTCAGGGAAACCTTTAGGGGAACAGCCTTAGGGGTAGGTGTCCTAATCCCTTGCAGAGAGGGAAAACAAGCCGACTGAAACGTTCAGGGGTGGAGTTTCTGGGGGTTTAGGGTTGAAGAATTTGGGGCATTGGGTTTCGGGTCCTAGGGTTTGGGGCTTAGGCTTTAAAGGCTTGGGGGCCTCGAACAGCAAAAAGGCCCCCTGGGCTGCCTGCCTTCCGATTGGGAAGCTCTCGGGTCCAGAAACAGAAGGCCCTAAACCCTGAAGCCCTTTAAACGCCACAAACCCTGTTCACCCTACAAACCCTGGGAGCCCTAGAAGCCCTGCAAAACCCTCTCAAGCCTATAAATTCTAGAAAAGTTAGAAACCCTAGAAACCTTGAAAACCCGATAAGTCCTATAAACCCTGGAAAATTTAGAACCTTTGAAACCTTAGAAACCATTGAGCCCTCTAAATCCCATAAACCCTAAAAACACTATAAACTATACACCCTACAAACAAACCCAAACCCTAAACCCTGCAAACAAACCTATAAGCCCGATGCACAACCTATGTACCCTAAACCCGATAAACAAGCCTATAAACCCGACAAACAACCTATAATCACCCTAAACCCTATACAATTCAAACCCTAAACCCTGAACGTTTTCGTAGGTTTAGGGTTTAGGGTTTAGGGGTCAGGGATTTAGGGTTTAGGGATTTAGGGATTTAGGGATTTAGGGATTTAGGGTTTAGGGTTACGGGCTTAGGGTTCGGGGACCCAGGTCTTGGCCATGCGGCTCCTGCACCACGATCTCCAGGTCCAGCGCGCGGGCCTTGTCCACAAAGTGGCCGCCGTGGTCCTGGTTTAGGAGGGTTTAGGGTTTAGGCTTTTGGGTTTAGGGTTCAGGTTTAGGGTTTAGGGTTTAGGGTCTAGGGTTTCGGTTAGGGTTGAGGGTTTAGGGTTTAGGGTTAGGGCTTAGGGTGGGTGAACACTGAACCGCAAAACTATGGGTTGGTAGGCATGTTGGCGGAGGATGTTGCGGGGTTGCCCGAACCCCTATGACCCCAACAACAACAATAAACCTACCTTTAATACTTCTAACCGTACAAGCTGGAATCCAAAACCAAAACATCCCTGAACCCTAAACTCCAAACCCCAAACTGGGCCTAAAGGGCTTCTAAGCTTACCAAACCCAGTCTGGGGTTTAGGGTTTAGGGTTAGGATTTGGGGTTTACGATTGGCCTGGGCCGGCCATTCGCACGGCCCTTTTACACACTATGCAATGGTATCACCCTGCCCTCGCAGAATCCCTTTCATTCAAAGCATGCATCCATTTTTCTTACTTGACTCGGCACTGTCTTTCTGTGTGCTTCCAGAAGCTTCCTCCTTCAGAAAGACTTGACTTAGTGTCGGTGTGATGAGTAGCCCAGATTCGGGAAAGGATCGGGTCCTAAGCCCTAAGCCCTAAGCCCCAAGCCCCAAGCCCCAAGCCCCAAGCCCCAAGCCCTAAACCCCCCCCCTTTTTGGGTAAAAAATCAGAGCAAGAAGGCAGGGTTTGGGGGGGGGGGGGGGGATTAAGTCAACCCTGTCGCTGGCACTCAGCGCCCGCCTGGTCCTGGTAGGAGTGCGGAACAAAGAAGCGGTAGGAATGGTGAAGGACCTGTTGCAGGCTCTCGAGCAAAACCCTACTTGGAGGTTCATGGGTAGTTACAAGTAGGAATTCGGTTACACATACAGTTGCCATAAATATGAGCCTCCAAGCAAACCCAAACCCTAACCCGTGATGCGCGCAGCAACAGATACTGACAAGGCGAGTCCGGGATTTCCTTCAGGCCATCTGGTTTGTGGACGCGGTGTTATGGTTTGACCTTCCGGATCAAAAAATGAGGGCCCCCTTTTTAAGAGGCATTTCGCCATATTTGGGCTCTTGTCGGACATGCCCATGTCTACGATGAGGATCTTGAGGCCAGCGGGGGGGAGGGGGGGGGGGGGCAATTCTGGCGGGAAATGGAACCGCAAACCTCCTTAACAGCCTGATCAACAGAGCTGAAAGCCTTTACCATGGACCTGTGTGAAAACTTGCAGGCTTCAATTCCTAGCCCAAACATAACCCTAACCCTAAGCCCTGAACCTGAACCCTGAACCCTAAAATCCCAGGCCCAGTCTGACAACCCACTGTGTAACCCCCCAACCCATTCAGCAGCAGACTGCCTGCTTACGCCCTTGAACGGCTTTCACGGTGAGCTTTGTCATCTCCTTTCTGGTCGCGTCACCTTCTGGAAACGTCGGAATGGAACTCCGCCCTCATCCCTGAACCCTAAACCCTGAAACCCTAAATCCTAAACCCTAAACCCTGAACCCTGAACCCTGAACCCTGAACCCTAAACCCTAAACGCTAAACCCTAATGGTGTGCATTGCACCTGATGGCTTGAGGGGGTACTTCCCCCCTTTGCCACCTCAGGCTCACTATTTATAGGCGAATTTTCCTTCAGAAGGGCGAAGTAATGAAGAAGAAGAAACAGCGATTTTTTTTTAGGGCTTAGGGCTACACCCCTCCCTAAAACCCTAAACCCTAAGCCCTCCTACCTCAAACCCTCAACCCTCAACCCTCAAGCCCAGAGCCCCCTAAACCCTAAACCCTAAACCCTAAAGCCCCAAACCAGAATGCACGAAGTCCCATTGTGAAAGCACAGCACGGCGCTTAGGTGCCGGATCAGGGGATGCTTCACAAGGTGCAGATGACGTACCTGCGGCATGTCCTAACCTGTCGGGTTTAGGTTTAGGGTTTTTTTTTTTAGGGTTTAAGGTTTAGGGTTTAGGGTTAGGGTTTTGGGTTTAGGGTGAGCACTGGTGGTATTATGCGTTTGTTGTTGGAGATTTTTTTGGTGTTTCGGGTTCAGGGCCTTTCAGGGTTTAGGGTTAGGGTGGAGAGAGCCTCAGGATCAAGATGTAGAGTTTGACCCTAAACCCTAAACCCTAAACCCTAAACCCTAAACCCCTAAAACCTAAACCCTAAACCCTATACCTATACCCTATACCCATAAACCCAAAACCCTGAGCGCGGGCAGACCCTTTCGCTTGGGTCTTCCTCGCTTCGTTGTTTAGCGAGCTATACGGTTTAGGGCTGGCTGCGGATGGGGGCGTGTACCCTAAAACCTAAAAGGCCCTGAACTCCAAAATCCTGGAAGTCTAAACTCTAAGCCTCTAAACCCTAACCCTAAACCCATAAAATCCTGGAAGTCTACGCTCTAAAACCTCTGAACCCTACAAACCGTCTAAACCCTCTAAACCGTAATCTCTAAAGTTCATGGGTAGTGGGTAGTTCAATCGCAAAGGGTACCCAAGCAGGCTTCCGGGTTTTAGAATGTAGGGCTCGCTTAAACTAGAGCTTCGTGCCGATAAAGCCCCCCGGTGCTGTGCCCGGGAGACTTGGAGTACACGAAATGCCCCCCCCCCCCCCGGCGACCAAGTAGGCCCTAAATCCTCAGCCCCACGCACCTGTCCGAAGCGAAAGATGTAGTCCGTGTTCCATGCCACCTTCGAAGAAAGGGTGCGTTCAGTCAGGGCCCATGCTTCTTGGGCAAAGGGCGTAAGGGTGTAGATGCTGATCGCTACTCCCTTAGAACCTTAATAAAAACCATATTGTTAATACCCTCTTGTGTTTATATAAACAAAAAATAAACAATAATTCCACGGGGGATATAGAAACCCTAAGCATGCACAGTGGGTGGACCAGGGTCGACCCCGAAGCGGCAGAATTTGAGGGGGGGGGGGGGGGGGGGAACCTGACCTTTACAAAGAAGCAAGCTGAGGGTTTGGGGGCTTAGATGGGGTTCATGGATTGTGGGGAGTTTCCGGTTGGGATGTTCCCCCTTATACTAAGAGTCCTTAAGAGGGAATGTAGTAATTACCCCGTACTGCAATTCCTATTAAGGACTGTTTGACTAAGGGGGAACATCCCAAGCTTCGGGTTTGGAGGTTTCGGGAGAAAGGCTGCCGACTCGGCCCCTTTTGGGAAGCCCCTATCAGTCCCGTTCGCCCTACACAACCCCTGCAACCCACATAAGCCCCATGTGGTGCATAAACACCCCCAGAAGCCCTAAGGCTAAAGGCGTACCTACTCACCTGAGGACACGAACCGGCCTGAATCCGTTGCGCGAGCGCGTGCCGGTTCTCACAGGACACCTAGGACCAGCGAGCTGTGGAATGTTGTGGAGCGGGCTCTGAGTTGGATTCTTCACCCTATAAGCCCCAAAAAATCTGAATCTTCACCCCCCCCCCCCCCCCCGCCAAAAAACAAAAAAACACCCAACATCCGCTGGATGGGAGAGCCGTGACTGTACTCATGATCTTCTTTAGGGCACCCTTGTAACCTGGGGGTTTAGGGTTTAGGGTTTAGGGTTTAGGGTTTAGGGTTTAGGGTTTAGGGTTTAGGGTTTAGGGCTTAGGGTTTAGGGTTTGGGGTAACTACCCATGAACCCCCAAGTAGTTCTTGTGAGGGAGTGAAGCAGTTTCGGTGGCTCCCCAGAGCCGCTCGCTTCATGGCCAAAAGCCCCGAAATTTACGGGTTTAGGGTTTGAGGTCTGGGTTTCGGGTTTAGGGTTTAGGGTTGAGGGTTCTTTTTGATGGTTCTGGGTTTAGGGTTTAGGGTTTAGGGTTTAGGGTTTAGGGTTTAGGGTTTAGGGTTTAGGGTTTAGGGTTTAGGGTTTAGGGCTTAGGGCCCCGAAGTTATGGGCGCCCACACTTCGGATCCCTGCAAATCCCTTTAAACAACGGTGAGGGACCATGCGCAGGGCCCATGGTTCCAACCTTGGATCAACGACACCGTCCAACACTGACTTAGGGGTTTCGGTTTTCGGGGCTTCGGGTTCCCAAAACCCTAAACCCTAAACCCTAAACGCTGAACCACAAACCCTAAACCCTAAACCCTAAACCCTAAACCCTAAACCCTAAACCCCTCCCTTTCAGGGGAGCTTGCCAAAAACTCTTAGCCCTGCGCGAAGAGCTTCTCGCTCTTCCATGCCAAAGCTCCCGCCTCGCCTCAACCGAGAGCGACCGAGACTTAGGGTTTAGGGTTTAGGGTTTAGGGTTTAGGGTTTAGGGTTTAGGGTTTAGGGTTTAGGGTTTAGGGTTTGGGATTTAGGGTTTAGGGTTTAGGGGTTTGGGGTTTGGGATTTAGGGTTTAGGGTTTAGGGGTTTGGGGTACCTATTATAAGGCGGCACCCTTTAAAACGGGATCCCAAAAGGGGACCCTAATTTAGAGGGAGCTCTGGGTGTGCTGTTGTCTTCGAGGAATCCCCAAAATCAACCATATACAGAGCCGTTTCCTGGATTATCGTATGATTATACTATGGAGTATAGAATATGGTTGCCCCTCCTGGTTTTGATGTCCAGAGACTTCAATGAATAGACCCTGCACCCTAAACCCTTAAATCTGACAGAAAGTTTCCAGCTACGGCTTCTTCCCGGCTACGTGGGGCTCCGAACATCTGAAAGGCCCTCGGAAGCCACCGCACTCTCGTCCCAGAGTCACACCAAAGAGTTGGATTGGGTTTCGTGTTGTTGTTTAGGGTTTAGGGGTTGGGGTTGTTGAGGCTCAAGGGACGTGCACGGGCAAAAGCGGGGGGGGGGGGGGGGGGATGGTTTCTGCCGCTTTAAGCTTTCAGATACATTTTGTGACCGTACCGCCTCACAATATTGACCCTCCGCCCGCCCCCACACAACAGGAACCACCCTAAACCCTAAACCCGAAACCCTACACCCCGAACCCTAAACCCGAAACCACGGACTCGTCTCGGATTCGGCGCTGATGAGACGGTGAGATTCGGTGCTGATGAGACCCTGGGGGGCGTCTTTCCTAAACTTCCTCCAGCTGCTGACTCTGAGGGTAGTCACATGGTCCTTTTTGTTATGGGCCCTTGAAAGGGTACCCTTTACATACCCTATACAAATTAGGGGCCCATACATCCGAAGCCTTTAAAGGAGGCTAGGGGCCATATTATGAACCTACCCTCACGAAGTTGGGGACCTTGATTTGGGCCCCCTGTTATATAACCCATACATATATATATATATATACATATATATATATATATATTCACAAACACTATACATAATGAGGCCCCATACTTCGGATCCCCTTAAATCCCTTCTAACAAGGTCGAGAGACCATGCTAAGAGGGCAAATGGTTCCAGCCTTCGACTGCGAGACCGAAGCCCAAACCCTACACCCTAAAGCCGAAACCCTAAACCCTAAACCCTAAACCCTCAACCCTAAACCCTAAATCCTAAACCCTAAACCCTAAACCCTGGGTTTAGGGTTTCGGGGCTGATGGCCTGAGAGATCCCTCAAACAGGGGCCCCGGCTTAGGACGAGAGCCATTTCCGTGGTGTTCTCCGTGTCCTGCGAGCGAGGTCCGAGGCTCAAAGGGCTTAGGAATATGTGGGTTTCCGAAATTAGGGGGGTACCTTATTGGGGTCCTCATTACAAGGGAATCCTGCCATTTGGGGGTCCCCCTATTGTCGTAAACCCTCCACTTGGCCGGTGTCCTCCACCATGGACTTGATGAGGGCAAAGTAGACCACTCCACCTGCCCCCCAATTGCGCAACCCACACGACAAAGTTCAAGCGGACGGCGGGTGAGCAGAAAGGGTCCTGCAAAAACACCACGTCTGCATCCAACACATTCAATGCGCCGCCGGCCTGTGTCGCTTGGGTAGAGCCTCAGCAATCAGCCGGAGCTGAGGTCGCAAGCCCGGGCAGAAACAACAAAGGCCAAGCTTCTAGCTGTGACACGGTGTTTCGGATGTTCCCCCTTATACTAGCAGTCTTTAATAGGGAATCACAAATAGGGGGTGTTATAATCCCTATTTTAAGGACTGTTGGTAGAGCCCTTTGGCATCATTTGGCGCCACGCTTGCTTTGCCTTCTGGCTTCGACGTTAGGACCCTGGCAAGATCCCGCCTTTGCACACAAACCAGCTACAACCCCTCAAACCAGGCCCTAAACCATATTAGACCACAGAATTCGCAACACCGGGCAAGGGGAAGGTTCGCGCCAGCTGAGGTTTGACCCCAAACCTCAGTTCTCTGCTAGTGCAGAACGAATCCGCAAGGGAGTGTCCTTCGCAAGAGCCCAGCTTGTCTAAGGTAACTAGCACCAATCTTGGGGTAGTTGCGCGATGCTTTGGTATGGGCCCAGCAAAGGGGACCCCTTATGGACCCCTTATACACCCCTTTATATACCCCATCAAACCACAGGGCCCAGACTTCAGAACCCTTTAAGGGAGGTAAGGGACCGCATCGAGGGCCCGTACAAACTACCCTTAGAGCAACTCAAGAACCGCCTATGCTGCCTTTGCATGCATGCACCTCCATTTCAAGCAGGAGTGCCTCGGTATGGATGCTGTAGTCCTGGAACCCTAAACCCCTAAACCCCCAAACTTCCTGAACCCTTGAACCCCTAAGCCCCTAAACCCCAAAAAACCCTAAGCCCCTAAACCCCTAAACCCCTAGACCCCTAAACCCTAAACCCCTGAACCCCTAAACCCTAAACCCCCCTAAGCCCCTAAACCCCTAAATGCGAGGCTCTGGCCCGCCCAGATTTCGGCGGACGAGGTACAGCGCATGCTTGCCGACCCCGAGGAAGCACCTCGGAGGGTTTAGGGTTTAGGGTTTAGGGTTTAGGGTTTAGGGTTTAGGGTTTAGGGTTTAGGGTTTCGGGTTTGGGGTTTAGGGTTTAGGGTTTAGGGGCTTAGGGGCTTAGGGGCTTAGAGGTTTAGGGCTTCAATTCTCAGGCCCTTGCGGGTTTAGGGGGTGCTTGGTGAGGCTTATGGCTTAGATGGGTCGAATCAGCTATGGGGGCCGAAGGCTGCTATGCGATGACGCACGAAAGAGCAGCCCAGACTCCGACCAGCGCTATACTAATTCAAAAGTCCTTCATAGGTATTAGAGTGCCCCCTGTTATAATCCCTATTAAAGACGGCTAGTATGAGGGGGAGCATCCCAATGCGAAATGATGGAGCGGGTGGAAGATTTAGGTGTGGCGGCACCCTAAACCCTAAACCCTAAAGCCTAAACCCTAAACCCTAAACCCTAAACCCTAAACCAGGCTCAAGAGGGCGACTCCCCAACCCGAGAGTGGGGCCTCCTCCCAGGAGCATCTCGTGAACTTGGGTAGAAACGCGAAACGAACTTAGTCGTCAGGGGATGAAGGAATGAGGTCCCGTTTATCGCCCTGAATCACCCTGCAAGGGATTGTGCAGGGTACCATTACCCCCTAACTAGGGTTTAGGGTTTAGGGTTTAGGGTTTAGGGTTTAGGGTTTAGGGTTTAGGGTTTGGGGTTTAGGGTTTAGGGTTTGGGGTTTCGGGTTTAGGGTTTAGGGTTTAGGGTTTAGGGTTTAGGGTTTAGGGGGTTTAGAGTTTAGGGTTAAGAACCAGCAAGGCAAACCCGAAAGCAGGAACCCAAACCCCGAAGCCATGGCCGGCACCACACGTCATGGCCGGCAGCCCTGAAATTGACCTGGCCAAGGGTTTAGGGTTTAGGGTTTAGGGTCTAGGGTCTAGGGTCTAGGGTCTAGGGTCTAGGGTCTAGGTCTAGGGTCTAGGGTCTAGGGTCTAGGGTCTAGGGTCTAGGGTCTAGGGTCTAGGGTCTAGGGTTTAGGGTTTAGGGTTTAGGGTTTAGGGTTTAGGGTTTAGGGTTTAGGGTTTGGGGTTTACGGAGGGGAGAACTGCAATGGAAGAGGAGACTTCGATTAGGGGGTTCAGGGTTCAGGCTGTTTAAAGTCGCAGAGTGTGTCTGTGTGTACATATATACACATACATGTTTGTGCTTCTGTATATGCAAAAACATACATGTATTTTTGCATATTTATACTTTTGTCTAAAAAATCTAATTGGGGTTTAGAGGATTTGTGGGTTTACTGCTTCGCAACTCTCAATCCGAAGACGCGCAAGCAATTCCTATTGGATGTTAGGTATATTATGCTCCTTCATCAGGATCGGATCCTAACACAATTTAGGTACATTCCTTACATCTCCGGATTCCAAGTATAGGTTTAGGCATTCTCCGCAAACAGGGGGTATTGGGGTCGAGTTGGCGCCGAACCGCGAACACAGGAGCACTGCAGCAGGAACCCTGAATACTTATGTCGGGCCTCAGGGGCATTGTTGCAAACTGTACCGGCTTCTACCTTAGCAGCCTAGGTACCCTAAACACCCCAAACCCCAGAGTGTAGGGTTTGTAGGCAAAAGCCCCCAGAGAAACAAAAAAAAAAGCCGGAGAGGCCAGCTCGAAGTATCGCAGGTGAGCTTTGGTGCGCACTGCCTGTCATTGGGCTTGGGGGGGGGGTATGGTGGGCAGGGAAGGGGTGGGGGATGGGGGGGGGGGGTGGGCGGGGGGTGGGTGGGGGTGGGCGGGGGGTGGGTGGGGGGGTGGGTTGGGGGTGGGTGGGGTGTGAGTGTCGTAAGGTGTAGGTCAGCCTTTAGAACCTGTCAGGGCGTTTTTTTTTCTAGCTTGCAGCATACCTTGGATAGAAAACAAGATGAGGATCCGGAGTCTACCGGGTTTTAGGGTTTTTAGGGTGCAGAGTCCACATGTGGCACAGGGAGCCAGGCAGGCGATCTCAGGCGCCGACGAGCGCTTGCAGTGAAATCGGATCCGCCGACATCGCCTTCCTCAGCTCCCCCACCGCCCGTGACCCGAGTTGGGTGAACCTAAGGCCTTTAGGGTTTAGGGTTTAGGGTTTTAGGGTTTAGGGTTTAGGGTGTAGGGTTTTGGGTTTTGGGTTGTGGGTTTAGGGTTTAGGGTTTAGGGTTTAGGGTGCAACTGAACCCTAAACCTTGGGATGATCCCCCCTTATACTAACACTCCTTCATAGGGATTATCGTACCCACAACTATCATCCCTACTAAGGACTGTTAGGAAACGGGGGAACATCCCAAGCCAAACCTGAAAACCCTAATCGAAACACAGGACATTTAAGGACCTTAGTAGGGCACCTTCAGCTCCACTTGTGACCAAAAACACCTGACACCCCAAAACCCAAGACCCGAACACCCAAAGATACCAACAAAAAAACCAACAATCACACACAACATACTAATAATCCGGAATCCCGAACCAAAACCTCCTCGCCCCCCATCCCCGCCCCCCCTCCCCCCGCCCCCCCTCCCCCCCGCCGCCCCCCTCCCCCCCGCCCCCCTCCCCCCGCCCCCCGTCCCCCCCGCCCCCGTCCCCCCCCTGCATCCCCCCTACACCCTAAACCCGAAACCCGAAACCCGAAACCCCAAACCCCAAACCCCAAACCCCAAACCCCAAACCCCAAACCCCAAGCCCCTAAACCCCAAACCCTAAACCCTCAACCCAACCAAACAAACACAAAGAGAAAAAAGAGCAGAGGAGGCTCGGGCAGTGGCCATTCGAGGCCAGCTCGGAGGTCCGGCGATTCGCGGGCCGGCGCGGGGGATGTTTTAAGCTTGGGCCTTTAAAGGGCTTGTAAGGGTTGCTCAGCGTTTGAGAGGCCATTCTTGTTTTTTTGTTTTTTTTTTGTGTTTTTTTTGGGGGGGTTCTTAAGTTTGGGCATTTTAAGGTTTGTGATGGTTTTTTGGGGGCTTTTTGAAGGTGTTTTTTTCGGTTGGGGGTTTTAAGGGTGTGTAGTAATTCAGCTTCCGAGCAGGGCGCGCGGCAACATGCCGACCTCCATGCTCGGTACCAGCTACCGAGTTACGTACCCACAGGCCCCAGTGTCCCTTCATGAAGGAATCATCGGCAAGTCCTACCAGGACCTCTATTGCAGCAATCTAAGGGCAATCCTGATGAGAGGTGTCTTTTGCTGGTCTTTGGGTACTGAGTTATGCACGCCGCTAGGCCCGAAATACTAAACCCCAAGCAGCCCGGAAGCTGGGGGGTTTAGGGTTCAGGGTCTATAGGGCTTAGGGCTTCGGGTTTAGAGTTTAGGGTTTAGGATTTAGGGTTTAGGGTTGAGGGTTTAGGAACGGAAGGCTCGTCAAGAATAGCGACCTTCTAGGTGCAGCTAAAACGTATTACGACGTAGAACCCTACTTGGCTGCACTCAGAAGGGTAGCTAAAAATTAAATTTTTAGCTACCAAATTAAGAAACCCAATAAACCCAAAAAGGCTAAAGATCTAAAGTTACAGTAAAGCACCACAGAGCCTAAACCCTAAACCCTAAACCCTAAATCCTAAACCCTAAACCCTAAACCCTCACGGGCGCGTTGTCAAGGGCAGAGCTTACAGGGCTGTCTCCCCTGGATCGCCTCGTTGTTGTCGAGTTTGAGAGTCAGAAGGTGGGGCAACCTGCCCATGGAGAGGTTTCGGGTTTAGGGTTTAGGGTTTAGGGTTTAGGGAAGATCGGAGGGAGGGGAGGGGGTGGGGGGGGTGGGGGTTGAGGGTGAGGGTTTCGGGTGTAGGGTGTAGGGCTTCAGGGTGGTCAAGCGGTTCGACGCTTGGAGCTTTCAAGCGATCAAGAACTTAGCCCGAACTGGCATCTAGAAGGAGTTGACCTCCAATGAGTTTTTTTTTTGGGGGGGGGAGGGCTTATTGATTCTAGGATGGCCCTTAAAACCCTTTGAAAAATATTCCCTGAATATGGTCCTCTTAAACCCCAATGAAGAAAATATGAAATGTCCCAAGGGCCTACAAGGATTAAGAGGACTCAACGTGACGACCTGATGGCCCTTGGCCCTTTGCTGGGGAACCAGAATGGCCAGGTCTGCGAAGACAGTGCCAGCCCGCGGCCCTAGGCTTGTCTAGACACTGAACCCTGAACCCTCCAAATCATCTTCTACCCTACCCCTTCCCTCCCCCCCCCCCCAGCCCCCTCTTCCCCACCCCCATGCAGCCCGAACCAAGGAGCAACTCCGAAACCTCAACTCTCAACCCGAATCCCGACGACCCGGCTCAAAAGGCCAAAGGCCCCGGCTTCGTCAATGCCTCAATGCTGTTGAGCCTATGGATGTCCACGGCTGGGGAGGGGGGTTTAGGGTTTAGGGTTTAGGGTTTTGGGTTTAGGGTTGAGGGTTTAGGGTTTAGGGTTGAGGGTTTAGGGTTTAGGGTTTAGGGTTTAGGGTTTAGGGTTTAGGGTTGAGGGTTTAGGGTTTAGGGTTGAGGGTTGAGGGTTTAGGGGGAGGGGGAGGAGGGTTGTATAGGACGCATGGTCTTGAAGTTCTAGGGCCCAGGGTCTTGAAGGTCTTAGGTTGTTCAAGGTCTTCGGTGGGCCCCGAACGTCATCGTTTGCAGGGGGCCTGGCGGAAGTCGTCATGGGTGGCGATTACAACATTCGGTTTGTCCGAGTTGTTCAATCTTGCTTGACTTACAATTAAGCAGCGAGAAGTCGTTTTTTTCTTAGTAGCCCAGTATCCATATTGCAGTAAGGGTACCCCTACCCCTGCTTTTGGTCGGTTACTTTATAAGGGAACCCAGAACCGAACAAAAAGAGGTTAACAGGGTGCCACTTGGCTGCCAAGTGCTTCAGAGGTGGCCAGGGATCAGAATGAGCAGATGGCCAGAAACAGAACCCCTAAACCCCTAAACCCTTGTAGTTTTTCTTGTATTTGCCGTCTGAATTGGGGTCCTTAGAGACTTAAGAGAATCTGCTCCGACCAAGCCTCGCTGTTGCTTTCATTAAGTTTTCCTTACCGAAACGTCCCAAATTACCTCTTCCTGAGCTCTTTAATATGGCCGAATATTTAAGACGCCCCTGGGTTCTTCGCTCATTTCTCGCTCATTTCTCCGACAGCAGCTTCACACCGGCGCCTTCCTGCACTTGCGACACTCTGGAGGTAGTACTCTAAGGCCTTCTTCATGGCTGTAGTCTTGCCAAGTCTCATCCATATTCGCGTCGAAATCAAGCTTTTCGATGCCAGGTTGGTTGTGATGAATGAGCATGTAGAGTACAAGGATTTGTTTGCTGAGAGGAACCCGCGGTAAGAACAGGTCCGTTTCACGAGCGGTCAAGATAACGGCATGGCTTCGGGCACTGATAAGACATCGCCTGCCCTGTCATGCTGACCACAGTGTTCCATGTCGCTGCCTTTTTACATTTCGGACTAATAGACGAATACTAGGGTCGCGTCCATCTGAGAGCAGGCCAACTTCAACGCACCAGTCAAAAGCCGTCTGCTCGGCTTCAGGACCATGTAGTAGCTCGTACAAACTCTTGCCACGTTTGTTCTTGCTTTGCTTTCCTTGATGCCTACGCTTTCCCCGATTGTCACGATCGGGGCTGCATTGCTGCTCGCGAGTGTATAGTATGTCCTTGTAGAACGGAATGTCTGGGGCATGTGCTATAAACTCGTCTATTGCAGCATTGCCATCACCCATCTCTGCGTCGCTGGTTTGGCCACCATGTTGCCTCCTCTTGCCCCTCTTCGCTCCCTTCCACAAGTGCAGTCTAACTAACCGCCTTTTGCCGATTGAAGATGATGATGTGTGATATGTTGCGATGCTGATCATTTCTGTAGTATGGTCGAACCACTGGGCCTGGAGCCTCATACTTGCAAGCCTAGTTCAATCCAATGAAACTCCAACCCCTGAAATCCAAACAACTGACCAACGACACGGCACTTAAGACTTACCAAACACACCTATGCCAATATTTCAGCCTAACCACCTCATCTTATGATAAACACCCGATTCCGGAAAACAATCGCCTTTAAACACCAGAAACCTCTCTTTTTTTAATCAAAACCAAGGGACGTCTTAAATCCCGCGCCCGGCTACAACTACATAATCCCTTCAAGGGTATGTGTGTATATATATATATAGATATAAGGGGATAGATGGGGCCCTATGTAATCCCTTAAAGGGTATACATAGGGCCCTATATAATCCCTTAAAGTGTATGTATAGGGGGATATCGGGTTAAGGGTTTAGGGTTTTGGGTTTGGGGTTTAGGGCTACGACTAATTAACCAATAGTAAGTTCTGAGATCCCGGCTTGTTGTTGGACAGGATGATGTGCCGAAGCCTCGGGGGGCAGCATGGGGTAAGGAAAAGCCTTTGACTTGTGAAGTTTGGGTTTCGGGTTTAGGGTTTAGGGCTAGGGGTTAGGGCTAGGGCTGAGGGCTCAGGGCTTAGGGCTTTGTGATTGGGATGCGGCGCCTCAGGGTTGTTCCGGGGACCTGAATTCTTAGGGAAAGCCAGAGACGCGGCCTCTCGAGACTCCAAGGAACACCCTTTAAGTCTTGTTATGGGTTTTGGGCTTAGGGTTTAGGGTTTAAGATTTAGGATTTAGGGTTTCGGGCTTAGGGTTATGCAGGGTCCCCCTCCAATACCCAAGATCCAAAAACCCTCTGAACATCTTCCTAGAGAAGATCCTAAATCCCAGCGAGGGCAACAAGAAAAGTGCACCGAGGGACTACCTAGCCTAGGGGCCACCGTAAACTACCGCAATCCCTAAACTCCAAAAACACCCCCCCCCCCAAACCCTAAACCCTAAACCCCTTGTGGCCCCCCACTGCAAGTAGTTCTCCACCTTGTTGCCAAGGTCGGTGAGCTCCTCCCGGCGTTTTATGGCCAAAAATAGCTCATTGAGCTTTGGGTTTAGGGCCTGCCTCTGGCTGAGGTTGAGTCAGGAGTATTTGGGGGAATGGGGTTTGGGGTTCGGGACTAAAACCCCAATTCCCGACACACCCTGCTCACGTCTCTTCTGCCGCCGCCGGATCTTGAACAGCAAGAAACGCAATGCTTAAGCTTTGCAGCAAGAGCCCCGGACATTTATGCAGACCTCCAATGTACCAGCGTTTTGCTTCGAAAGCCCTGGCGACTTCCACCCTGAACCCTGATTCGGATTTCATTGAAAAAGGTCCCTTACCTTACTCAAACGGGTTCTGAAGTATATAAGGGGTGTATAAGGACTCGCACAAGCAAGGGCTTGTCAGGGCTGATACCGACCTACTTGTTCTGATTAGGGAGTTCGGGAATTAAGTACCCTACGTAGTCCCTTTAAGGGTTACATGGGGAGGATACAAGGCACCTCATTCCCCAACTCCCTAGAAACGAGAAACCCTAAACCCTAAACCCTAAACCCTAAACCCTAAGGGCTAAACCCTAAACCCTGTAGTGTAAGGATAGGGGCGTTAAGGGTTCAGGGTCAGCTCTGAACGCGCCCGGTAGGTCCTTGTTGGAGCAGTCCAGCCTGGTAAATGCAAAGCCGCCGCCTCCGACCTGCACTACTTCGGGTTTAGGGTTTTGGGTTTAGGGTTTAGGGTTTAGGGTTTGGGGTTTGGGGTGGTTTAGGGTGGTTTAGGGTGGTCTAGGGGGGTTTAGGGTGGTTTAGGGTTTTGGGTTTAGGGTTTAGGGTTTAGGGTTTGGGGTTTAGGGTTTAGGGTTTAGGGTTTGGGTGGTTGAGGGTTGAGGGTTCAGGGTGGATTCGGGGGCCCTTCAACACTTAACGTCTGCGGGTTGCATTATCGGGGTATATATGGGGGGGCATTTTGGGGAGGACCCATAGAACTGTTAAACGTGCCCAACTCAACCTCAGCAACCGTGTTCACGGCGTCAGGGTCTTCGGTCCGTTTGTAAGCTTACGCAAGCCCTCAAGGAAGTCAGGTACGCCCGAAACCCTAAACCCTAAACCCTAAACCCTAAATGCTAAGCCCTAAACCCTAACGCCCTCAACCAAGAAGGGCACCCTTTTTTTGGGTTGGCTACTTGTATCAGGGAACCTTGAACCAACAACAGGGTGACTGGGCTACCAAGATATAACAAGCCATGTGCTCTTTGTGTTCCCTAAAGCCTCATTGATTTGACTTCCAGAGATTGGAGCAAGATAGTTCTGACGACGAGGTTATGAGATAACTATGTCGAGACTGTTCAACACTTGTTTGCGGTGGTGCTTGAAACCCCGACAGCCCAAACCCTAAGCCCTGAACCCAAAACCCTAAACCCTGAACCCAACTTGACGCCCTCAACCCTAACCTCCAAACCCAGAGCACCCTAAACCCTTGGCACACAAAACTCCCTGGTTCTTGGTAGGGAATGAGGGAATTAAGGCCCTATATATATATATATACACATATTATGCACCCTTTAAAGGATTATATATGGTTCCTCATTCCCTCATTCCCTACGAAGAAAACCAGCCAGAAAATGTCAAGGGCCCGAACCAGGCCATCGCCCTTGATCCACCTTGCACATCTGAGGAGCTCAGCCCCCCGCCGCTCGGTCGATCTGAGACAAGCTCTGGCTCAGAATCCTGTTGTTGTCTGTGCAGGGTTTTGGGTTTCGGGTTAGGGGTTTCGGGTTTCGGGTTTAGCGTTTGGGGTGTAGGGTTTAGGGTTTGGGGTCTAGGGTTTGGGAATTTGGGTTTAGGGTCAAGCATACTATAGCACTTGCTGTGGAACCCGATCATGCGGCAAACGCGGCGGCCGGGCTCATGGGTGAGTGGGACAAACTCCACCTGACCCGGCGGAGAACTTGGAGTTGGGAGGGGTGGAGTAGCAATCGGGGTTTCGGGTTCAGGGATTCAGGGATTCAGGGATTCAGGGATTCAGGGATTCAGGGATTCAGGGATTCAGGGATTCAGGGATTCAGGGATTCAGGGATTCAGGGATTCAGGGATTCAGGGATTCAGGGATTCAGGGATTCAGGGATTCAGGGATTCAGGGTTCAGGGTTCAGGGTTCAGGGTTCAGGGTTCAGGGTTCAGGGTTCAGGGTTCAGGGTTCAGGGTTTAGGGTTTAGGGTTTAGGGTACTGCAACAGCCTGCGGCTTTCACTCCCCAGCCTCGGCCATCGTGGGCCATCAAGGGGAGGAGGAATTCTCTGCGCTTGAGCTGGCAAGTCCGAACACATCTTTCAGGGTTGAGGCTTGAGGGTTTAGGGTTTAGGGTTTAGATGGGTTTAGGGTCGAGGGTTGAGGGTTTAGGGTTTAGGGTTTAGGGTTTAGGGTCCTCAAAACCCCCCCCCCCCCCCCCAGGTTCCCCCCAGAATTAAGGCTGTTTAGGGATAGTTGAGCCTAAGTTTACGGCCCGAGTACATCTTTACTTAAGGGGTAGAAGGGATTCTTAATCTTATTTCCCTATATAACCCCCATGTATACCTTACATATTTTATAGTTCCTATATACCTAAGTAGCCCCACCTGGCAGCCCCGTCCATACCATTCTCACGGTTTTGCGGTAACATTTTTGGGGGGTTGGTTTCTTTGTAAGGGAACCTTGGACCCCCCCGCGCCCCCCCCCCCCCCCCCCCCCCAAAAAAAAAAAAAAAAAAAAAACGGAAAGGGCGCCACTGGGCTACCGAGATCTGCGCTAGACCCTGAACCCCAACGCTTAAACCCGAAACCGGCGTTGCACAGACAACTGCTGTAGGACCCACGACGACCCAGGGAAAAGATAGGGTTTAGAGTTTAGGCTCGGGGCTTACAGTCTGGGGCTTAGGGCTTGGCTGTGGCAGGGCTCTGGCAGCCACTTTTGGGGATGCCTGAAACCAGGATGGCCCCTAAATCCCTCTAAAAAAAATTCCCGAAGATGATCCTCTTAAGTAGAAGGAGGGCAGCCCTAGAAGGGACCCTTAAGCTTCTTCTCCGAAATATCCCCTATGTATGCCTTGTCTAGTCCCTGTATGTCTAAGTCGCCCCGAAATAACCCCTAACCCCTAAACCCTAAACCCCAAACCCTAAACCCTAAATAACCCCTGAGGGCCCTTACAAGGGTCCATCCTTTAATCCCTTGAGTCCTTCAACTCAACACCTCGGACGTCTATGAACATGTCAAAGGCGCAATCCTTGATTCAGGGGTCTTTGGGCTCTCCAGGTGCCCTAAACCTAAACCCTAAACCCTAAACTCTATCCCTTAATCCTTAACCGATGAAGGATTCCGCGGTCATCCATGTTCAAAACCTAAACCGCGGGAACCTTACGTTTTCACCTCCCCTAGTTCCTCTTTGTCAAACAACCTCCCAGACTCTGAGTAGGGCCAAAGGAACGATGGCCCGCCCCTCTGACTCTGTTAAGGAATAACTCCTTGAAAATGTAGTCGGGCTCCTGGTTTGATTGAAGGCCTACTTGCTGATGATAACCCTAAACCTGCACCCTATAAACCCCAATCCCTAATCCCCAAACCCCCTAAACCCTGAACCCTGAACCCTGAACCCTAAACCCTAAACCCTACACCCTCCGGGTCGGTCTTTGCGACGGGAACTCCGTGTCTCCCCCCAGTCGGGGCTCAGAAGGTTCTCCTCGCCGAGTTGGTGATGCCGGCACCTTGGGGCCCCCGAAAGGCCCAAAGCAAGGCTTTGGGGTTTGGGGTTCGGGGTTTAGGGTTTAGGGTTTGGGGTTTGGGTTTAGGGTTTAGGGTTTGGGGTTTGGGGTTTAGGGTTTGAGGTTTAGGGTTTAGGGTTTAGGGTTTAGGGTTTAGGGTTCATTATGGGTTCATTATGGGTTCATTATGGGTTCATTATGGGTTCATTATGGGTTCATTATGGTTTCAGGTCCGGGGAAAGCTTCGGGAAAAGTTTCGAGGAGCTTCAATTAAAGTCTCGGGGCTTGAGGGTTTTGGGTTTTGGGCTGGGGGATAAACACGATACTGGAAAAAAGGGCGGTTTAGGGCTTAGGGTTCCGAGCTCAGGGGGAGGTCTTAGGGGCGTACGGGCTGAGTTGTCTACGGGGGACAGAGGGGCTCCTAAACCCAAAACCCCGAAACCCAAGACGCCGAAACCCTAAACCCTTAACCCTAAACCCTAAACCCTAAACCCTAAACCCTAGACCCTAGGCAGATTGAGAAACCCTCACAACCGGATCATGCCGAGGTGCCGATGCACGAGAGCACCACCGTTTCCGAGTCTCCGTGGTCCTCTCTCAGGCTTTTGATGCGGAATTGATTCCCAGAACCCTGGGGTTTAGGGTTTAGGGTTTAGGGTTTAGGGTTTAGGGTTTAGGGTTTAGGGTTTAGGGTGGGTTTAGGGTGGGTTTAGGGTTGGTTTAGGGTTTAGGGTTTAGGGTTTAGGGTTTAGGGTTTAGGGTTTAGGGTTTAGGGGGTTTAGGGGGTTTAGGGGGTTTAGGGGGTTTAGGGGGTTTAGGGGGTTTAGGGGGTTTAGGGGGTTTAGGGGGTGTAGGGGGTTTAGGAGAATTCCGCAAAGTAGAACCGCTATACTACTATTGGTCATTCTTAGGAACCCTTAAGTGGGTCCCACTTTTTGGATCCTCCCAGGGGTCTGGGTTAAAGGGATTTTCATGGAAACCCCAAACAGGGAGCCCCAAGAATGTAGTAGGAATATATATATATATATGGATTATACCTACCAGTGTCCTTCTATTCCCTTTCTATTCCTGCTCTGTTCTTGGGGCTCGCTGTTTGGGATTCCCATCAGGATCCCTTTATTGATAGCAGCGCTCGATGATAGAGTACCCCTATGCGACCACACATGGGCAGTACTGTAAGGGCGTTTCCGTATTGGGTACCATAAACAGCCAAGCCCCGTGTTGCAACAGGAGCCGCAAAACCCTAAACCCTAAACCCTGCAGGCGGGTTCAGTTGCAAGGGTGTGTTTTGGGTTTAGGAAGTGGTTACTGAGGCCCGGACGTCACCTGCCGCGAACGGAAATGCTGTTAAATGCTGTTATTTGCAGGTGTTTTCGATGCAGTGACTGTACACCTTCTTTTTAGCAACATGTTATGGATGTTACTCTTGATGACGGAACGCGCTAGGCGCGTTCCGTGACAGCCTGTTCCTGGTTTTTGCTTGTCTTCTGGGTGGGGCTTGGGGGGGGGGGGGGATAGGTGCCCCAATTCTTCTCTTTCATCTGGCTCCGCGTGCAAGTGCCATGTTCAGGTCTTCGTACTGCTCCTTAATGTTAGCTGGCAAGGTGCTGTACAATCCCATGGGGAAGGGCCAGTTCCAAAAGCACAACCGCTTCTGGTCTCGTCCCCGCTTCCAGAAGCCGCTGCATCGCAGCAATATGGCTCCCTTTGAGGGGCCGGAGCGCACGACATGGACTTGAAGGCTCCACTTTGTGTGGCGCGGACAGCCGCCCCATTTGAAGCGCCGCTGTCGATCTGCAACAGCAGGCACGCTATACTTTATCAAACCTCGCTCCTGCTGTAGCTGCTCTTCTACTTCTGGCGGTATCTCATTCATGTTTGAGGAGTCTGCCTCAACTTCGGGGCTGAAGTCTTCGATGAAATCATCACATTCACCAGAGTCTTCCACGCGGTCTTCGCATGGCACGCTAGGACCACTTGTGCTACTACTCGCTGCGCTACTCAGGAGCACATGTGGATTCCACGCAGCCTTCTTCTGAAGCTTCGTGATTCCGGAGGTCTGTGCGACGTGCCACCTCTTGTACTTCTTTGTCCATGGGCTGTCCAGAATGTTCTCTTGGCTTGGTGTCTCCTGTCAGGGATGACTCACATCATGCCATAACACGTCACCTGACAACAGGGCTGCAAGCAAGCCTGCAGCGCGTGGCTGAGAAAGTGTAGGTCATCTCGTGCTAAGTCTTCTTCGGCCTGGCAGACATGAGAGACATTCAAAAAACCTCTACTCCAACCTTGTCGGGGGGGGGACACTACTCAGCAGCACGGATCAAACGCAGGTGCGTGTGCAGTGTTTTTGTTCCCCATGCTGAGCTCTTGCTCCACCCCATGCCTTTGCTCGCAGTAGACTGGACATCTCGTCAGCATCAGCTGCGTCAGGCTTCATCCCGAAAGGCCTGAGCAAGCAGTTCCCTGCGGCGCTTTGCGCTCGGGAAATGTGTTCTCAGCCACCAACTGTACAAGTACGCCCACAGGTGCGGGCAAAAAGTAGGCGTCTTGGCTTCCTTGCTGCTACCGTTCAAGCTCTTTGGGATGTATTGTTTGATGCCAGACCACCGCTGGTCTATCAAACCAGTGTTTACATTGATCGTGCCTCGGCCACTGATGCGCTGCTTCTTGGCAAACTGACCCTTGGAGTGGACAACGTACCGATGCTTGAGGCTATGCTCCTTGGCAAGCCGCTCATACAGCTGGGCGCCGTCCGTCACAAGTAAGCTGGCGACCTTGCCGCTGTCGGTCTCTTGGCTGACGAGATGCTCTAAGCCTCTGCAGGACAAGACGTCAGCTCTGCTTTCTACAGGGCACACAGCGTTGTGCGCCACTTGCTTCACAGGCATCATGTACACGACCATCCGCGGCGGCTGCTGGTTCTGCGGCCGCTCGACGAGCCCCCATAAGGCAACGAAGTTGTTGTGGCCCCGTCGTTTGTACAACTTGAGGGCCGTCCCATCTGCTTCTACTACGCCGCTGAGCCGGACTTTCTGCATGAGCCGGTATCCCAGAAACGCCTCCTTCTGGAGGAGAAACTGAAAGAGGCTCCTGGACGAAGAGGAACGGCTGACACCTACGCGCTTGCAGATGTCCTGGAAATTCGGCACTGGTCGGTCTGTAAACTCTTTGATGAAGTCGACTATCTGCGGAAGGGGCATGCCGTACTTCATTTGTGGCAGGTGTGTGAAGCGGATACAGGAGATGGGATTGCCGCACTTTGTGCCGCGAAACCACATGGTGTTCATCTGCCTCCCACTCTTCTGCAGCCATTCTACGTGTTTCTGTCTCTCTGCTGTACTTCTCCGCTGCCTGGAATTCAGGGCCACACTGCACACGCACGTGTCGTTGCAATTGGGACAAGGGAAGCTCGCCATGCCACCCCGCATGCCACTTTTGACGAACCCGTGCAGCTTCAGCTCTGACCAAGCCTTTCCTATGGCATCAAACTGCAAAGCCGCCTGAACCAGCTTGTCATTCTTCGTCTTTCGCTTCTCTGTCCGTCTTTGCTCGTTCCAAGTCTTTCCAGTTCTGCGCTTCTCTTTCTTTCTCGCACTGGAAATGCCACGAGTCCCGCGGTGGACCTGCCTGACACGACGGTTCTGCTTTCTTTGCACTTTTGCGCGAGCCGTATCTCACCTGGATGCCGCACACAGCAAACGAACTCGCTCCTTGCTTCACGGCATCTGCCACTTTGTCGGCACTGTGCTTGCGCTGCACTGCCTTGAAAACTTTCTGTGCAAGTTTCGGGCACCCTCGCAAGTTATGCCCAGGGCAGTGACAGAACTGGCAGGTTTGGCTTTGCCATTTCCGCTTCGGCATGGTTCCTACACCACGGCTTCTCTGAACCCCAAAGGCTACATCGTTCTGGTGGCGTTTGCGGAGTTTGGCTTGGGGCTCTTGCACTAAACTGAACCCTTCACTGCAACAAACGTGCACCGCACACTCTGCCACTACTGCGCGCACCTACTTTACAGCTACTTCTCCGCGCTCGACCTGGCCTTTGCCGCGTCTTTCTTGCCGACATCGTCCATGTCGAGCTTTGCTGCTTCCTGCCAAGTCGTTTTGGACAGGTCGTTGCTTGCTTGTTGCTTCGGGTATAGGGTGCTCTTAACGGGAGGCGGGGGTTTAGGCTACAGCACGTTCCCAGTCGCCCAAAAACCCTCAAACCATAATGCCCTCATTCCTCAGCCAAACACTCCTGAACCCAAACCCTCCCTGTCTGCACGAACCCCAAACTCGCCTCTGTCGCCCTTGCACTGCACACATCTTCCATGTCCAGCTTTTCTGCTTCCTGCCAAGTCGTCTTCGAAAGGTCGTTGCTTTGTTGTTGCTTAGGGTGCTCTTAAGGGGGGGGGGTTGAGGCTGGAGCACGTTCGCAGTCGCCCAAAAAAAGCTACTCAGACAACAACACCCTGAACCTTCAGCCAAACACTCCTGAACCCAAACCCTCCCTGTCAACAGTGCAGGAACCCTAAACTCGCCTCTGTCGGCCTTCGACTGCAAACATCCTCCATGTCGAGCTTTTCTGCTTCCTGCCAAGGAGTTTTGGAGAGGTCGTTGCTTTCCTGTTGCTGAGGGGGCTCTTCCCGGGAGGGGTTTAGGCTAGGGGGGTGGCTAGAGCACGTTCGCAGTCGCTAAAGACTCTCCAACGAAAATCCCCTTACCCCTGAGCCAAACACTCCTGAAGCGAGCTTGCATCCCTCGCCTGCGCCGGCATTGGGCTGCAGACATCCTCCATGTCCACCTTTTCTGCGTCCTGCCCAGTCGTTCTTGGTTAAGAAACTTCTTGGCGGCTACGGGGGTTACGGGAGATGAAACCCTTTTCCAGACAGCTTGCCCTGTCGACTACATGTCTGCGTCCAGCAGGACGCACTGCACACGATGCTCCAAGACGACCTCTATGTCACGTGCGCAGCAAAGCACGTCAGACCACATCTCCTCGAGTTGCGTCGTGCATGTCACTATGCTGGACCATGCCTGCACTTTCTCTCGCAATGTGCGAAGGGTGTTTCTCGCCTCCCTAGCATGCGCAGGATCAGGCCCCATCAAGTACACCTCGGAATTTCCGGTCAAGCTGCCCTGGCATGTTCCTCGCGCATGCAGATGTGACTCCACAATGCGAATGTCTGACTTGCCGGACGTATCCTTGACCGCTGCCTCCAAAGACCATGCCAGTGAGACAAGCATGTCAATCTCATGCATGATGCTGCGCCGATCCAAGGTCACCATTCCGTGTATGTCAGACAAGCCCTCCAGCAAAGCTGGCACAACTTCTTCACAAAACCGTTCCTGCTCACGCGCAGATGGCAGCTGCTGTGACAAAGCGCACAGCATCGCACGCAGCATCTGTGACAGGCTTACGCCCGCCCGGCTGGACGACTGCGAGCTGCATTCCATGACCCCTGAAACGGAGACGATGCTCCGGCTACATTGAAACTGGCTAAGAACCTGCACGGCTGCAGTAGGTGTTGCTCCACTCGCAGCCCGTGTGTCTCTCATGTGCCTACGAGCCTAGCAGCCATGACAAGAAGCAACGGGCACACCAAGTAACAGGCACACCACGCCCACCTCATCTTCTGAAGCTTCAAGTTGCTGTGACTCCTCTTCGTATTCCTCACAGTCTCTTGCGTCTTGCGAAAACTCTTGACGTAATTTCAGGATAGGGAAAATGCAAACTACATAAAACATAAGTCCAGCCCAGTTGCCACGTCCGTGGCCAATGCGTCGAAGTCTAACTCCTCTGCGAAGATGTCCGTCACATTGCCGGGAGCCGTGGTCTGCTCTGCCATTTCTGGATCCACGCCAGATGTGACCCAATCCTCTGACGGCACTGAGCCGCGAGCTCGGGTCTGCCAGGCATGCACATGACTCGCCAGGTCATGTGGTAAAGGAGGCCATGTCGACAAAACACCAAAACGTCGCTCGATCAACATTTGATGCCGCCGTGCCATGTCTTGTACGTCTGGTGAG
Organism: Symbiodinium natans; assembly: GCA_905221605.1. Taxonomy (NCBI): domain Eukaryota; class Dinophyceae; order Suessiales; family Symbiodiniaceae; genus Symbiodinium; species Symbiodinium natans. The sequence continues at coordinate 232,269 of CAJNDS010002189.1, read as the reverse complement.
CGTGCTATCCGACTCCTCTCTGTTACCAAGCAAAAAGCAAGAGCTCCTGCGCACTCGGCCAAAGAAACCCATGGTATCGCACAGACGGCGTGGAGACGAGCACGTCAAAGTGAGCCCGCAGGTCGTTGCCTGCGAACCGCTCCAAACGATGCAGAGCCGCAGGCAAGCGACTGCCGATGCATTGAAGCACGAGAACAATGCTCAGCAGCAAAGCCAACCGACGCAGGGACGACATGGCAGATTCAGCGCTGTCCCGCTACAATGCTTACATCATCATGACAAGACAGACTTCAGCCCTATCACGCTGTCATGCCAATATTTCTATCCTGACCACACAAGATGATGACATGAACAAAAAGCCACCCAAAACCTGATTCTCCTTCCAAAGCCGAAAAACACATACACTGTAAATAACGACACAACTGACACTTTGCACCACACTTGGAAGTGAACCCGCAGGGTAAACCCTAAACCCTAAACCCTAAACCCTAAACCCTAAACCCTAAACTGGCTACGAAGCTTGAGAGCCTCCGAGTGGGTTCAGAGCCTAGGGGTTGAGTGTTTAGGGTTTAGAGAGCCTCTCCAGCCCATCCGAGGCTCGAACCCCGCAGATTGCAGGGTTGGGTTTAGGGTTTAGGGCACCAGTAGCCCTAAACAAATACTAGGATGGCCCTTAAAACCCTCCGAAAGGTGTTCCCGGAATATGATCCTCTTACACCCAAATTAAGGGAAAACAGAAAATGTCCCAACACCCTCCCTAGATTAGCACCCTAAAAGCCCTAAAACCCTAAAAACCCCCAAAACCCTAAAGACCCTAAAAACCCTACAAACCCTAAAAACCCTAAAAGCCCTAAAAACAAAACGCTAAACCCTAAACCCTACACTCTAACGCTGGAAACCCTACTAGAAGTTAACTCCCACGAGCCTCACGGATCTGAAAGACGATGCCCAGGAAGTCGCGGATGTGCCGGAGCATCTGGGTTTAGGGTTTAGGGTTTAGGGTTTAGGGTTTAGGGTTTAGGGTTTAGGGTTTAGGGTTTAGGGTTTAGGGTTTAGGGTTTAGGGTTTAGGGTTTAGGGTTTAGGGTTTAGGGTTGGGATGTTCCCCCCCTGATACTACAGTTCTTAATATAGATTGTAGTTAGCCCTACTATTCTAATCTTCCCTATTAAGGCGTATAAGGGTGAACATCCCGAGGCTGCAGGCTCAAGAAACATGGGCCGGAGAAATGCCACATCTGGGGGCGTTGGGCGGGCGTGTCGGGCTGCAGGTTGGAAAGGTCCTACGAGCAGGGTTTCCCCTGCGAGTGCTCAAGGACGAAGGGAAAGATGTGCAAAGCTTGAAAGTATGTGCACTGAAAAAATGTCACAGAGAGGGTCGGCACGACTCGAGGTGGCTATTTCCCAAAACAGGGGTACCCCTTTTATACCGCAAATAGAATTAGAATCCCCTTAAAGGGACCCCTAAAAAAGGGCACACGGTATGTCGGAAACCCCCAGGTCGGACCAAGAAAGGTCTCTCACAGCGAAGGGTTGGAACGGATGTGATGGAAGGGGCCCATAGAGATCTTGAACATCATGGGTTCCCCTACCACCCCCCCATATACTTTAGGGTTTAGGGTTTAGGGTTTAGGGTTTAGGGTTTAGGGTTTAGGGTCCCTCGGTTCCCCCCTTTTAAGTGCCTTAAAGGGGGGAACCTGGGGGGGGGGGGGAGTAGTCATGAGAACACCCCCTGAACCAATGAACCTTGCTCAGCAAAGTCTGAAGCAGGACCCCCATGTAGACCAGGATGGCCCACTAAAGCCCTCTGAGAAATATTCCTGCATTTGATCCTCTCAAACCCAACGAAGGGAATATGTCCCAAGGGCCCACCTAGTAGATGAAAGTGCTGCTGCACTGCGAAAGAAAATGAGAAACGGAAGGGCTCGTCAGGAGAGCGAAATTACGAAATCCAGGGCCCCCAAAACCCTAAACTTCCCAAACCCGATAACTTCAAAAGCCCTTAAAACCTGAAAGCCCTAAACACCTAAAAGCCCGCCCCAAGATCTTTGAGGCCTGAAACACCAGCCCGAAAACCCTAAAACCCGAAATCACTACACCCTGAAAACCCCTTAAAGACCTCGAGCACCCTAAAACCACCAAAGCCTACCCTCTATGGGAAGCTCTCTAAATTAGGGCCCCTTTTGGGGATCCATTGTTAAAGGGTGCCGCCTTACAATCATGGGTACCCAAAAAGGGACCCTAATATAGGAAACCACCCACACAAGCATACGGGACCCCTGATCGTAGGATTCCCCTAAAATCAGGACCCCCAATAAGGTACCGCTAAGCCCTAAACCCAAACCCTAACTATCAGGATTCCCCTAGAATAAGGACCCCCCAATAAGGTACCAAACCCTAAACCCTAAACCCTAGTATAGGAAGCTACCCATTTCAGGGTAGCAGCCTGGGCTGCGGATGGGCTGAGTCGTGAGAGGCGGACACGTCCAGGCTTCGTCTCCTCGTCTGATGGCAGGGTGTAGCGTTTAGGGTTTAGGGTTTAGGGTTTAGGGTTTAGGGTTTAGGGTTTAGGGTTTAGGGTTTAGGGTCTAGGGTCTAGGGTCTAGGATCTAGGGTTTAGGCTTTAGGGTTTAGGGTTTATTTCTAGGCCAAGGTTTACGGCTGTTTAGGGTTTGGGGGCTGGCATTAAGGTTTAGGTTGGGATGTTCCCCCCTATACTAACATAACAGTCCTTAGTAGGGAGTATGCAAAGGGGTAAGATAATCCCTGTCATCGACTGTTAGTAGAAGGGGCAACATTTCGAGGATTAGGGTTTAGGGCCCATTCAGGCCTGAGGGTTGTGGGTTGGATACCTCCATGGCTTCTTTGAGGACTCAATGCCCTGAATGAAGACTTGGTAGCCCAGCCATATTCCAATTAGGGGCATCCTTTTTGGGGTTTAGGGTTAGGGTTTAGGGTTTAGGGTTTAGGGTTTAGGGTTTAGGGTTTAGGGTTTAGGGTTTAGGGTTTAGGGTTTAGGGTTTAGGGTTTAGGGTTTAGGGTTTAGGGTTTAGGGTTTAGGGTTTAGGGCTAATCCCCACTGCTCCCGGGAGCTTCGGATGCCCCCTGACCCCTCTCCTCACCCAGGCTGAGGAAGTACAACACGAGCGCCTGATGCGCGGTGTCCACCTCACTCGATGGCAGTCAGGAAGTCTACTCGGCCACTCACGGAGGTTTTAGGGTTTAGGGTTCAGGGTTTGGGTTTAGGGTTTAGGGTTTAGGGTTTAGGGTTTAGGGTTTAGGGTTTAGGGTTTAGGGTTTAGGGTTTAGGGTTTAGGGTTTAGGGTTTAGGGTTTAGGGTTTAGGGTTTAGGGTTTAGGGTTTTGGGTTTCGTGTTTAGGGTGTAGGGTTTCGGGTTTAGGGTTTAGGGTTTAGGGTTTAGGGTTTAGGGTTTAGGGTTTAGGGTTTAGGGTTTAGGGTTTAGGGTTTAGGGTTTAGGGTTTAGGGTTTAGGGTTTAGGGTTTAGGGTTTAGGGTCCCAAACCCCGAACACCAATAAGCCCTCCGCTGAATCTTGGGCCAGGACGCACAACTTCCGGGTTGATGAGGGGGGTCGCCCTTTCCTATGCCACTGCTTCTATCGGAAGTCTGCAGGCGAACAACGGCCAAGAAACCCATACATTCCGCTTGTGCATTGTGGAAACCCGAAACCAAGGAACTGGTCAGGAGTGCGTGGCTCCCTAAACCCTAAACCCTGAACCCTGAACGCTGAACCCTGAACCCTAAACCCCTCAACAAGGCTGTTTGCTCCTCGTGGCAGCAAGTTCGCCGCTCCAAGAGCGAGGGTTTAACGATGACGACACGCATTCCGAGATTGTGATAGCATGATACATGCCCATCCTGTCCACCCAACAAGGCCCAATTTTTGTTTGGCGTTTAGGGTTTAGGGTTTAGGGTTTAGGGTTTAGGGTTTAGGGTTTAGGGTTTAGGGTTTAGGGTTTAGGGTTTAGGGTTTAGGGTTTGCAACCCGAAGCCCTAGAAACCCCATCCAGCTCTTAACAGAGGGCAAGGGGCAAGATGATGCAAGTTCGTGGTTAAGGCGAGGAAGGAACGACCGACGAGAGCTTGCAGTACACAAATGGGTTCAACGATGGCAGGATGCTTTCTATGTCACTCCTTCACCGCCCTTGCTTGGAACCACAACGAGGGGAGCTGCCACATCAGCTGCTTAAGCTGAAAAGACACATGTCCACTGCTGTGGGGTGGTGCCAAGACCTGCGGCCCTCTAACCGCTCGGCCTGATTCGGACAAGGCTAGATATGCTTTCGCTGAACATCGCATCTGACATGCACTTACGAACAGTCTGTTTGGATGTAAGCATTCGGAACAACCTATGCGACACCCCGTATGCCAGAACCCTTCGGGTTTCTGGCAACTGCGATTGACCGACCCCGCAGCATCAATTCTGCGCTCGGGCGAATTTAAGAGCAGGAGGTGGAGAGAATTGGATCTTCAAAGTGGTCCAGGACTTCGGTCTGTAGCGTCAATGCTTCAAGGTTCAGGGCTCAGGACTACCAGCTTGCTATATCGGCTCTTACCTGCATAGGACAGATGGGGACATATCAATACGAGCCTCAATCAAGGCACTTCGTGTGGCACATCTACAGGGGTGCAAGGCCTCTGTTGCTTGGCAACAGCTGCTTGCGGAAATTTCTGGGCTGAGCCACACCCAACGGAGATGATGCAGACAAACACTAACTCATGTTTCCCATACACCGACCCTGTCGCCAGGATCGCGATAGCTGCTGGAGACCTCGATGTGAAACCTGCCGACAAGGTCAGAGAATCCAAGGCTGGGGGGGGCGCTAACACTACCAATTTGCTTAAGAGCGCCAAGAAACATATTTCGATAACGAACCCCTATATTGCCCTTGCAAGGAAGAAAAATTGAACCCCTATATTGCCCCTACAAGGAAGAAAAAATTGCATTTTTTCGGGGTTCTTAAGCAATGCGTGGGTACAACGAGCCCTAGGTGCTGGGACGCCTAAGAGGTCTGTCAGAAGTGCTTCCGGCTGACAATTATCCCTCTCGACTCCCAAAGCCCTAAACCCTAAACCCTAAACCCGAAACCCTAAACCCTAAACCCTAAACCCTAAACCCTAAACCCTAAACCCTAAACCCTAAACCCTAACCCTAAACCCTAAACCCTAAGCAGGAGACCCAAAGAGTGCCTTGGCCTGGCGATCAAAGCGGTGCGCGCTCAATCGCCTGGCACGTTGCTGGGGGGATAGAGAGGAAGTGCAGGGTTTAGGGTTTAGGGTTTAGGGTTTAGGGTTTAGGGTTTAGGGTTTAGGGTTTAGGGTTTAGGGTTTAGGGTTTAGGGTTTAGGGTTTTAGGGTTTAGGGTTTAGGGTTTAGGGTTTAGGGTTTAGGGTTTAGGGTTTAGGGTTTAGGGTTTAGGGTTTAGGGTTCAGGGTTCAGGGTTCAGGGTTCAGGGTTTAGGGTGCAGGGTTTAGGGTTCAGGGTTCAGGGTTCAGGGTTCAGGGTTCAGGGTTCAGGGTTCAGGGTTCAGGGTTCAGGGTTCAGGGTTTAGGGTTTAGGGTTTAGGGTTTAGGGTTTAGGTCTATGGTTCAGGGTTCAGGGTTCAGGTTTCTTGGGTTTAAGGCTATAGGGCTTAGGAATAACTTCAGGATATTGGGGGTTAAGAGGGTGTAGGGTTTGGGTTTCCCGAGAACTCAACAGAAAAGTTCAGGATTTCGGGTGAAAAGTTCAGGGTTCTGGTCTAGGGCAAGGCTAGGGTTTTCAACAGTTAGGGGTGGTCTCCGCTCAAGCTTTGTCAGGGTGCACCCCTTTTTATGGAAACTCCCACAAGTCATAAGCGGCATTGATCAAGACACCTAGCTAAAGTGGTTTCTACCTTTGTCCGTTAGATTTCATGCCTTTAGGGCTTGAGGGGCTTTGGGGTGTAGGGCTAAGGGTTAGATTCGGTGAGATCTTCTCGCTTTTGCTGCTGACACGCAGAAACATGAGCGAAACGCGATCTGCAAGCACCTAAACCCAAGGGCCCTGCGCGCAGTGAACTGGACAGGTTTGGCAAAGGCTTGCTCAAGCAGCCGACACAAACTCACACGGCTCTGGGAGAAGAGACGCGATCGTAGCTAGAAATGGCCGGAAGTTGTAGAACAATGTGGAGTAGGGCTTTGGGTGGGTTGGGTCTGCCCTAAACCCTAAACCCTAAACCCTAAACCCTAAACCCTAAACCCTAAACCCTAAACCCTAAACCCTAAGAGCCGCGCTCCTACGCCGGCTGTAGGGGCTAAGTTTCGGGCTCAGGGTAGAGGAAAACACGGCTCATCCGAAAGCTTAGGGCCTACCCAATACGCCCAAAACTCTCAAGCCACTTTAAACACGAAACCTGATTCTGGAGGGCGCTTTCCGCCCCACACCCTAGCCTTGCGACCCAAAGTAAGGTCACCGCCCCAAAGAAACCACCCGAAGAGGCAAACGTCAAGTGGCATTCCAGAAGCTAACATACGTTGTTGCATGCTCTGTTACGTGCATCAACACCAGTCGGCCCCCGAAGATCCTTCTACACCTCGTTAAGGGTTTAGGGTTTAGGGTTTAGGGTTTAGGGTTTAGGGTTTAGGGTTTAGGGTTTAGGGTTTAGGGTTTAGGGTTTAGGGTTTAGGGTTTAGGGTTTAGGGTTTAGGGTTTAGTGGGGGCTTGGGGATAAACGGATAAACACCCCACTCCCCCCCCCCCCAGGTGGGGCCTCGCTGATGCTGCGTGTGACTTTGTCCACGCGCCCCTGGCGCAACAGTCTATACTAATAGTTCCCAAGGGTGATATAGAAGTGAGCATGGCAAATCGGACGGTCTGCCCAAGCCCTATGCTCAGATTACAAATCCGAAGCAAGCGGCAGAAAAATCGAATACTTCGAAAGCCTCTGAGCCCTGTAATATAGGTGTCGGAATAACTACCAATAGTATTCCCGTAGGGTTCCTTTATGTATAGGCTCTAATAACCTCCCAAAACCTTATTCAGGCCCCTATATTATGCCCTTCACTTTGATGACAGAAACCTTAAAAGCTCGCAACTCCCCCTGAATCCACCGCGCCTTCACCTTGCTTCGCTCCTCTTCCGCGGGGTTCATCTCTTTTTCCCACATGTCCTGCAGTGGATGGGTGCGTACGTCGGTGTGTCTGAGTCGGCTTGTTGCCTGCTCCTTAGCGTTTGGGGTCTCAAAAGGGTGCCTACAACTTCGATCAATCACCAGCATGGCCTATCCCCTAAACCCTAAACCCTAAACCCTAAACCCTAAAACCCTAAAACCCTAAACCCTAAACCCTAAACCCTTAACTGCCGAGAGCGCCGCTGTCCATTTACATGGGCGCTCGAGGCCCCCGACCGAGCGTCTCCACAGAACGGTGAGGGAGGGTAAGGGAATTTTTTTGGAACCCCCCGAGACCTTCTGGGACCGACCCCGCTGGGACCCTGCCGAAGCTTTTGCCGCCTGGCACGCCTTGAGGACCTCCAAACCTGCCTTTCCTGGAACCCTTCTCGGCCCCTGCTTCCCCCTACCACTTTGCTGCCCTAAGGCTGCCCGCGATCCAGGATTTGCCCAGACCGCAGCGAAAACGCTGTTAGTTTTTTAGTATTGCAATCGACGGTTTTTGGGCACCCCTCCATTCCAAGAAGCCTACGAGCCACTGACAGGCTCCACAAAGCTCAGGAGGCCCCACCCTGCTCTTTTTTTGGTTAAAGCAAGAAAGCCCCCCCTTGAGGGGGGTTTGGGGGGTGAACCCTAAACCCGAAATGAGAATAGTTTTGGTCGTTGGGGTGGGACTACATGCTAACGCAAGCGAGCGGCCCGGGTGCTTTTAGCACCAGCGAGCTTCCCTTCCATACACCCTAAACCCTAAACCCTAAACCCTAAACCCTAAACCCCAAACCCTAAACCCTAAACCCTAAACCCTAAACCCTAAACCCTAAACCCTACGTAAGCATTTCCCTTCGAGCCGTCCTGCCAGTTTGCAATGTTCTGCGCCAGGTTGCTTCCCATCCTCGGTGTTTGGGTTAAGGGTTTAGGGTTTAGGGTTTCGGGTTTCGGGTTTAGGGTTTAGGGCTGGATTCAGCGGCTTGGGGGATGGTCGGGAAAAAGACTGGCAAGCTTAGGGCTGAGGGACTCGGGTTTGGGGTGTAGGATTTAAGGTTTCAGGTTTAGGGTTTAGGGTTTAGGGTTTAGGGTTTAGTTCTCTTGGTGACGGTGTAGTGGCTCAAGGGGTAAGAAGCAAGCAGCCGGACCCTGCAGGCAGCAGTACTTGTACAAAAGCGAGGCCCGGGTCTTCGCAGACGCCCGGTCCTCTCAGACGAACCCAGAGCCTCCATCCCAAAAACCTGGAAGCCTCAACCCTCCCCGACGCCCTAAACCCTAAACCCTAAACCCTAAATCCTACACCCTAAACCCTAAACCCTAAACCCTAAACCCTAAACCCTAAACCCTAAACCCTCACTATCAGCCCTCCAAACTCAGCCCTCAGCTCGACACAACCCCTGAAGGGTTCTATACTCGATCCTAGAAGCCACCGCTAAACCCTTTAAACCCTTTAAATCCTTTTTAACCCTTTTAAGCCCTTTTAACTCTTTAAACCCTTTAAACCCTTCAAACCCTTTAAACCCTTAAAACCCTTTAAACCCGTCTAACCTTTTAAGCCCTTTTAACCCTCTAAACCTTTCAAACCCTATAAACCCTAAACTTAAACCCTGTTTTGGGGAGCCCGGCTCGTGCAAATTCGGCCAGAGCCGGATCTGCGCGACGAAGAACGGCGAGATCATGAACCTCGGGCGGGGTTTAGGGCTTTTTGGGTTTAGGGTTTAGGGTTTAGGGTTTAGGGCTTAGGGCTTAGGGCTTAGGGCTTAGGGCTTTTGGCGTGTTTTTTGCAACAAGCGCGAAGGCCCCAAAAATCAGAGGCTTCTGGGGTGGGGTTTAGGGGTTTAGGGCTTTTTGGGGTTTAGGGTTTAGGGTTTAGGGTTTAGGGTTTAGGGCTTTGGGGCTCTTGGTGCTTAACTAGGGTTTTTGGGGCTCCCCACCTCCGTTCGGTGCGCACGCTCCTCGCCCCGAAGTGCTGTGCTTGCGATGAGGAGTGTGGGATAGACAACAGGGTTCCCGTCAGGGCCAAACCCTAAACTTGAACCCTAAACCTAAACGGGAAACCTTAAACCCTAAACCCTAAACCCTAAACCCTAAACCCTGAGGCTCACAGCATGGGTGTTGTGCCCTGACCATGTGAGCTTCGTGGGTTTTTAGGGGCGCAGTGTCGCGAAGCCCACTTCCGCCCATGCTTCTCGAACGGGAGAAGATAGGCCCAAATAGCCCCAATACCCCGTAAATACAGAATAGATGCTTTAGATTATCATAGGGACCCTAGTATGACTTCAGGAAAGATTCCTTACTTACGATGTATTTAGCTCTCTGGGTACGCCACCGCAATCCCACTACTCCCTGGCTCAGCCACTTTTAGGGTTCAGGGCGCAGGGTCGAAAAGCCTAAAAAGCTTAGATCCATAATAAGAACCATCCATTCTCAGCCTTCCCCTTGCGTCTGATGTGAAACAAACTAGGCTTTTAGCAACTCTTTAACAATAAGGGTATCTTTTTTCTTACTCTTCAGTTTTAATAAGGAACCCCCAAAACAAACAAGGGAATAAGGGTACTACTTGGGGACCTAGCAAACGCAGAAACTTTGCAGGAGACGATCGACAACAAGGGACCTAACGTAGATCACAGCCCCTCAGCTCAAAACCCCCAATTCAGGGCTGCTTAGGTTTTCAAGGGTTACATGAAGTCAAGATATAAAACCCTTTAGAACTCCTAAAAACCCTAAGACAAACCCAAAAACCAAAACAAACCAGAAAGAAACCTAACAAACGCTTTAAGAAAAAGCCCAAAAAAAAACAAACAAAGCCCCTAAAAAGCCCTAAAAACCACCTTTAACAAACCCTTTAAACAACTTTAAAAAAAAAAAAAAAAAAAAAACCTTTAAAAAAAAACTCAAAAGCCATGGCTTGGCTCCCGGGCTCAATGAAGCCGATCTGGGAGTTCGGCTTGTTGAGCTTGTCGCGGTCGTTCAGGAACTGGACCTCGGAGGGTTTGTTTCAGGTGGGGTTTAGGGTGTTAGGGTTTTAGGGTTTAGGCTTTTAGGGTTTTAGGGTTTTAGGGTTTTAGGGTTTTAGGGTGTTAGGGTGTTAGGGTTTTAGGGTTTTAGGGTTTTAGAGTTTTAGGGTTTTAGGGTCTTAGGGTTTTAGGGTTTTAGGGTTTTAGGGTTTTAGGGTTTTAGGGTTTTAGGGTTTTAGGGTCTTAGGGTTTAGGGTTTTAGGGTCTTAGGGTTTTGGGGTTTTGGGGTTTTAGAGGGTTTTAGGGTTTTAGAGGGTTTTAGGGTTTTAGAGGGTTTTAGGGTTTTAGGGGTTTAGGGTTTTAGGGTTTTAGGGTTTTAGGGTTTTAGGGTTTTAGGGTTTTAGAGGGTTTTAGGGTTTTAGAGGGTTTTAGGTTTTTAGAGGGTTTTAGGGTTTTAGGGTTTTAGGTTTTTAGGGTTTTAGGGTTTTAGGGTTTAGGGTTTTAGGGTCGTGGTTTGGGAGGTTTAGGGGTGCAGGGTTTGGGGCTTGGGGTGTTCTGGGCTTGGGGTTGAGGGTTCCCCTGTGCTAGGTCTTGAGGAGAAGTACAGCGAAGTTATGGGGGCTTCCATGGGCCTTTTGGAGGACGGGTGACATCGGGTTTAGGGTCTAGGGTGTAGGGTTTAGGGCTTAGAGTTTAGGGCTTCGGGCATTCGGTTGAAACAGGGGTGGAGGGCCTCAAGGGCTTCTGGGAAGCGCTGGTCAGTTCCTTCACGTGATGGGTTTTAAGTCTTATGGGCTTTGAGGGCTTTAGGGCCAAACCTCTAGACCGTCTAGACCCCAAACCGCAAACCTCTAAACCCTGAACCCCCAAACCCTAAACCCTAGCCCCAAACCTCTAAACCCTAAACCCTAAATCCTAAACCCTAAACCCTAAACCCTAAACCCTAAATGGGCCGCGCTCCTGGGTTTCCCGGCTGGGATGCCCAGGACCTTCTCCTGGTCGCCCTGGGCAAAGAACTCCTCCAGGCAGACCATGGCCCAAGCCTTGGCGCACTCCAAAGCAAGGGTTTTAGGGTTTAGGGTTTAGGGCTTAGAGTTTGGGGTTTAGGGTTTAGGGTTTAGAGTTTAGAGTTTGGGGTTTAGGGTTTAGTGTTTGGGTTTTTTTGGTTCAGGGTTTTGGGTTTAGGGTTGAGGGTTTAGGGTGCACTACAGGGAAGCCCTTGCAGGGTTTAGGGCTTAGGGCCCTAAGGGTTGCGGGCGCAGGGCTTTGGGTATCAAGGCCTAGGGTGTGTGGTTTGGGGCGTAGGCCTTTTGGGTCGAGGGCCGGTTCAGGGCTATTTACAGGGCTGAGTATCGGGTGTCATGATAAGGGGGTAAGGGTTGTTTTTTGGCCTAGTTGAGGGATGTGCAAGCCTCCCTAAACCCTAAGCCCTACGCCCTAAGCCCTAAACCCTAAACCACAAACCCTAAACCCTAAACCCTAAACCCTAAACCCTAAACCCTAAACCCTAAACCCTAAACCCTAAACCCTAAACCCTAAACCCTAAACCGTCATGGACCTCCAGTGCATCCGCGTCCCCTCCCCGCCCTCCCCGACTCCACCTCGCTTAGGTTGAGAGCGGCATCAGCTTGTCCCCCCCCCCCCGCCATACACACATAGAGAAAAATAAAGAATACTTAGTAGATGGTGTGAAAGGATGCCATGTGTGTGTATATTATTTATGTATGGATATATATATATATATGTACATATATATATACATATATATATATACATATATATATATACATATCTATATATATATATGCATATATGTATATGTGTGCCATGAGTCTTTTAGGCCTAGTTCACTGTAGCAGCTCTATACACCTGAGGACCAAAGAAACCCGATCCCGAATGGCCTCTAACCTACTCTTTGGAAGGGTGGTAGGGGCAGCACGCTTCATTGTTGAGGGGGCGGGGGGGGTGCAACCTGCTCATTCCTGTAGTAAGTAGGGCCACTACACCCTAAACCCTAAACCCTAAACCCTAAACCCTAAACCCTAAACCCTAAACCCTAAACCCTAAACCCTACGAACCCCACTTGAAGGCGAACCCTCTCAGCGCCCTGCGTGGGTGACCTCCCAACCGCGGCACGGGTTGGAAACATCTGCGGAGTGGAGGACGCAGTTCAGCACCTGGCATGTGCCAACCGCACAAGCCCTCTCAACCCTAAACCCTAAACCCGAAACCCTAAACCCTAAACTCTAACCCCTAAACCCTAATCGCATGAAACCCCCTAGACCTTTGAAGCACCCTGGAAAACCTTAAACTTCCGCCTTGCCTTGGTCTTCGTGTCATTGTCCGAGAAGATCTCGATCTCTGCGGGGCTGATCATCATCTGCCCCTTGTCGTCACCTTTTGATGGTGATGGTGGTTGAGAGGTTTAGGGTTTAGGGTTTAGGGTTAAGGGTTAAGGGTTTAGGGTTTAGGGTAGAAAAGGGGTCTGAGTCTATGGTCACGTTTTCTTGTGGTTGAGGGTGTTCAGGGCGTTTTAGGCTTAGGGCTTAGTAAAGGGGTCTAGGGTTCGGGGTCTTGGGTCACGTTTTCTTGTGCTTGAGGGTGTTGAGGGTTGGTTTAGGCTTAGGGTTTAGTAAAGGGGTTTAGGGTTCAGGGTTCAGGGTTGCTTGGTGGGTTTGGAGCGTGGGGACGAGATGCTCCCTGTTCTTGCATTTCGACCTCTTCCTTTTTTCTTCTCTCTCTCGCTCTCTCTCTCTCTCTCTCTCTGTGTCTCTCTCTCTCTCTCTCCCTTCTGAATCCGTATGACCCTCTCAAGGTTTATTCAGGGTCCAAGGCTCGGGGCGGAATCTAAAACCCTTAGCAGACAAGGACGCTGATTTCCCTCTGCCACCTTCCCCTAAGCCTAAACCCTAAACCCTAAACCCTAAGCCCTAAACCCTAAACCCTAAACCCTAAGCCCTAAACCCTAAACCCTAAACCCTAAACCCTAAATAACAAACCCTAAGCCGCCCAAAGCTTTGAGCCCACCACTTTCGGGCTCTGCCGTGAACACCTGGCGGAGAGCTTTGTGGCTCAACGAGCTGATGCTTTGGGGAGTTGGGTAGTAGGGTTTAGGGTTTAGGGTTTAGGGTTTAGGGTTTAGGGTTTAGGGTTTAGGGTTTAGGGATGTTTCGGGTCGGTTCAGGGTTCAGGGTTTTGGGGGGCGCAGGGTTTAGTGTTATCGGTTTCTGAGAGGTTTTTCTGGGATGACTGGAAAATGTGTAGCTGAAGCACACCTGGAGCAACCGCTTAAACCCCAAACCCTAAACCCCGAAACCCTGAACCCAATATGTGCCCCCTTCCCAAAAAAAGATGAAGACACACGCGCATGGCCTCCGTGTTCATCTGGAAGAGCATCTGGAGGTCCTTCACCATCGCCTGCAGTACCGGAGCCTAAATACAACCCTTAACACCAAAACAAAAACCAAAGATACAAACAGGCCCCTAAAACCCTCAACCCAAAACGAAAGCCTAAACCACTAGAAATCAGGCCAAAAACATTGAAATTACACAAAGGCCACTATATTGGCTGTTAGTAGCCCGCGGGCGCGGCGGGCAGGAGGGCTGCTTGCAGAAGTGTTGGCCAGGGAGGTGTGCTTTAGGGTTTAGGCTTAGGGGTTTTCGGGAGATTGTCGTGCATTTGCGGCCCTTGAATCCCAAGACGAGAACCTCCTTCCCCTCCCCGATCCCTTCTTTTTGTGCGAAGAAGGCGAGTCAACAAGCAGCCTGCTCTAAGCCCTGGATGGTCAGCCCTAAACCCCAAGCCCCAAATCCTAACGGATCGTTTCGGATTTCGGGTTTAGAGGTTTAGGGGCTTAGGGGTTTGGGCATTTGTGGTTTAGAGGCTTTGTAGGGCCTCAGTGGCTTCCTTCAACACGAAAGCCCTTAGGGTTGGGTTTGGGGTTTGGGGTTTGGGGTTTGGGGTTTGGGGTTTGGGGTTTGGGGTTTGGGGTTTGGGGTTTGGGGTTTGGGGTTTGGGGTTTGGGGTTTGGGGGTTGGGGTTGGGGTTTGGGGTTTGGGGTTTGGGGTTTGGGGTTTGGGGTTTGGGGTTTGGGGTTTGGGGTTTGGGGTTTGGGGTTTGGGGTTTGGGGTTTGGGGTTTGGGGTTTGGGGTTTGGGTTTGGGGTCTAGGGTTTAGGGTTTAGGGCTTAGGGTTTAGGGTTTGGGGTAGTCCATCCAGGGCCTGGTGGGCCATCATGTCTGTGTGGAGGATGGTCTCGATGCAGTGCTTCCGAACCTCCTTGTACTGCTCCTTTGACAGGTGGTAGAAGACCTGGGCTACCACACAAAGGTTTTAGGGTTTAGGGTTTGGGGTTTAGGGTTTAGGGTTTAGCGGAATCTGGGCCCAACGCCAAAGAGTTCGCACTCTATGCACGAAGGCCCAATGCAGGGTTGCTTCGTTTTTTGAGGCAAACAGGGTGTCGGGTAAGCCCTCGAAACCCTGAAAACCTCGGCGACATGGCCGCAGTCCTTCTGGTACCTACTCAAACCCCCTAAGACCCAAATCCTACCCTAGAAACCCTAAACCCTGAACCCTATTGTCAATTCACCCTCAACCCTAAACCCTAAACCCTACAAGCCCTAAACCCTAAACCCTGGACCCTAAACCCTAAACCCCAAAAGCAAACCCTAATTCAGTGACCATGTGGAGCTTAGCCCAAGGCGTTGGTCTCGTGCTTGCTGGTGATGGTGTACAGCTTTGCGCAATGCCTCGGGACGATTTGGAGTTTAGGGTTTAGGGTTTTGGGTTTAGGTTTTAGGGTTTTCGGGTTTTAGGGTTTTAGGGTTTTAGGGTTTTAGGGCTTTAGGGTTTTAGGGTTTTAGGGTTTTAGAGTTTTAGGGTTTTAGGGTTTTAGGGTTTTAGGGTTTTAGGGCTTTAGGGTTTTAGGGTTCTAGGGTCTTAGGGTTTTAGGGTTTTAGGGTTTTAGGGTTTTAGGGTTTTAGGGTTTTAGGGTTTTAGGGTTTTAGGGTTTTAGGGTTTTAGGATTTTAGGGCTTTAGGGTTTTAGGGTTTAGGGCTTAGGGCTTCTTTGGGCCGTTGAAGTGTTTCAACTGAGGTCTAATGGGCCGCCTTCAAGTTTGAAGCAGAACATGCCTCTGTTGCCAAATCCCAAACCCTCAACCTGACAAAACCCCAAGCCCCCCACCCCCTAAACCCCTGGTCCTTAACCCTCAAACCCTAAACCCGAAACCCTAAACCCTAAACCCCAAACGCTAAGCCCCCACACAACCGTAACCTAAAATCTAAACCCTAAACCCTGAACCCTAAACCCTAAACGCTAAACCCTAATTCGGCGCACCGGTCTCTCAGTGGCCCGCATGTTCTCCAACGGAGAGCGATCATTGTACTGCATCGCCAGCTCATGGCCAACTTCGGAGAGGAAGCCTCCGCGCAACCAGTTTAGGGTTTACGGTTTAGGGTCTAGGGTCTTGGGTTTAAAAGTTTAGGGTTTAGGGTTTAGGGTCTAGGATTTAGGGTTTAGGGTTTCGCACCTGTTCGAGTTTAGGGTCGCCGGGGGCGGTTTAGGCAGGAGCCCTATTGCAACTGAAGGTATATCAGGGATATTGGGCCATCCGCGAAAGAACCGAAACCACAGGCCACAAACCAAGGATGAGGGCACGGGGCATTTGGAGACGCAACAGACTCTGACAGTTCAAAGGTGGCGTGGGTGTTGGCGGGGGGGGGGGGGGGAAGGGGGCCACCATGGCTCAACACAGAGGCCCCTAAACCCTAAACTCGAAACCCTAAACCCTAAACCCTAAACCCAATGCCCCAAAAATGGCTTAAGCGCTGGAACATGGCAGAGACACAATCCGCTTAACTCGGGGCATCTCTACCGGAGCACTTTCAGGCTCGCATAGGGGCTGTGGGTTTAGGGTTTAGGGTTTAGGGTTTAGGGTTTAGGGTTTAGGGTTTAGGGTTAGGGTTTGGGGTTCGGGGTTCGGGTTTTCGGGTGAAATAGCGCTTCGCTCCATGATCTACAGCCTTTGCTCTTCGTTCGGAGTCCTCATGCACCTTCACCCGAAGTCCCCATGCCCTAAACCCTAAACCCTGAGGCCTAAATCCCCAAGCCTTAAGCCCTAAACCCTAAACCCTAAACCCTAAACCCTAATTCCTAAACCCTAAAGCCTGGACCTTACTGCGGCCAGGGGGGCCGTTGTTGACACCCGGATGGCCGATGTCGTGGCCAATGGCGGCAATCAGAAGAGAAAACCTGCTTTACAGTTTAGGGTTTAGGGTTTAGGGTTTAGGGTTTAGGGTTTAGGGTTTAGGGTTTAGGGTTTAGGGTTTAGGGTTTAGGGTTTAGGGTTCATGGTTGGGGTGTTCCCGCTTATACTAGCAGTCCTTAATAGGGATTCCAGTACCCCCTACTATAATCCCTATGAAGGACAGTTAGTATAAGGGGAACATCCCAAAGTTTAGGGGTTGACGTGGGCTCTGCCATGTTTTTGTTACCTGAAGGTAAACCGAGATACCATGACAAGGGAGCCCGGACCTACTTGCTAGATGTCCAGAAAAAAGGAGCTTCAGGCAAGCTACCATCATCAGGAAACCATCTGGTGTGCTGTTTCTCCACCCTAAACCCTAAACCCTAAACCCTGAACCCTAAACCCTAAACCCTGAACCCTAAACTTTTAAGGCACATTCTTTCGCAGCAATCCAACCTGCGCCTTCGCAGGCATTTCACTCGACTTGGGAGCTGGGCAGTGGGTTGCCCGGCCAAGAGGAGGCTACTGTACTCAAATCTTCGGGTTTAGGGTTTAGGGTTTAGGGTTTAGGGTTTAGGGTTTAGGGTTTAGGGTTTAGGGTTTAGGGTTTAGGGTTTAGGGTTTAAGGGTTTAAGGGTTTAAGGGTTTAGGGTTCAGGGCCTCCAGGGGCTCCAACACCTCTAGGTTCGTTGAGGGCTCAACCTTTGCACCCGAACCACCCTAAACTCCAAACCCCTAAGCCCTAAACCCTAAACCCTAAACCCTAAACCCTAAACCCTAAACCCTAAACCCTAAACCCTAAACCCTAAACCCTAAACCCTAAACCCTAACCCTAAACCCTAAACCCCCCCACACCCCCCAAAAAAGCGAAAACATACGATGCTTTTCGGAAGGCCCCCCACCGCCCAAAAGAGAAGCTGAAGGGAGAGAGCGAAAAAAACCCTTAACCTCCAACCCTAAACCCTAAACCCTAAACCCGAAACCCTTAACGAGACGAATCCCGAGGCTGGGGCTCTTCTAGCTCTGTGAGGTAGCTTCCGGAGGCGATGCTCCGTAGAACCCGAGACCTTGAGGCGTTCACTCGGATTTGGGGTTTAGGGTTTAGGGTTTAGGGTTTAGGGTTTAGGGTTTAAGGTTTAGGGTTTAGGGTTTAGGGTTCACGTTTTGGGCCTAGTGCCCAGCATCGCTTCAGTTTACAGAGCAGCTGATCCTGATTCCCCGGTTTCGGGTCGAGGGCCGGGAGGAATGAGGTTCGAAAGCTTCGGGGTTTACAGGCCTTGAGGGGCTCGAAACCTTCACCCTAAATCTCTAAACCTTTAGAGTTTTTTTGGGGGGGGTCTTGGGGTTCTAGGGTTCTAGTGGGCGGCACACCAGCATCTTCGGACATGTCTGATTAGCATACGAACGTCAGTGCCCAAACTTTGGGGGGCCCTTTTGCTCATCTGCAAGTGCATGTAGGGTCTAGGGCTTAGGGTCCCTGCCTTACAGACCTCTCTCTTCTGTGAGGGGGGGCTGAGCTTGCAACACTGCGTGGAGAACGTCCACAGAGTGCGCAAAGCTGTGGAAGGGGACTGGCCTCAGGAACTCCGAACTCAGCGCAATTCTCAGGTGCGGCCCAAGGGTTTAGAGTTTAGGGTTTAGGATTTAGGGTTTAGGGCTTAGGGTTTAAGGTTCAGGGTTCAAGGTTTAGGGTTCAGGGTTTGGGGTCGAGGGTTGGGGCTTTCGGGATTTACAGTCTAGAGGTTGAGGCGCGAGTTCCAAGTCAACCCCAGAATGACTTTGACACGTGGTGTTTGGGATCATGAAAACCTTATGCTAACAGTCCTTAATAGGGACTATATTGGGGTGTACCATAATAGGGACTATATTGGGGTGTACTAGAAACCCCATTCAGGACAGCTGTCCGTGTAAGGGGAACATGCCAGCGTGGTGCACCTGAGGGCACGGCAGATACTCCTTCTCCACGGCTGTCGTAAACCTCTGAAACATGCCGACCTCGCGGGAGCAAACGCGTCAGCTTGGCATTAAACCCTAAACCCTAAACCCTAAACCCTAAACCCTAACTGCTAAGGCGGCATCGAAGAGCATCCCAAGCGAGGCCATGATGGGCCAGCATGGTTTATGAGAAAGCGAGATAAGCAAAAACCAGGGCGTGAGAGCGAGAGAGAGAGAGAGAGAGAGAGAGAGACACACACACACACACGCACACAAAAAAGAGAGAGAGAGAGACAGAGAGAGAGAGAGAGAAAGAGACAGAGAGAGAGAGAGACTTCAGGCAGAAAACCCTAAATCCTCCAGCCTCATCTCCCGTGTTCACGAAGCCCTCACCATCTTCGTGGAACTTGCAGACCGTGTACACTGCAAGGTTGACTCTCTGGTTCCTGAGCTGCTAGGGATTAGGGTTTAGGGTTTGGGGTTCAGGGTTTAGGGTTTAGGGGTTAGGGGCTAGGGGTTAGGGTTTAGGGTTTAGGGTTCCAGGTTTAGGGTTTAGGGTTTAGGGTTTAGGGTTTCGGGTTTCGGGTTTAGGGTTTAGGGTTTAAGGTTTAGGGGTTTAGGATCAGTGTTTAGGGTTTAGGGTGTAGGGTTTAGGGTTTAGGGTTCCGTGTTTAGGGCTTAGGGTTAAGGATCCCCCTTTCGACCCTCCAAATGAGAGCCCCACTCTGGCCATACAGTGGCAGCCTAGGGTCGGCTGCTTAAAGTTTAGGGTTTAGGGTTTAGGGTTTACGGTTTAGGGTTTAGGGTTTAGGTTTTAGGGTTTAGGGTTTAGGGCTCGAGGGTTTAGGCGGGTCCAATCAGGTAACCATGACCCTTAAACTCCAGTCAGCCCTAAACCCTAAACCCTAAACCCTAAACCCTAAACCCTAAACCCTAACTAAACCCTAAACCCTAAACCCAAAACCCAAAACCCTAAACCCTAAACCCCAAACCCCAAACCCGAAACCCTAAACCCTAAACCCTAAACCCTAAGCCCTACCCTCGGAGTGGCAGGTGCAAGCGAGGTGCTTCGAAAGGTTCAGGGCGTTGAAGTTCCAGGAAGCAAAGACCTGCCACGCTAAGGCTTCACGGGGTTTCAGGGTTTAAGGTCTAGGTTTAGGGTACTCCATTCTGTGAAATCTCCTTATCTCACTTCAAAACCCTCAACCCTCTACCCTCTACCCTCAACCCTAAACCCTAAACCCTAAACCCTAAACCCTAAACCCCTAAACCTAAACCCTAAACGCAAAACCCGGAACAGGTCCTGAGTTGAGGGCTGGATGGAGGCGACCCTCAATTTGGGCAGCCCTAAACCCAAGGCTCTGAACCGTCCTCTTTGCATTTCCATCTGACTACTCATCACTGAGCTGATAAGAAAGGCAGCTATAGTTATAGATTAGAATGAGGGTTTAGGGTTTAGGGTTTAGGGTTTAGGGTTTAGGGTTTAGGGTTTAGGGTTTAGGGTTTAGGGTTTAGGGTTTAGGGTTTAGGGTTTAGGGTTAGAGTTCTTCTAAGCCTCCGTGCAACTACTTATCAACCTCCAAGTAGCCCCCCCCACCCTGATCGCGCACCTCCTGCGAAACCCCAAAGTCCTCCAAGCGAACGGAGGGCACCCCGATCGCCTTGGCGCCAAGCTAAGGGCGCAGCTGCTAGGAACCCAGCCGATGGCAAGGGGTTTCGGTTTTTAGGGTTTAGGGTTTAGGGTTTAGGGTTTAGGGTTTAGGGCTTAGGGATCCCACAAGACCCCAATGAAACTTGGAGTACGCTTGCAGTGGAGCTCTGGAGCCTCAGTTACTGCGGCAAGTCATGCCAGAGGTGTGCCTTGGAGACGGAAGCACTAAGACTAAGACCCCGAAAAACCTTACGCCAATCTTCCATCATCGCCACACAATATGGGGGGGAAACCTGATGGTCCTTTTTTTGAAGGAGGGAACCCTAAACCCCAAATCCTAAAGCCGAAGCCCTAAACCCCAAAGCCTAAACCCTAA
>CAJNDS010002189.1:174471-209471 GCA_905221605.1 Symbiodinium natans | reverse complement strand
GCACCTCTTCGTCGGGAGTTGGCCAATTAGGTACCTCATATCCCCAAACCCTAAACCCCAAACCCTAAACCCCAAACCCTAAACCCCAAACCCTAAACCCCAAACCTTAAACAAAATCCCCAAACCCTAAACCCCAAACCCTACACCCTAAACACTCAAAAGGCTGAAAACCGCGAACCCTGAACGACCCAAACTCAAGGCCTTCTCCAAGAGCTTCATCTCGTTGGAGCTGTCGATGTCGGTGACCTCCCACAAGCAAACAGGAAAACCGGAAAAGTTTGAGAGAGCCAGACTCGGTACTTGGGATTTAGGGGCCCTTATAAGAACACACATAAATATCATGGAATGTATACCTAAATAAATGTGTACATACATATACACACATATATGTGTGTATATATATATATATATATATATATATTTGGGGGGACCTAATTCCGCAGCTTCGGATTTGGGGTTTGGGTGTGTCCAGGGCTGAGGTTTCAGAACTCAACGGTCTCGAGGCACAGGCCTCGCACAAGGCTTGCGGATGTGGATGAAAGGAGGCGGCTCGATCGTAAGCTTCAGGATTTAAGGTTGAGGGCTTAGGGTTTAGGGTTTAGGGTTTAGGGTTTAGGGTTTAGGGTTTAGCGTTTAGGGTTTAGGGTTTAGGGTTTAGGGTTTAGGGCTTCGGGGGCTCGAGAGGGTCTAGGGCTTACAGGTTTTTCGGCTCGGAGAGATCCCGAATTTCTGGAAACGTTCGATTCCGGAAGGAGGGTGGAATCGTCTTGGGCCATGGCTTCATGGGTGCCTGGGTGTCCATGTATTTTCGGGCTCACCGTGCACCCCTCGGACCGGCAACCCTTGCAAGCCTTGCAAGCCTTGCAAGGGTTGCAACCCTAAACCCCAAAACCCAAAACCCCGAACCCGAAAAGCCCCCAAACCCGAGAAACGCCCAAACCCTAAACCCTAAACCCCTAAACCCTAAAGCCCTACACCCTAAAGCCCCTAAACCCCTAAACAGCTAAACCCCCCAACAACCGCAGCTTGCAGGGGCCGATGTGCCTCTTCATCGTTCTGCTCAGCCGTCACCTGCCGGGGGGCAAAATTCCAGACTTCGGTTCAAGGTTCGGCCTCCCGCTGCGACAAGCGCATGTGTATGTGTGTATGTATATATATATATGTATATATATATATATGTATGTATGTATGCAATTCTCTAGATCAATGTTTACCCATGTCTTTTTATATCTATACGTATATTTATATTTGTATTTATACTGATGTATATTGAAAATTCTGTATATTTATTTTTATATTTTCATTTATATTCAATCTTGTATTATATCAATTGTTGGTGTAGTCTTGTCATTGATACGTATATAGATAATTACGATAATCTCAATATTTACACACGCATAAAAATGTTTGTTCTTTATTTAAATACTGCTATGAATCATGGTATCAAATTACGAATAATTATGAATAGTGTATGTCAATCTTAATATTAAAAATCCGAAAATTAATATTCACATCAATATCCACGTGGGTGTATATACATATATATAGAGAGAGAGAGGTATGATGTAGGGCCTGCGTTAATGTCATCCTCCGTTCGGAGACTTGGCTTTATGGCGGACCCTCAGACAATGAGCTGACCCGAAAAAAGCCGGGCAAAACTTGACTTTAGGGCCCCCGCCCCCATCCCAGCAAAAGCAGGCCTACATTATGTGCAAATTATGTGCAAATATATATATATATATATGTATGTGTATATATATGTATATGTATATATCTATATATATATATGTATATGTAGTATATATACATATATATGTACATATATATATATATGTTAAGGGAGAGAGTGAGAAAACATGAATGAAATAACAAGGACGCGTGTGTCTGTTCGAACCCCTTCTGTGCTCCCTATCCCCCTTAAACCCTCCAAACCCGGAAGGCCTAAACCCAAACCCTAAACCGTAAACCCTACACCCTACACCCTAAACCCTAAACCCTAAACCCTAAACCCTAAACCCTAAACCTATATCCCCCGTAAACCCCCTCTAAAACCGGAACGCCACCTCGGCGCTAAACTTGAAAACCGTGGAGGCGATCTTCCTCACGGTGCCCAGCATTCGCTCCAGCGGACGGACCTGTTAAGGATCAGGGTTTAGGGTTTAGGGTTTAGGGCTTAGGGCTTAGGGCTTAGGGCTTAGGGCTTAGGGCTTAGGGCTTAGGGCTTAGGGCTTAGGGCTTAGGGCTTAGGGCTTAGGGCTTCGGACCTAACGGATCAGGGACTTACTAAGTAGGGTTCTGATTAGGGCAACTATGAAAGCTTATAACCCCAGTTAGGGTACTTGCAACCCTACTTACGAAGCCCCCTGATCGTCCAAGTATGCTAAGAGTCCTTTGTAGGATCCCTATTGAGGACTGTTAGTACCCCTAAACCCTAAACCCTAAACCCTAAACCCTAAACCCCAAACCCCCTAAAAGAGGGGGAACATCCCAACATGGGCAACCATCTCATAATAAGGGTACCCGCTGTTTGGGGGTTGGTGTTACTTTTATTAGGGGAACCCTTGAACCAACAAGAGGGCTTAGGGTTTAGGGTTTAGGGTTTAGGGTTTAGGGTTTAGGGTTTAGGGTTTAGGGTTTAGGGTTTAGGGTTTAGGGTTAGGGTAAAGGTTACCACTGGGCAACCAAGATGGGCTTCGGGGGCGCGGACAGCGACGTTTGGACCAAACGACCCCTACTTACAACCACCCATGAAGCTCCCTAGGATGGCCCTCAGAACCCTCTGAAGAAATATGTTTTCGATAGGATCCTCGTGAACAAAAGAAGGGAAAACATAAAATGTCCCACGGGCCTGCCCTAAGCCCTAAACCCCAAACCCTAAACCCTAAACCCGAAGCTCCGGAGTTAGGTGCCCGGCTGCAAGGTCCGTCACCACGCTGGAGAGGGCCAGGCCGCAGAAGACCTCGGCGCTAGGAAGGGCTACAGGGGGCTCTTACCCTAAACCCTAAACCCTAAACCCTAAACCCTAAACCCTAAACCCTAAATCCTAAACCCTAAACCCTAAACCCTAAACCAAGAAACCTAAACTTTTAAACTTTAAACTTCACATCTGGGGGTTGATCCTGTTGAAGGGTGGAAGGGAATGAAGGCCCCTTGAGCCCCGAGAGACTGCTTTGAGATTCGGGCTGCGCGGGGTGAACGAGGTACAGGGCTTTGGGAAACCCTAAGCCCTAAGCCCTAAAGCCGAAACCCTAAACCCTAAACCCTAAACCCTAAACCCAAAACCCAAACAAGCTCCTTGGAGGCTTGAAAGGGACTTGGAATCCCAACAGCCCGAAGCCCGACAGCCCTATATGAAAAACTCCTGGTATCCTGAAAAGGGCACCTAGGGTTTAGGGTTTAGGGTTTAGGGGTTAGGGGTTAGGGGTTAGGGGTTTAGGGTTTAGGGTTTAGGGTTTAGGGTTGAGGGTTTAAGGTTTAGGGTTTAGGGCACTCACCATTATGTGATAAGAAGTCCTCTATGCACGCACCAAAACCATCTAGACCCCAGAGTAACCTAGAAATAAAAGGGTGCCCGTTTTGTCTTTTCAGGGGCTCATAAGGGAAACTATAAGCCCGAAAAGAAGAGAATAAGGGCCTACGTACTGCGGGTCCTGGCCATGTAAAAACTTCTTCCTATGTGCAGCCCAAAAGACCGGAGCCCGGAAATGAACATTCTAAAAAGTCCTTAGTCTAGGAACCCGACTTAGTCTAGGAATCCGAGACAGGAGCTTAGGGGTCCTCATTCTTCTGGGACAAAATGAGGGCAGCATGAGGACTGAGGCTCTATGGCGTGAGCCCGCTGAGGGCACGGCCATGATGAGAATGATGAAGAGCATGGTGCTCATGTTAAACGCGGCCTGCAGCAGGAGAAGGCTCCGAACTGCGGGAGAAGGGCAGCAAAACCCAAAGACCCACAAAGTCCGGCTGAAAGCCCAAAAACTTGCGCAGAAACCGTAAACCTAACTCCTCCCCCCTCCCCCGCATCTCTCTTCCCCCACCCTGCAACAGTAACCTCCCAGCACAAGCTCACTGGGCGACCTCTACCTGGTTCGGCGCATGCATGTTGACCTGGACCTGAAAGCGTATGGAATGTAGGGTTTCGGGTTCGGGGCTTAGGGCATGGGGGGTTGCTTAGTAAACCCTACTAGACTCCCTACTACGGACTGTTAGTATAAGGGGGAACATCCCAAGTTTAGGCTCATTCTTCGGGGCGGCTTGGTTTATGTTTCTCGGGCAACATCCCCCTTAGGTTAAGGGTTCTCCTTCCGTCTATTGTCTAACATGTCACAGCCAGCATCTCCATCTCTTGTTCGGGCAACGGGCTGCGCAGCCAGCATCTCCTTTGAGGGTTGAAGGCTTCTCCGTCAACATCTCGTTCTGCATTTAATGGTTTAGGCTTTTCTCACCCAACAAATCTTTAGGGTTTCCCACAAAGCCCACCACACGAAAAAAACATCAAAACAAGAGCGATCTGGCTTTGGTAAAAGAAAGAAACTCATGTGAAAACCCCAAACAACGATATTGACATCCCCTTCACCATCATTCCTCAAGGAAAACATGCCTACACTCACCAAAACCACTAAACCCTAAACCCTAAACCCTAAATCCTAAACCCTAAACCCTAAACCCTAAACCCTAAACCCTAAACCCTAAACCCTAAACCCCACCTTAAGCCCCCCGAGCCGACGGCCATGAACGTGGTCGTGTGCACAATCAGAGAGGCCGAGAGCCGCGGCGGAGCTGGCGGGTGCCGATTTGGAACGCTCTTCCAGGAAGGCTTCGGGTTTAGGGTTTAGGGTTTAGGGTTTTGGGGTTTGGGGTTTAGGGTTTAGGGGTTAGGGGTTTAGGGTTTAGGGTTTAGGGGTTTGGGGTTTAGGGTTTAGGGGTTTGGGGTTTAGGGGTTTGGGGTTTAGGGTTTAGGGGTTTGGGGTTTAGGGTTTAGGGGTTTGGGGTTCAGGGGTTTGGGGTTTAGGGTTTAGGGGTTTAGGGTTTAGGGTTTAGGGTTTAGGGTTTAGGGTTTAGGGTTTGGGGTTTCGGGTTTCGGGTTTCGGGTTTCGGGTTTAGGGGGGTGCGGGGTTTGGGGTTTAGGGTTTAGGGCCCTTGCGTTTATGGAGCCCTTATAGACCCCTTACAAGGGAGCGCTGTTTCTTCGCCTTTTTCAGGGTCCTGGGGGCCATTTTCGGGTTCGGGGGTTCAGAAGCAGCAAGCACAAACACAAAATAAGATGCTACACAAAACGCCCGAAGCCGACCCGAGTAACAAACTGGGTGGGTGGATAAAGAAGGAGAAGCGAATCTTGGCTCAGCCTAACCCTAAACCCGAAACTCATGAACCCTAAACCCGACGACGAAATTCGGAGCTTTGGGTCCGAAGTATTCAAGATGTGGGGGCTCTTCCAAAATCAGGCTCCCTTCGGGGCAAACCCTAGCTTGTTGCAAGGGTTCCTCGGCTGCACCTCATCGAGCCCTAAACACCTAAAGGCTTAAACCCTTATCAAAAAACCCTCAACAAGCTAAACCCCCCAAAACCTAAAAACAACTAACAGCCTTAAACCCCAAAACCCAAAAAAACGAAAAGCCTTAAACCTTAAGCCCAATAAACCTAAACAATAACTGGAAGCCTTAAACCTTGAAGTCAACAAAAACTAAAAAATCAAACTAGAAAACCTTGGACCTCGAATCTTAAACCCCAAAACCTAAAAGCAAAGTTCTATTCCTTATTGAGTTTTTGTACCCTTAAAAAATGTTACCCCACTGTGGCAAAGAAATCTGGCCCTAAACCCTAAACCCTAAACCCTAAACCCTAAACCCCAAGCCCCAAACCCCAAACCCTAAACCCTAAACCCTAAACCCTGGCCTGCTCTCCCGGAGTCCCACGCCGCGACTTGGGCCGCAATGCCCGTCGGGTTAGTGGTGCAGTCGAAGGCCGTGACGCCTGAAATCAGGGGGCTTTTGTTTAGGGTTCGGGGGTTTAGGGTTTAGGGATTATGTAGGGTTTAGGGTTCGGGGGTTTAGGGTTTGGGTTTAGGGTTTAGGGTTCAGGGGGGTGGTGTGTAGCGCGCGCCTGCATGGGCTTGGTAGCCCCGCCCCCCACCCGAATTATTCTCTTTTAGCGGGTCTAGGGCTCTACCCCCCCACCCCAGCCCTAGCAATGGGGGCTTCCTTGTTGCTCTTCTCTCAACTTGCTAGCCGATCCGGCTCCAACTTCAAAGGCTTCTAGGCCGTCTTCAGGCGCCAAAAGCACCTTGCGAAGCGCCCGTCCACCAAGGCTGGGGGGGTAGCTGAGGCCTTTACCGGCCTGGATGTGAATGGGATTCCTTTTTGGGAGCCCGAAAGTCCAAATTGCCTGCTGGTAGCCAAGGACGTTCCTTCGCAATGGGAGGAGGAGACCCCCAGAAGACGCGTACGGGTTGCTGGGAGGATGCTGTACCCTCCCAAGTTCGTAGGTGCGCCACGCGCCAGGGAAGTGCCCTGTCAGCTCCCATGTATATGGGCAGCGGTGCTCTCCGCCGGTTTGGTGTCTCAGGGCTCAGGGTTTACTTTTAGGGCCGCAATGGTTGAGGGTAAAGGCAGAAGTTTTGTGGCCGATGGTTCTGGTGTTCTGTCGCACTAGGGGCGAAGTTCTCCGCACCCCCTAAAACCCTAAACCCCAAACCCTAAACCCGAAACCCTAAACCCTGACAGGTGCCCAAACAAGGGCGGGTGACGGGTTACAACGTCAGCGGCTTGCAAAGCGGGGAACGAAGGTAGCTTGACTTCCCCTAGAGCCCTTAAGGGTTGTATATACCTTACATAGTCCCTATGTACCTAAGTAGCCCCTAAAAAGGCCCCAAAGAACCCCCTAAGGTCCCTTTTCAGGTTCCCTCCTTTAGTTCATGAAATATAGCTGTATAATCCTTTAAAGGGTATATATAGGGGGATGTAGGGTACCAAAATTCCCAAGTTCCCTGACAAAAAAAACAGTAAGGCGAGGTAGGGACCTTCGGAGTAGAGTCCCAGAGTTGCCTAGGAAGAACAAGGAACTAAACCCTAAACCCCTAAACCCTAAAAACCCTAAACCCTAAACCCTAAACCCTAAACCCTAAACCCTACTTCAACTAGCTGAAAACGGGGATCAGGGCCCTCCTTGTGCATTCGTGTAGGCGACGCCCATGCAAGATCTGTACGGGCCGTATGCCTCGGCAGGCTATCACGGGTTCTTAGTAGGGAATGAAGGAATGAGGTACCCTATATGATCCCTTGAAGGGGTGGATACATAAGGAGAGCAGAAGGCCCTGCATTATGACCCTTTTTAGGGTATATATACGGGGAGACATATTACGTGCTTAGTTCCCTCACTCCCTACGAAGAACCAGGGGGGCTTAGGGCTGAAGGTGCAGGGCTTAGGGCTTTAGATGCGCGAAGGCCTCAAACCCTTCGACTGTCCCCCCTGAGACAAAAACCCTAAACCCTAAACCCTACACCCCAAACCCCAAGGGATTATAGTACCCCCGAGATTAAAGCCCCTCTTGAAGGACTGCTAGTATAAGGGGGAACATCCCAACCTTGGACCATAGACCCCGGGCCGTTAATCATCTTTCTTGCTTATTCTTGTTGTTGTTCTCAATATTCTTATTATTGGTATTGTTATTATTATTCTGCTTATTAGGTGAGAACGAGGCGGCAACTATCACCTGGCCTCAAGAAGCTCCACCTCGCAACCCTAAACCCTAAATCCATAAACCCTAAACCCTAAACCCTAAACCCTAAACCTGCGATGGCACCAAGCCCTTCGGGCCTCCTTGGACCCACCCGAGCCCACGGCAAGCAGGAGCTGAACAACCCCCTTAAGCCAAGCAAACCTGAGAAAAGAAGCGTTTAGGGTTTAGGGTTTAGGGTTTAGGGTTTAGGGCTTAGGGTTTAGGGTTTAGGGTTTAGGGTTTAGGGTTTAGGGTTAGGGTTTAGGGTTTAGGGTTTAGTGTTTAGGGTTTAGGGTTTAGGGTTTAGGGTTTAGGGTTTAGGGTTTAGGGTTTAGGGTTTAGGGTTTAGGGTTTAGGGTTTAGGGTTTAGGGTTTAGGGTTTAGGGTTTTAGGGTGTTAGGGTTTAGGGTTTAGGTTTAGGGTTTAGGGTTTAGGGTTTAGGGTTTAGGGTTTAGGGTTAGGGTTTAGGGTTTAGGGTTTAGGGTTTGGGTTTAGGGTTTTAGGGTTTAGGGTTTAGGGTTTAGGGTTGAGTGTTTAGGGTTTAGGGTTTAGGGTTTAGGGTTTAGGGTTTAGGGTTTAGGGTTTAGGGTTTAGGGTTTAGGGTTTAGGGTTTAGGGTTTAGGGTTTAGGGTTTAGGGTTTAGGGCTGAGGGCTTAGGGCTTAGGGTTTAGGGTTTAGGGTTTGGGGCCTAACTCGTTTGCTGTTTTGGCTTAAGCTCCAAAACCCTAAACCCTTTAGAAACCACAGCTTAGCCATCTTGGCGTGTGCGCAACACCCCTTCGAGCCGGGGACGTACCGGGTGTAGAAATCCTGCGGCTGGTTGGACCCAATGCATCAAACCCTAAACCCTAAACCTTCAAAGGTAGAGTGGGAGGCTGGCCGGGAGAGCCAGTAACCCCTGCCTGACACCCTACTTGCCTACAGGTTAGTTTTAAGTATCCCCCAGCCTATTTCGTAGGTATAACCCTGAAAAAAATCTGTAGGTAAATACGGTCCCAGACCCTAAACCTTGAACCCGAAACACCAAACCCTAAGCCCCCTTCTCCTTCATGAGTTCTAGCTCTGCCATGGTGTCGTCGTACCTGCGTCAAGAGGATCCGCAGGGTGCGCTGGCCTATTTAGGGTTTAGGGTTTGGGGTTTGGGGTTTAGGGTTTAGGGTTTAGGGTTTAGGGCGTCTCGCCGCGCAGCGGCAGTAAGTGCCATGTGTAAATGGCGCCCCTACACACCCAGGGGGTGTGGGGGGGCGGCATGTCACGCCATCTGTTGTCAGTGTAATCCAAAAATCTCATTGCTGCTGGGTTCTTTCTCCCCACCCGCTGTGAGCTTTCACAGGCCACCACCCAAACCACTGCCTTTTAGGTTTAGGGCTGTCGCCATCAATTCCCACCATTGCCTTCCCTACAAAGGTGCGGCGGGGCGGGGGGTCAACAGGAGAGGGGGGTCACGGAAAAGGGGGTTTTTGGTTCGGGAAGGGGTACCTCCCTATGGCAGAATTGAGATTTCAGGAATTTCGGGTCAGGGTCCAGGGGGCCTCCAGAGGGGGGCCCAGACGGTCCAGGGTGGTGGACTTCTGAGAGCTCCGGTTCTCATCAAGAGGAGGATCAGAGCATCCCTGTGTAAATATGGGCGCCACTCTGGTGGCCTAGTGGCAAGGCGAGCCCTAGGGGCTCTCTATTCGACCATTCTCCAATGGCTCCACCCATTGTCCATCCAGTAAAGGTGTCCGTCACTGCCGGGCATCTTCTGGGTCCAGGCACCCTAGAACAGGGTGGGTACGGCCTAAGCAGGCCGGGTGGGAATATAGGGTTTAGGGTTTAGGGTTTGGTGTGGTTGGCCAGAACGGGCGCTTTAAGCGGTTGGTAGTTGGAATAGCTACAAAGTACATGGACAAATATGCGCAAAAGAGCACGGTACTGATATTTATTGAGGCTCCCGTACTAGGTTTCCCGCAGATCTTCCGAAACGTCAGAGGTTAGGGTAAAGGGGCTTACTAGTTCATGGTTGGGATAGTATTAAAATTTTAAATTTATATTCCTTATTGGGTTTAAGTACCCTTAAAAATGTAAAATGTTACCCAACTATGACAAAGCTTAGTCTCTTGTTCCGCAGCACCATCTCTGGACAGTGGTGCCTGCCCTCGTCAATGTTGTTGGAGAGGCGGTTCACCCACGTCTGGAGAGAGTAGTCCTGCAAAGTCTCAAGCCCTAAGCGCCCTCAAACTACCGGACTTGAGTTTGCGGAGAAGGGGAGAGAAAGCCCATTCTCTTGCTTCACCCGCTTTGGCCTCACATTGAAAACCAGAAAGTCAACCCTGCACCCGTAAACTCTAAACCCTAAACCCACAGATCTGAACACGTCGCCCCGTCCGTCTGGGGGAACGTCCAAATGTCGAAGAGTGGTATGACCTCGTCCGTGAAGGTTCCCGGTAAGCATACGTAGAGACATAAGTACATCACATGAGGTATAACCACTTAGAGAAACAGTTGTGCTACTACACCCCTGAACCCCCCCAAGCCCGAAAAGCGTAATCCCTACCTGCCAAAAACCCCTACAAGCCTAAAACTCTAAAACCTTGAAAACCTGAAACTCTGGACCCCCTAAACCCATAGAAACCCTAAACCCTAAAAACCCTGAAACCCTAAACCCTGAAACCCCAGAACGCTAAAGCTCAGGAACCCTAAGTTAAGTTGGGCTCCCTACTAAACCTTGAACCCTAAACCCTAAACCCTAAACCCTAAACCCTAAACCCTAAACCCTAAACCCTAAACCCTAAACCTTGAACCCGAATCCCTAATCCCTAAACCCTGAAGGGCTCCGCAGGCGCAGGTTTTGGTGGTCAGTTATTGGCGGTCACTTGGCTGCACTCAGGAGGGTAGCTATAAATTAAACTTTTAGCTGCCTTATTAAGAAGCCCAATAAACCCCAAAAGGCTAAAGATGCAGCAAAGTTACAGTAAAGCACCACAAAGGTCAGTTAGCCTTCAGGGCCCATGCGCCTACATCGTATAGACTTTGGTTGGACTGAGGGTTCAGGGTTTAGGGTTTAGGGTTTAGGGTTTGGGGTTTAGGGTTTAGGGTTTAGGTAGGGTTTAGGATTTAGGATTTAGGATTTAGATTTAGGGTTTTGGGCTTTAAGGTTTTAAGGCTTTAAGGTCGACCCTCAACCCTACAGCCCACACCCCAGAGGCCATTCAGGAACCCTAAACCCTAAACCCTAAACCCTAAACCCTAAACCCTAAACCCTAAACCCTAAACCCTAAACCCTAAACCCTAAACCCTAAACGGCGGATCTCAAGGGGAGCTGAGGCCATCCAAGAGCCGCGCCATCACCAGGATGATTGTAAGGCAGGCGACTCTTGTAGCAACCCTGAGCTTGTTGGGGTTTAGGGTTTAGGGTTTAGGGTTCAGGGTTTAGGGTTTAGGGTTCAGGGTTCAGGGTTCAGGGTTTAGGGTTTAGGGTTTAGGGTTTAGGGTTTAGGGTTTCGGGCCCAGGGTTTCGGGCTCAGAACTTAAAGGGCCCGGCTTTACTGCTCAGCTTGGCACGGCATGAGCAGTAGCGCAACTGCTGGCAAGCCTGTATAGACTCCCAACCCAAAACCTCGAACCTGCAATCTAGGTTCCAAACCTACCTGGGACCTACTTCCAACTGTCGTCCGAGTGCGTGCACCGGGCTGCGTGTATGCAGATGGTCTCGGGTATCACGAACATGAAGAGAAGGAAATTAGAGCTTGCGCTGCTAAAGTGAGGAAAGGCTACGGCGTCCACAGGCACGACATCTGATAGCCCTCTTGCCCTTGCAGGATGATCGGAGCACTGAGCGGAGTATTCTGGACGGAGGTCCTACATATCGGGGTTCCAGGCTTCTTGCTCCAAACATGACAGACTATGGAGGATCAATACTTCTGTGAAGCGTGAACACATTCCTTGAGGAGAGGGTCTCATGGCGCAACATCGCCACAGGAGGCAACATAACATCAAGGTAGCCAACGTGTTTCCTGCAACTCGTGCGTCAAGGTTCCTTGCTTTTGCGTTTAGGGTTCCTCGGAACAAGAATCCTCTGCACATCTTGGGAGGTCCCCAGAAGCTAACATGACGGAACGCATGACTCAACTCGGCTGCTGACAGGTTTGCGAGCTGGCCCGAGATCATCGACGCAATTCCTGTCCTTGATCAGTTGCGTCATGACGCTGGACGTGCACTTTACTATACTCCCCTTAGAACCTTAATGAAAAACATGTATTCTTAATATCCTCCTGGTTTTTATAAAAACAAAAACAAAATATAATTCCCAAGGGGATAGAGTTTAGGAGGTATGGAAGCACTTGAGGGGCGTGTAGGGGTGTTCCGTCTCTGGGTACTTTGGATTGGGCTTTAAGCTGCGCCTAGAGTAACCAACATACCTGCAAAACAGGGAAACGGGATCCGAAGAAAAGGAAAAAATCCTTGTTCAGAGGGTGTAGAGGATGCTCAAGGTACAGGTTCCGGAAAGTCTTCTTGGCTGCACTTAGGAGGGCAGCTATAAATAAAATCTGTAGCTGCCTTACTAAGAAACCCAAAAAGCCCAAAAAGGCTAAGGACCTAAAGTTGCAGTAAAGCACCACAAAGTCTTGGAGAGCTTCGAACTTCAGCCGAAACCTTCCATGCGGTGTCTCGCCTCAACCAAAACCCCTCAACACTAAACTCGGTGGCGGTGTTGAGTGCTCGGAATCATTGGGAGTCGGGATTTCATTGCACGGCGCGGGTTTAGGGTTTAGGGTTTAGGGTTTAAGGTTTAGGGTTTAGGGTTTAGGGTTTAGGGTTTAGGGTGTAGGGCTTAGGGCCAAGGGCTTAGGGTTTAGGGCTTAGGGCTTAGGGCTTAGGTCTTAGGGCTTAGGGCTTAGGGCTTAGGGCTTAGGGCTTAAGGCTTAGGAACCTCGAGCTGCCCTACAGGCTCTTCGCTGGCGAAACCATGTCAGGATGGGGCCCCGACTTGGTCTCGTCCTGCTTGTCGCCGCCCGCGAGGAAGGGCAAGAACCGCAGGAAGCGGAGGACCTCGGCGCCCCCCCAAGGCACCCAAAGGAGGGTTTAGGGTTTAGGGTTGAGGGTTTAGGGTTTAGGGCCCCCAAGGGACTTTTCTGGGTTGCGGGCTCAATCATGCTCCTGCCTGCCCCTTTTTCGACCTTCTGAACCCCCAAACCCCCAAAACAACCCGCAAAAACACAAAGCCTCGGCAGAAAATCCGAAGCTCTGAGCACTTCGGGTTTGCCTTTGCAAGCTGCTAAAGACATTCCTCAAGATGGTCCTCTCTGAATGGAGACCCAGGAAGGGTAAACTCACAATACCTCAGCCCTGGGGCCCTAGAACTCCGATGAATCCTTATTCAATCCAAATAAACTCCATAGCACTCTAGCACCACGAAGCCCTATTAAACTCATGGAATCCGTATCGATCCTTTGAAGCATAGAGCCTACACCACAAAATCCCCGCGAGCCATGTAAGATTGCGCACTAAGTACGAATCCTGCACGCCGCGAACCTCCACGAACGCCTGGAGTCCTCCTTCTCGGGCCCTTGCGCGCGAAAGGCGGCCCGCGCGCGCTCCGACCTGCCAGAGCCCGGTTGGGGGTTTTAGGCTTTTTCGGGTGTAGGGGTTCAGGGTTTAGGTTTTTTCTAAACCCTAGACCCTCACGAAACGCCCCAAACCCCCAAAATTCAAATGCCAAACCCCAGAAACCCAAATCTAAACCCCCTCTAAACCTTCGTAAACCCCCTCTGAACCTTCGTAAACCAGAAAACCTAAGCCCCTCCATGCACAAGCAAACCATCTCTCTTTACGTCCTGATTAAACAACCTAAAGCCCCCTAAAGACCCCAACACCCCCCCTTAAGCCCCCCAAACCCCAAGCCCACCAAAAGCCCCTAAAGCCTCCCAAAACCCCCAAACCACAACCTCCAAACCCCAAACCCTAAACCCCCAAACCCCCAGAAACCTAAACCCTTAACCCTAAACCCTAAACCCTACACCCCTAAACCCCTAAACCCCTAAACCCCTAAACCCCTAAACCCCTAAACCCTAAACCCTAAACCCTAAACCCCCTGAGCCCCACATGCAACCGCCAAGCCCTGGACCTCCATTCACATGAAACCTCAGGCGTCCAATTCAGATCCTCTTGCAGCCCTATCAGACAAAGGAAGTGAAGCAGGTTTAGGGTTTAGGGGTTTAGGGGTTTGGGGGTTTGGGGGTTTAGGGGTTTAGGGGTTTAGGGGTTTAGGGGTTTAGGGGTTTAGGGGTTTAGGGGTTTAGGGGTTTGGGGGTTTAGGGGTTTAGGGGTTTAGGGGTTTAGGGGTTTAGGGGTTTAGGGGTTTAGGGGTTTAGGGGTTTAGGGGTTTAGGTGTTTAGGGGTTTAGGGGTTTAGGGGTTTAGGGGTTTAGGGGTTTAGGGGTTTAGGGGTTTAGGGGTTTAGGGGTTTAGGGTTTAGGGTTTAGGGCTCCTCAGAAGTTTGGGAGACCAAACGGCTTTCCGCAGGCCGCCCTGCCTTGGCAGCCCTGGCGGCCCTAAGAAGCATGAGGTTTGCGGTCGCGTCCGCGCTGTTCGAAGCCTTGGCGCTTGAGGGTTTAGGGTTTGGGGTTTGGCGCTTGAGGGTGTAGGGTTTGGGGTTTAGGGTTTGGGGTTTAGGGTTTGGGGTTTAGCGATTGAGGGTTCAGGGTTGGGCTTGGGGGGCGGGGGTGGGGATTCTCAGGGGCTTCTTGGGTTTAGGGCTTAGGGCTGAGTGCTTAGGGTTTAGGGCAGGGCTTAGGGTTTAGGGGTTTAGGGGTTGGCCTTGGAGTCATAATGTCGGGTTGGGGAGGCATCTCTGCTCCAAAACCCTAAAAACCCTAAAACCCCTAAAAACCCTCAACACCCTAACCACCCTAAAAACCCTAAAAACCCTAAAAACCCTAAAAACCCTAAAAACCCTAAAAACCCTAAAAACCCTAAAAACCCTAAAAACCCTAAAAACCCTAAAAACCCTAGAAACCTTATAAACCCTGTAAACCCTATAAACCCCATAAACCCTATAAACCCTATAAACCCCATAAACCCTAGAAACCCTATAAACCCCATAAACCCCAGAAACCCTAAAAACCCTATAAACCATATAAACCCTATAAACCCTAAAACCCTAAACACCCTAAAAACCTTAAAAAATCCTAAAAACCCTAAAAACCCGAAAAACCCTAGAAACCTTATAAACCCTATAAACCTTATAAACCCTAAAAACCCTAAACCCTGGTGCTATCCATGCCTCAGCTCCCGGCTACTTGAGGCTCGTCCGCGGCCACGCCCAACATAAAGGAGATGTCGAAAATCATGGAGACTGTGCCTCGGAACCCTAAACCCTAAACCCTAAACCCTACACCCTAAACCCTAAACCCTAAACCCTAAACCCTAAACCACACTCCAAAGAAGAAAGCAGCTCGTGAACGTCTTCGGCGCAGGCCGTGGAGACTAAGCTTGGGCCTTCGAAGCCCTTGGGGGCCAAGGGAAGCTTAGTTGTCCAGTAGCCAGGGGAACTAAAGGTTAACCTTTGGGATTATAAGGCCCTAAAAAGGTTAAAGGTTACCTACTCCACTACTAAGGAAGACGGGGGAGTCGGCGTCGTTCGGGTTGAGGCGAGTAGGCAGCGGGTGGAGAGCGCGATGCTGGGCGTTGGGCAGAGGTTCTCCTGGCAGATCGACTGAGAGTCCCGGCCAAATATGTCCATGAGCTGGAAAAAGCTGAGGGTGTAATGCGAGTCCTCGGTGCGTCGGAATTTTGGGCCCCTTGGGGGCTGCGTACTCTAGCCCAAAACAGGTTAACCTTCTATAGTAAGGTTCTATATACCCAACAAGGTTAAAGGTTACCTACCCAGTCCCTAAGGCCCTAAGACCCCTTTTACTCGTTGAAGAATGGGAGATATATGCGAACCATCGCGCACGTTTACCCTTCTAACGTGGGGTGCCCAATGGCTGTTTGCCCCCACAGGCACTGCAATGTGACCCTTTCTGGGTGCACTACATATCTGGATAACCAGTATTGCCCAAGAAGCGACCCGAATCTAGAAAACTGGTGAGGTAGGTTGCTCATATATGGGGGCCCATTTGGTTGGAAAAGTAATTCTCAACCCCAAGTTTTGGGAAAGTAAAACCCTAAGCTCTAAGCCACAAACTCAACAGCACGAGAAGTTCAGAGGGAACATGCCAACTTGTGTGGCAGTCGTTCCTTCGGTTTAGGGTTTAGGGATGATGAAGTAAGATTGTCTTGTTAGGGTGCCGATGATCATAATATGTGCTTTGGGGCTTGGAGCCCCTTTGCATCCCAAAATGTTCTCGTATCACTCTTATTTCCAGCACAGGACCCCCCAACCCCAGATTTCTGCAAACCCCCCGGGGGGAGGGGGGGAGGGGGGGAGGGGGGGGGAGGGGGGAGGGGGGGAGGGGGGGAGGGGGGGAGGGGGGGAGGGGGGGGGGGGGAGGGGGGGAGGGGGGGGGGGGGGGGGGAGGGGGGGAGGGGGGGAGGGGGGGGGGGGAGGGGGGGGGGGGGGAGGGGGGGAGGGGGGGAGGGGGGGAGGGGGGGAGGGGGGGAGGGGGGGGAAGGGGGGGGAGGGGCGGGGCTTCGCCAAATTCGAGCCCCTTCGAAACGTACCTGCTTTTATGCGGAGCTTTATAGTA
Source organism: Symbiodinium natans (assembly GCA_905221605.1). Taxonomy (NCBI): domain Eukaryota; class Dinophyceae; order Suessiales; family Symbiodiniaceae; genus Symbiodinium; species Symbiodinium natans. Next base: position 193,086 of record CAJNDS010002189.1, on the reverse strand, counting down.
AGAGTCCCCAGAAAGGGACCATGACTCGGAGAACTGCAGGGATCCGCTTTGCAGGTCTCGCGTCGGGAGAGCCACGTTGAACTCGAGGGTTTAGGGTTTAGGGTTTAGGGTTTAGGGTTTGGGGTTTAGGGTTTAGGGTTTAGGGTTTAGGGTTTAGGGTCTAGGGTTTAGGGTTTAGGGTTTAGGGTTTAGGGTTTAGGGTTTAGGGTTTAGGGGTGCACTGTAGATGGCAGTCTGGTAACCTCGAAACCAACGCACCTACTTCTGAGGGCGAAAGGTCTAGGGCTGAGGAATGCTTGGCGTGTCACAGCCAGGACGCAGATGCCGATGCCTGTGTCGAAACCTTGTTGCCTTCAACCCTAAGCCCTCACAATCCCCGCCCCCTTCCTTGAGCTCCGGACAATAACGCTGAGCAACAGCAGCTCTATGGTGAAGAGTACCTTGGCGCTTCCCAGATCTTATGAGTGGACGCGGGGAAATTAGGCCACCATTCGGCACCTCCTACCGCCACTCAACCCTCAACCCTAAACCCTAAACCCTAAACCCCAAACCCTAAACCCCATGGATACCGACATCCTGATTCCCTTTGGGATCTTCGGACTTTTGGGCAACCCAGCCCCCCACCCCAAGGGAGCCCTTGGTCCGGACCCGTACCCCCGTTTAGGACCCCAATCTGTCGAATACCCTCCGCCCGGGCAAAGTGGAATCCAGGCCGACACCCGTTTGACTAAGAAGGATCATGATTGGGGGTTTCGGACCCCGCCCACAAAATCACCCTTTTCGGCCAACCCCCCCCCGCCCCCAACCCCAACCCCACCCCACCCACGCACAAATGGCGCCCGAATCCCCCTTGGACGGTCTTGGGGTAGTTCGGACTACAGCCATAAGCAGGCGAACAGCAACTTGAGGCCTGGTTCTAACGCCCCCCTCCTAAACTTACTGGTTCTTAGTAGGGAACGAGGGAAGTAGGTACCACAGATGGGTTTAGGGTTCAGGCCCGGGCTTGGGGTTTAGAGTTGACTGTTTAGGGATCAAGCCTTGCAGTCTATTACAGGGGATAGAAGGTGCCGAACCCCTTCCTTCCCTACTACTTGGTGGCCCAGCAACCATATTGTAATCAGGGCACCCTTTTGTTACTTTACAAGGGAACCACTGGGCTAGCAAGACTAGTATAGGGCTCGGAATAATTACCAAAACATTCCCTTATGGTCCCTGTATAATTATACTCTAACAACCCACGCAAAACCCAACCCCTAAACCCTAAACCCTAAACCCCAATTATGCAGGGCTCTACACTAGGACCAGGGGAAATTTCTCAAGGCTTGAGAACGAGGGGCCATGACCAGCGTCAGGACCTGGGCACTGGCTGCCGATTGAACTTCGTAGGGTTTAGGGTTTAGGGTTTAGGGTTTAGGGTTCAGGGTTCAGGGTTCAGGGTTTAGGGTTTAGGGTTTAGGGTTTAGGGTTTAGGTTTAAGGTTGGACATTGGGGCTATATACATGGCTTGACGGGTTGCGGAGGGGTATCACACATCGATGCTGTTGAGGAGAGGACCCTTGTCCGTAGTACAGGAGCCGAAATGGGTGCCAAGATTATGTGCTTTCAAATCCCTAAACATGTGGGTAGTTCTCTTAACTAGGTCCCCTTGACAGTCCCTATGCAATTCGGCACCTTTACAATAAGGACCCCAAAGCAAGCCCTAATGTGGAAAACTACCCATGTACATGAGAACTTCACAACATCACCCATCCGACGGGACTTGGCATGGTTTGGGGGGGCCTCAGCGTTAAGACTCAGGTTTTCCAGGGTGTGCGCGATGCTTGCAGGTTCATGGGTAGCTACAAGTAAGGTAATAAGCACCCAAAAAATCGGGCTAGAAGTGTAGCTACCACAGCTCTATAACCCTGCTTACCTACCCATGAACCTCCAAGTATAACATCGTGAAGCAATAGGAATCCTATGTTCTGGGCCTGGTGGTCCGATCTAGTCAAGAATGGGTCAGTGTATCCATTTGGGGGCTTCCGAAACTAGGGGTACCATTTTGGTGTCATTATTACGACGGCATCCTACTATGATCTATATTGGCTTATTTTCAAACCCCCATTCATGGCTGGTCAGTATTGAGTCAGCTCCTAGACCTCTCCCTCCCTCTAGACTGAACCAGGTGATGATACATACCCCTTGAAACTTTGTCACACTACATAGCTTCTCTCCAAAGCACCTTGCCCCAATCCAAGAAACCTCAACAGCCTAAAAACCCACGTCAATAAGTATGCCACAGGAAGGTCTGCAAGAACGCGAAGAATGATGAAGCACATGCGTCGTAATCGTAACTATCCTACGCAAAACCACAGCTATTTACGAACTACCCATCTCCTAAACCCTTAAAGCCGTAAACCCTCAAACCCTACAACCCTTAAAGCCTGGAACGCTAAACTGACCCCTAAGATGCCCTCGAAGATGTCAAGGCCGGGACGATGTCGATCCCGAGCGTGTCATTGATGCCCGCGAGCACCCAAATGTCCGGCATAAATAAGGCCAATAGTAAGGCCACCACCTCAGACACGCCATTTGGGGGGTTGGGGAGGGGGGGGGGGGGGTTTGGGGAGTTTGGGAGTTTGGGAGGTTTGGGGAGTTTGGGGGTTTGGGGGGATCAAGGGGTTTGGGGTCTCAAGGTCTTCAGGCAGATGACGTTCAGGAGTCAAGGGAGGGTTTAGGTTTAGGGTTTAGGGTTTAGGGTTTGGTTTAGGGTTTAGGGTTTAGGGTTTAGGGTTTAGGGTTTAGGGTTTAGGGTTTAGGGTTTAGGGTTTAGGGTTTAGGGTTTAGGGTTTAGGGTTTAGGGTTTAGGGTTACTTGTCGCATTGGGGTGATTCTGGGCTTGCCTGCGGGCGGGCGCCGAGGCCCCATGAGCCCAAACCTTGACCCTCAACCCTAAACCCTAAACCCTAAATCCTGAACAGGCTAAACCCTAAACCCTAAACCCTAAACCCTAAACCCTAAACCCTAAACCCTAAACCCTAAACCCTAAACCCTAAACCCTAAAGCGTAAGCCCCTACACCTGGACCCCCTGAACCCTAAACCCTCTAAGCCCTCAACCCGAAACCCTCAACCCCCTAAGAGGAAAAGGGGTGAGGCGCCGACCATTAGCAGGGCCCAGTTCCTCCCCTGGAGGATGCCCCCTTGGCGATTAAGGGTTAGAGGTTTGGGGGTTTCGGGGTTTTACGGTTTTAGGGTTGTACGGTAGTACGGTGTAGAAATTTAGGGTTTGGGGTTGTAGGGCTTTAGGGTTTAGGGTTTCAGGGTTTGAGGGTTTGAGGGTTTGAGGGCTTCGGGGCTTCAGGGCTTGAGGGCTTGAGAGCTTGAGGGCCGACCGCGGGAGGGTGGAGTGGGAGGGGTTCTGGGCTTGAGGGCTTCGGGCTTAGCGCTTGGGAGCTTCCCGAAACACCTGAACCCTAAACTCGAAGCCCCATTCCAAGGAACCCAAAAAAAGAAAGGGAACAAACGCCGCTTTCGGAGGCCAGCTGAAGCGAAAGTAAGAAGGGTGAAGGGTTCAGGGTCTCTCGGGTTTGGGGTTTATTTAGGGTTTAGGGAGAGGGTTCAGGGTTACCAAAAGGACCTTTATTCGGGAATCTAGGCTTCAAAAACAAGGGGAATATGGGTACTATTGAGCATCCTCCACCTGACCTAAACCCAAAACTCTACAAGAAACTCAAGAAAGTTGGAACCACAAGGCGGATTGGAGCTGGGATTCCCTTTAGCATACCTCTTGGGGTCTGGGGATTGGGATGTTCCAACTTTTTGGAGTAAGCCCTAAACCCTAAACCCTAAACCCTAAACCCTAAACCCTAAACCCTAAACCCTAAACCCTAAACCCTAAACCCTAAACCCTAAACCCTAAACCCTACTCTAAAACCAACCCCATCCGCCCTCGTACCGACATGCCAGGGCCCCAGACGCAAAGCTACAGCTGTGGAGCTGCTGTACCAGCCTTGGGGTTTTAGGGTTTAGGGTTTAGGGTTTAGGGGTTAGGGTGTAGGGTTTAGGGTTTAGGGTTTAGGGTTTAGGGTCGAGGGTTGAGGGTTGAGGGTTTAGGGTTTAGGGTTTAGGGTTTGGGGTTTAGGGTTTAGAGTTTAAGGTTTGTACCAGCCTTGGCTGGCAGCAGAAACAGGCGATGGAACGCACTTCTCGCGCCTAACCTTAAGGGTCCATGCACCTAAATAGGGAATACTTGGGCCTTAAAGTAAATCCTATAGAGGGACTTTGGGGCCCAAGTATATAACAATAAGGAACATGGACCCTTGAGCAGGCCCCCTTCTTTCATTCGCTACTCACCAACAGCACTTGAAGGTTCATGAGTGGGGTTCTAAGTACCCTACATAAGGTCATAACCATAGTTGCCCTACTTCTAACCCTACCTATATGTCTCCATGAACCTCCAAGTAGGCAAAGGTGTGTGTGTGTGTGTGTGTGCCATCCTCCTCTAAAGAGTTTTGGGGCTTCGGGTCTAGGGTTTAGGGCTTCGGGTTTAGGGGCTTAGGGTTTAGGGCGAAAGCCTGGACCCAGATTTGGTGTCAGTCGGGAAGTTGCCTGAACTACAACCGCCGGGCGCGTGGCTGCTCTGAGCTAGGGCTTGTTTCGCATTGTTGATCGCGCCTGAAAGAGTTTTCCTGAGCGGCTGCAGGGCTTTACGTGCATGTTCCTAGCAGAGAAGTGGAGAGTTAGGGAATGAAGTCCCCCTACCAAGACATGTTTCTGCAACGGTCATGAACCCTGGGCCTATGACAAGGACTTTGGAGTACATGCGAGGCACGCACCCCTGTTTTCAGCAATGCCCTTAATGAGATTAAGACCGTGTTGAGGGTTCAGGGAAGCCTCCTAAACCCAAGCGCTAAACCCAATACCCCAAACCCAGCACCCCAAACCCTAAACCCGGAAGCCAGACCCCCAAACCCTAAACCCAAACCTTAAACCCCCAAACCCTAAACCCCCAAACCCTAAACCCCCAAACCCTAAACCCCAAACCCTACACCCCAAACCCTAAACCCCAAACCCCAAACCCTAAACCCCAAACCCTGAACCCCAAACCCTAAACCCCCATTGTTGCTTCCAGGCCCGGCCCCACCCGAAACCCTAAACCCTAAACCCTAAACCCGGCCTCTTGTTGGCTTCATGCTGCTGCTTTACGGTCTCGGAGTTCTGGGACGCCACAACAGAGCTTCGCTCGATTCGCGCCTCAGGATTAGGGGGATAGGGGGTTTAGGGTTCAGGGTTCAGGGTTCAGGGTTTAGGGTTTAGGGTTTAGGGTTTAGGGCTTAGGGTTTAGGGTTTAGGGTTTAGGGTTCAGGGTTTGGGGTTCAGGGTTTAGGGTTCAGGGTTTAGGGTTTAGGGCGAGAATGAGTTTTTTTATGACAACGGTTCTGATTACGATGATGATTGTTGCCGATACTGCTACTGCTTCTGTTAACTTTTATAATTTTAGCTGCTTACTCATTCCTGTCTCCCTCCAAACGGTCCGAACGACCCCTCAAAACTCAACCCCTCTAAACCCTAAGCCCCTCAATGCCACTTAAAAACTAAGGCCCTCAATACATACAACATAATGAACCCCTAAACCCTATAAGCCCGTCTCTTGCTTACTGCTCTTTGATGAGGTGTTCCTTGCCCAGGCTTCGTTCGAGGCTTTGTAGTCGATGGATTGATTTCAGGGTCGATGGATTTCAGGGTGCTTCGAAGCAAGTTCTCGAAAATATGGCCCTTGTGGCCCCCTTGGGGGGTTTGGGGTTTCGGGTCGAAGGTGAAGGAAGCTAGATACGAAGCTACGTCCGCAGACCGACTTGCACGCATTCTAACTTGTCATCATCATGACTACATGGGGTTTACGATATGAGGGGTACCTTATAGAGGGGGGTCCTTAACATCAGGGGATCCTGCTAGTTGGGGGGCGGAGCTGTTTTAGGGGTCACCCTAAACCCGAAGCCCTAAACCCGAAACCCGAAACCCGAAACCCGAAACCCTAAACCCTAAACCCTAAACTCCCCATATGAGCCCACTTCCCGTCACTTGTACTAGGACTACGCGAGTCCCTACAACCTCAGGGGGCCGCCTTGGCCTCGGAGTCTCTCCTGGCACCGTTTTCACCCGGAGGGTTCTTTAGGGCATAGGGTTTAGGGTGTAGGGTTTAGGGTTTAGGGTTTAGGGTTTAGGGTTTAGGGTTTAGGGTTTAGGGTTTAGGGTTGAGGGTTTTTAGGGTTTAAGGATAAAAGTTTAGGGATGAGGTTTTACAGAATGTCGGTCTTCGCGGGGTTTAGGGTTCTAGGTTTAGGGTGGGAACGAAGGCGGGGCTTTCCGGGGCCAGTCTATCTACTGTCCGGGTACCGTCGATCTTTCTGCCCTCTCTTGGGTCCTGCAAGCCCCCAAGACCTACGAATTTAAAGCCAAATTCAACCTAGGCTTGCCATTGCAAAGTCAGGAACCATTTGCCCCACGACCTAAACCCTAAACCCGCAAAACTCCTAAACTCCAAACTCCAAACCCTCATTTTGTTGGACGCTCTACCATGAACCTCCAAGGAGGACTTGCGACCACATCCCGCAGTTTCCTGCCTTCAAAAAAGACCCCACTCAAGAAAGAGCCCGAGAGGTTTAGGGTTTAGGGTTTAGGGTTTAGGGTTTAGGGTTTAGGGTTTAGGGTTTAGGGTTTAGGGTTTAGGGTTTAGGGTGTTTCGGGTTTAGGGCTTAAAGCTTGAGGGCTTGAAAGCCCAAACTTAGCCCGTGAAGCCAGCTCCACTGCGAACTGGGTTCCTGTGTGTTTGAAGTCAGAAGCCGAAGAAACACAGCAATCGGCAAAAAAAATACTCCCCTGAGGTGCTCTTCGTAGATTCTGAGCCGTCAATCCCGAAACCCCAAGCCCTAAGCCCAAAAATCCAGGCCCCCAAACCTAAACCCTAAACCCGAAGCCCTACACCCTAGGCTCAGACCCTGAACTCCCAAGGACTCGAGATGAACCTAAACCCTAAACCCTAAACCCTAAACACTAAGCCCCAAGCCCTAAACCCTAAACCCTAAACCCTAAACCCTGAACCCTAAACCCTAAACCCTAAACCTGGTCCCACCTGGGGCTTGGAGCAGAGAGCTGCGAGGAGCGCTCACCGTCACCTGGCCAGGTTTAGAAGGGTTTAAAGTTTAGAGTTTAGGGTTTAGGGTTTCGGGTTTAGGGTTTAGCTTCCGCATGAACTCTGACCCCCCCTAAGGTTGAGGGTTCGGGGGTTGGGGTCTTCGGGTTTGGTTTAGGGTTCAGGCTTCAGGGTTCTGGCTTTAGGCTTGGTAGCCCAGCAACCATTTTATGATCATGTTTGGGGTTGGTTACTTTACGAGGGAACCTTGGACCAAAAAAGGTAAAAGTGTACCACTGGGCTACCAAGTAGGGTTCAGGAAACCCTAAACCCTCAACCCTAAACCCTAAACCCCAAACCCTAAGCCCTAGACGTTCTTCTTCTTATGGTTTTGGCAGTAAAGCCCAGAGTCCAGCCTGGCACCACCATGGAGGGCTCGAAGCTTGCCTGGGACATAACATGTTCCCCTTTTTGGGGCTCTGCTACATGACATTCCTTTTGCTTAGGGTTTAGGGTTTAGGGTTTCGGGTTTCGGGTTTCGGGTTTAGGGTTTAGGGTTTAGGGTTTAGGGTTCAGGGTTTAGGGTTCAGGGCACCGACAACGAACCCACAGCTTCGATCAACCTCGATGTCTTCGCATGCATCAGTAGCCCTCTAGGTGGATCCCCTCACCCGTCCTAACAAGATGATGGCACTCTGTCAATCCAGACTTCAAGAAGGGCCCCGCGCAAGAGAATCACCATGAACTAACCGTATACCGTATACCGTATACCGTATAATTCTCGCTAAACCGTGGGCCCCAAACTAGCGAACTACCCACATATCACAGCTACACAAGATGATGCCACATGCCCCTACCCACGCCGAGAAGGCCTCGACTAAAGCCCAGCCTTAGTTCCGCAACCTGGGTTGCAGTCTTATAGTAGCTACATGGTCCCTTAATTTTGGGCTCTTAAAAGGCGGCCCCTTCTATCCCCCATACAAACCCTATACAACCCAAGGGTCCATATATACTACCCTGCGGTGTAGGCTTAATAACTCTTATACAAGGGGATTAGGCAACTGGCTTGGGCTAGGTCTCCGGCTGGCATCCTCCTCCACTGTCACTTCTGCCCCATGGCGCGGTTCCATCATCTCGTGAGCCAACGGCAAACGGCCACAGAGTTGCGGGGCCCGCTTCACTCAAGGATTTGGGGCATTTGGGGGTTTAGTTCTTAGTGCAGGTTTTAAGGCCCAACTTCAGCCCACTTCACTCAAGGATTTAGGGCATTTGGGGGTTGTAGGTTAGGTTTTTTAGGGTTTTGGACGAACTCGCCTTGGTTGTATCGAGGGAGCATCCGTATCAACAACTTCCTGTATTGCCTGAAAGCCCCGAAGCTCCAAAGCTCTCCACTCTCCTAAGCTCCAAAGCAAGCCCCTCAATCCCTACGGCCGACAGCCCTGAGAACTGCGCGGATGACTGCACGAAAAGCCGGGGACGGGACGACGCCATCAAGATCAATCTGCGGGCACAGAAACTTTGAGCGCAAGGGGACATGGTGGGCCAATGGTGGGGCATCCCTAAACCCTAAACCCCAAACCTCTTCCCATAAAGGGGCTCTCTGATGTCTAGGGTTCAGGGTTTAGGGCCAAGCAGTGCTCCGACCACCACAGCGCACACACAATTCTCTCAGCACGTATGAGGCGATACAAGTGCCAAGCCAACCCCTAAGCCCGCAAGAGCCCTGCACTCCTGACAGACCCTTCCCGAGATGTAGAGCACTTGTCCAAGGAGGATTGTCAGGATTTTTGGGTGCGAGGTTCAGGGTTTCAGGGCTTCAGGGCTTCAGGGCTTCAGAGATTCTAGGGGCGGACTTGCCTCTGCAAGAAGCCGCCGAGCGGCAGACTGCCCCACGCCCTCTGGGGTAGTCAAGTCCTGCCGAAAGCATGAAAGTGTCAGGGCTTGAAGGGGTTTTAGGGGTCTTGAAGGGCTTCAAAGGATGCAAGGGTTTAGGGTTTAGGGTTTAGGGTTTAGGGTTTAGGGTTTGGGGTTTGGGGTTTAGGGTTTAGGGTTTAGGGTTTAGGGTTTAGGGTTTAGGGTTTAGGGTTTAGGGTTTAGGGTTTAGGGTTTATTGTTTAGGGTTTAGGGTTTAGGGTTTAGGGTTTAGGGTTTAGGGTTTAGGGTTTAGGGTTTAGGGTTTAGGGTTTAGGGTTTAGGGTTTAGGGTTTATGGTTAGGGTTTAGGGTTTAGGGTTTAGGGTTTAGGGTTTAGGGTTTAGGGTTTAGGGTTTAGGGTTTAGGGTTTAGGGTTTAGGGTTTAGGGTTTAGGGTTTAGGGTTTAGGGTTTAGGGTTTAGGGTTTAGGGTTTAGGGTAAGGGTCTTTACCATTCAGAAGCATAGCCTGCCGACCAGCACTCCAACCCCAGAACGCGCGATCCCCAGTAGGGCCAGAACGCCTCTGCCATGCCTCTGCCATGCCAGAAACCCTAAACCCTATATAAACCCTAAACCCTAACCCTAAACCCTATATCCCGAAAGACAACCTTCGCTGCGTCTTCCGCCCTTCCGCGTCCTCGTCAGGTGTCCTCGAGGTCAAGTTCCCAGCTTCCATGTCAGCACAGGCATCCGCCGACCTCATGCACTCACCCTAAACCCTAAACCCTAAACCCTAAACCCTAGACCCTAGGATTTGCTAGACTCCCCTTAGAACCGTAATGAAAAAGTATTGTTTTGATATTCCCTTGGGTTTTATATATACAGAAAAGCAAGCAATAAAAAAAAAAAAAAAAGCAAGCAATAATTCCATTAGGGGCTATGGTTTAAGGTGAGGAGTTTAATGGGTTGAGCCATTTCTTGGGTCATAAGTAAAAGACAACTGCAGCAAAAACAGGTTACATCCTTGCATATACCCCTACTGATATATATATATATATATATATATATATATCTATCTATCTATCTATCAACACAAGAACTCCCCCACGCCAAGAAGTTCGGCACAGGGCTTCAGGTGTCGAGCAATGGTCTCAGCGACCAAGGAGATACCTCGGGCTTTTTGAGGCTGGCAAGCTCATGAGGTCGCTCGGCTTGGGATCGGAGGTTTGCGGTTAGGGTCGAGGGGTGTACCCTAAACTTCGGAACCTTAAGGTGTTCGGGTTTGGGGTGTAGGGTCTATAGGCTGTGGGGTTTAGGTTGTAGGGACGTGAGCACGCCCAACTGACCATGACTGGTCCAGCCGGATTCGTGCCATACGAGAGGCAAGAACCGGCAGAGAGCGCAACACTACTCCCTGTACCCAAAACCCCAAACTCTGAAATTCTAAACACAAACTAAACCCCCAGATCTGAAGCAGAAAACTCTGGCCCAGGCCATAGCCTGGCGAGTTGCCACATGCATCGCCCTGAAGGCAACGGGGAGGGGAGGGATTTGAGAACGCAGGGAGATCAGTCAGCCATACAGGTTTAGGGCCTAGGGTTTGGGGCTTAGAGCTTATAGGGTTTGGAAACCCCAAACCCACCTCCTACTTCTCTGTTGGATCGGCTCAGGGCTGTTTTAGGGCTTAGGGTTTCTCGGTTGGCCTTTAAATGTACTTGTTTTTTAGTATATTGGGGGTCCCTTGTAAGCCCAGATAAGAAAAATAGGTCAATATCCCAATGGCCAGCCTGTCCACGAAACCAAAAGCCCCAACCCTAAACTCGCATGAGACCGGGTGTCGCTGAAGCCCCAGGCTCGTGAAACCCTTTGGAAGAAGAGAAAAAAAGGAGGCTGTTTTAAGGCTGAAGGGGTTCTATGTTTTAGGGTTCCCTTCACCTTAAACAAGAACCCTAGACCCTCAACCCTCAACCACGAAGGGCCGCGGAGGACAGCGCTGGCCTTGCAGTGGTCAGTGTAGACCCACACGTCGGGAAGGAAGTCATTCAGGACGCCGCGCGCTGCGTCGACCATCCGGGCAGAGAACTGGCGTGGAGGGCCGAGGGCTTGAGCTTCGGCCTGATTCTACCCATCTATATTGACGTAGGGTTTAGGGTTTACATGCTTAGGGTTTCGGGTCTAGGGTTTAGGATTTAGGGTTTAGTGGTTTTAGGGGTTTTTAGGGTGTTTAGGGTTTAGGGATTATAACACGGAGCCTTTTTACCAAGAGAGTACCCGAGAAGGGTCTCTCGAATTCAGAGACTCCCCCACGTGGGCGGCTGTCAAAATTATGATCCCTTTTGGAGTACCCAAAGTACTAGGTGACGTACTATAATAGGGATCCAAAATGGGACCCTAAACCCCAAACCCCAAACCCCAAACCCTAAACCCTAAACCCTACAACCGCCCACATGCAGCCTGAAGCTTTCTAGGAGCCCTTGGAGACAGGGTGTCTCTACGAGACCCTGCTGCAGACGAACTCCGAACTGCTGAGGGCTTAGGGTTTAGGGTTTAGGGTTTAGGGTTTAGGGTTTAGGGTTTAGGGTTTAACCAACCTTTCCACCTTTCACGGGGTGCCGACAACTTTCGGTTTGCCGAACAAGGCGATGGTGGAGTCTATTAAGGGGTATAAGGAGGGACCCCTACAAGGGACCGTTAATCTTATTCCCATATATCACCCCTATATACCTTGCATAGTCCATATACCTAAGTAGCCCCTAAGTAGCCCCTAAATAAGCCCGAAGGTCCCTTAAAAGGGTCCCTCCTTCAATCCCCTGAGGTTGTGAGCTACACGGGATGGTTGACCACACGCCGCCCTAAAGGACCTGAGAACCGAACCGGCCTGTGGGCTAACTCGCGTTGTGTACGCGACGCCGCGCACCCGCTTCACCTCATTCACGGCACTCAACCCTAAAAAAACCCTAAACCTGAACCCCAACCCCCAGCCCCCAACCCCTAAACCTGAACCCCAAACCCCAAACCCCAAACCGCAAACCCCAAACCCCAAACCCCAAACCCCAAACCCTAAACCCTAAACCTAAACCCTGAACCAAACCCCTGGTTGGGGTGTAGGGCCGGGTCCCCTGAAGTGGCCCGGCTCGGAAACCGGACAAAAGGCAAACAGGTTCAGAGATGAATCAAAAGGCCTGAGGGTTTGGGGTAGTGTAGTTCTGCTGTTCGTAAAGATGTTAGGATATACACCAAAAGGGTTTAGGGGATACTATATTCTATCAATCGACTGACATGCTTTACATTCTTTACAGGCGCGGGTAGTCTGTGGCGTGCCTTTTCTGTCAGGGCCTCAAGGACATCATCAGGCCGATGAATCCGAAATCCGAACCAACTCCCGCCGAAACGATTTTTGCATTGGAAGCTTCCCCTAAACCCTGAACCCTAAAACCCCAACAAATAAACATCTCGCTCATATCTCAAGCCGACATCACCTCAACCTCCCAAACCCCAACTGAACCCTAAACCCTAACCCTAGACCCCTAACCCCTAAACCCTAAACCCTAAACCCTAAACCCTAAACCCTAAACCCTAAACCCTAAACCCTAAACCCTAAACCCTAAACCCTACACCTAACCCCGAAAGTTACAAGCATTTTGGGGCATAGGATTCTGCGCGCCTTGCCCTCGTTGAGGAGCTCAACTGGCTGGATCCCCTGTGGGTTTCGGGCTTGGGGTTTAGGGTTTAGGGCTTCGGGTTTAAGGTCTAGGGCTTAGGGTTTAGGGTTTAGGGTTCAGAGTTAGGATTCTAGACCCAGGAGTAACCTAGGAATCAAAAGGGTGCCCATTTTGGGTTGTAAGGGATCCTAAACCCTAAAGAAAGGGGAATAAGGGCCTACTCTGGGTTCTGGGATGTAGGGTTTAGGTTTCGGGGGTGAGGGCACACCAAGCTAACACGAAATCCAGGACACCTGGGTAACCGTGCCATTTGTGGAACCAGGGTTTAGGGTTAAGGGATTTGTGGAACCAGGGTTTAGGGTTAAGGGTTTTTAAGGTTGAGGGTTTAGGGTTTAGGGTTTTTAGGGATTGGGGTTTAGGGTAACTCAAATCACAGAGCTGACGCCCGAAGTTGCCCAAGATGGTTCATTTTGAAGCGGTATCTCCTGCAAAACAGGCCAAACCCGAACCCTGAACCCTAACCCCTAAACCCGAAATCCTAAACCCTAAACCCTAGCCTAGCTTGGCCCCTGAAACCCTCTGAAGAATCAAGATGACCCTCTTACACCCAATATTTTCACCCACACAAGCCCCGTGTTTGGGGTTCAGGCGGCTTTAAGGTTTAGGGTTTAGGATTAGGGTTTAGGGTTTAGGGTTTAGGGTTTAGGGCTCTTGTTTTGAGCCCCGTCGCACATCAAGATCGCAGGGCGCCTTGATGATGGGGCAGCTGAAGAGGACCTCACCGCACGTTAAGCCCTAAACCCTGAACCCTAAACAAACCCTAAACCCTAAACCCTAAACCCTAAACCCTAAACCCTAAGCCCTAAACCCTAAACCTTAAACCCTAACCCCTAAACCCCTATGCTAGCTTACACAGGTCTGGCAAGCGGAAAGCCCCAAGCCCTCCCCTGAACCCTGCAAGCTTCAAAAACCCTGAAGCCGGATTGGTCAGCCAAAACTGTCTCCCCAAACCCTAAACCCTAAACCCTAAACCCCAAACCCTCTTTTGACTGTCCACCCCCAAAAGGACCTCGCCGCCGCCATTGGGCGGAGCGCCCCGCTTCAGTATCTGCAGCGGTTTGGGCAGGAGGGGCTTAGGGCGCTTTTGGGATTGGGATACGACTCCCTAAACCCTAAACCCTAAATCCTAAACCCTAAACCCTAAACCCTAAACGCTATTTCTACACCCGGTGTAGTAGTTCAAGCCAAGCCGACACACACAGGAAGCCCCAAACCCCAAAGCCACCCTCAAAAGCGCATGTCCCCCTCCCCACTGCCCCCAACTGTGACTTCTTAGAGAATTGGGTACCTTACATCCCAAGACAATTCTCCTTGGCGAGTATTTAGGGCACCTCGTCATTCCCTCATTCCTTACGAAAAGCTCGAGACCACTTGGTAGCCCAGTAAGCACATTCTAATCAGGGTACCCTTTTGGGGCTGCTTGCTTTACAAGTGAACCTTGAACCCAAAAAAAAGAAACCTACACCCTAAACCCTTAGACCCTCAAGGGAAACTTGAACCGAAAAAAGGGCAAAAGGGCCACTACTGGGCAAGACCAAGCACGCCGTTGCCTTGAAGCTCAGCTGCTCCTCAATGCCGAACTTTGCCAGCAGAGGCAGGGTCGCGGTGCGGAAGGTGTCGCAGGACTGCGCATGGGGGGGAGTTCTTCATGCCCTTCGGGGATTTCGAGGTCGGCGGGCATCGCAAGATGCATCGATGCAATGGCGCTGCGCTACGCACCCTGCAGCTTTTTTCTCAACCCCATCTCAAGGGCCCAAACCATCCATGAGTCCTCTCAGCATCGCAAATGGGAGCAGTTGAAAGCAGTCTTGGGGAGTTCTTTACTTACTTCTCCAATAACCAAGGGAAAAAGATTAAACTTCACTATTCCTACTAGATAAGGAAACCCAAAAAGTTTAAAGTCAACTATTGGCTAAGTAAGTTTATGGCATAGTGGATGGTCCGGGTCCCTGACAATAATCTGCGGCTGTCCGGATGTAGCCAGAGCTGCGCCGTGCGCATTCGCACGGCGAAAAGGCCAGCTTTGCTCCCACACCCTTTGTCTAAGGCCTTGTATACCCCGTATATGCCCCATAAAAACCCCAGGGGTCCATACTTCAGAACCCTTTAGAGAAGGTACGGGACCATCTTAAGGGACCATGTAAAAAAAAACCTTCGACTTTGGTTGACGACTGATGCGCTCAGTGTCATCGCATCCCTGAATTCAGCAACCCCCAGTACAAGCCCCCTAGGGTTTAGGGTTTATTTGGGGTTTAGGCTTTAGAGTTAGGGTTTAGGGCTTAGGGTTTCGTGCCTACATAGTATATACTCGGGCCCTACAGCAACCACTTAGGAATCCTTTTCGGCCCAAGCATAAGTCTGCCGTGGGGGTACACCCTGAACCCTAAACTGTTGAAACTACTATAGGCACATGAGCTCTCTAAAATAGGGTGCCTTCCGGGGATCCCATGATACGAGTACTACCGGAGGATTGCGTATTCGGGCACCCAAGATGGCCTCATGACTTCAAGAACGGCCATGGAATGCATGGATTTAGGGTTTAGGGTTTAGGGTTTAGGGTTTAGGGTTCAGGGTTCAGGGTTCAGGGTTCAGGGTTTAGGGTTTAGGGTTTAGGGTTTAGGGTTTAGGGTTTAGGGTTTAGGGTTTAGGGTTTAGGGTTTAGGGTTTAGGATTTAATTAGGGGTTAAACTAGGATTTAGGGTGTGAAGTGCAGGGGAAGCCGGACCTGTGGCTGCCATCCTTCTGCCAGAGCTTGACTGGGCACATCTCAAGGTCGGAGGGCCGGAGCGCGCGGCTGGGGCGGGTTTAGGGTTTAGGGTTTAGGGTTTAGGGTTTAGGGTTTAGGGTTTAGGGTTTAGGGTTTAGGGTTTAGGGTTTCGGGTTTGGGGTTTGGGGTTTAGGGTTTAGGGTTTTGAGTTTTGGGAGGTTTGTGGGTTGGTGGAGCTCTGCCCCCCCGACATTGAGACATGGATGCTTGCATTGGACCACCGAGCCTACAAAGCTCAGCGTGAAACGCGGGCAGTGGCAAATGCATTGTGGAAAAAACCTCTGCCACAACTAGTATGTCCCCTTGAACCCTGAACCCTGAACCCTAAACCCTACACCCTAAACCCTAAACCCTGATCCCTAGGTCCCTTCGCCTTCGCACACTGCTAAAGCAATTCTTTCTGAAGGCCGGCCCTGTTGCTCGCGTGGCGCTGCAAGAGTTCACTCGGAGCGCCCTTGGCACTCTGCAAACCTGCCCTGATTTTGGGTTCAGAGCTTAGAGGGTTTCGGGTCAGGACCCTACCCTATCCCCAACCCAGGCAGCTGCGTCGCAGGCGTCATGGGCGCCAGGCGGCCAGGTACGGAGAGGCCAAGTTGTCAAATTAAATCGAGGGGGGGGGCGAGCTGCGTGAGGGGCGTTGCGCCCAGGTTTGCACGGCTGCTTAAGGGACTGTGATGGCGATGGGATCGCGCTCGCGGAAATGACTCTGCAGAGCTAAACTTTGAGCTCAGCCTGACCCGTCTTGGGCAGTTGGTGGCGCTGCACTGCTCTCCTCTGTATTGGATTATCGCAGTACGAACTCAAGAACCTGGGGGCTAGGTAGCACTACTCTTGCTTCCTGACTGCTATGCAGCGTCCGCGCAGATTTGGGTCATGGATCTGTGCCGCCGCAGCGCACCATTCTCTTTGAGACCTGCCCGGAGAGCGCAGAAGGAGCAGAAGAAGCGGAGGCAGGACGGACGCACTCTCTCTCTCTCTCTCTCTCTCTCTCTCTCTCTCTCGCCCACCACACCTTGCTCAATTCGGTCATGTCTCGTTTGACCTGTGCATGTGTTGCCGCATCCTCTGGCTACTGATCACGTTCCTGTGCTTGCAAGAAAGCCGGAGCCATTCATCACTAGGTCGCGGGCATCAAGCCATTCATGATGGCATCAAGCATGCTGACCTTGCTGGATACTTGATCTCGGGATAGGGTGCAGTGGTTGTACAGGTGTCCTAGGCCTGCCGACTGATTTTGTCTAAAGCGCACGATTTTAAGGTGGCGCAAGCAGAATCCAAGAGCGTTTTGAAGCACGCATGTGGCCCTCATGGCCAAGGGTTCAAGGTTTAATTGTGGTCTAGGGTTTAGGGCTGAGGGCTTAGGGCTTAGGGCTTAGGGTTCAGGATGTTGTGTTGGAGTGTCTTCAGATGCCCCACAACATTCTCAAAGCAGAGGGAGCCCTCGATGGCTGAAGCCCGACTCCTTGAGCTCCAACCGCACCCAAAACCCCAAGAATTGCGCTGGGTCTTGGGCCACCCTTGATCCCCCCGACTACCCTTACAGGAGGGAAGCGCTGTGCCCTCGGCCCCTTCGTAGAAGCCCTTAGCCCCGAACGCCGTTACCGGGCCCGCATTCCTGCATGAGATCCTCCGAAACCCAAAGCAGGAAAACACAAGCTAGACCAAAAGGGGCCTACCCTAGACCCTCAACCCGCAAGCCTCAATCCTAAACCCTAAACCCTAAACCCTAAACCCTAAACCCGAAATCCTGGAGTTCACCAGCCAAGTCCCAGGCTGTGCGCTCCTCGGCAGTCTTTTGCCGCGCCTGCCCGCAAGGCAACCCCCCCGAAGCTCCCCTAAAGCCGCGTGTAGGGTTTAGGGTTTAGGGTTTAGGGTTTAGGGTTTAGGGTTTAGGGTTTAGGGTTTAGGGTTTAGGGTTTAGGGTTTAGGGTTTAGGGTTTAGGGTTTAGGGTTTAGGGTTTAGGGTTTAGGGTTTAGGGTTTAGGGTTTAGGGTTTAGGGTTTAGGGTTTAGGGTTTAGGGTTTAGGGTTTAGGGTTTAGGGTTTAGGGTTTAGGGTTTAGGGTTTAGGGTTTAGGGTTTAGGGTTTAGGGTTTAGGGTTTAGGGGTTCTAGGGTTCTGGGGTTCTAGGGGTTCTAGGGGTTCTAGGGTTCTAGGGGTTCTAGGGGTTCTAGGGGTTCTAGGGGTTCTAGGGGTTTAGGGGTTCTAGGCTTAGGGGTTTAGGGGTTCTAGGGGTTTAGGGGGTTTAGGGGTTTAGGGGTTCTAGGGGTTTAGGGGTTTAGGGGTTTCGGGGTTTAGGGGTTTCAGGGGTTTTCGGGGTTTCGGGGTTTCGGGGTTTCGGGGTTTAGGGGTTTGTAGAGGTTCAGAGGTTTAGGGGTTTAGGGGTTTAGGGGTTTAGGGGTTTAGGGGTTGAGGGGGTGAGGGGTTCAGAGGTTTAGGGGGTCGGGGAAGCCGAAACTCACACCCAGAACAGCGCCCTTACCCTGAACCCCCCAAACCTCCAAACCTTCAAGCCCCCCGTAACTTGAAACAACTCAAAACTTAAAGCAGAGACTCGTTTAAACTCAAGAGTGCAAGATGGTAGTTTGCAAGAACATTCTTCGCAGCCCAGAAAACAGATTATAGTAAGGGTTCCCTGTTTTGGGGTTGGTTAGCTACTTGCTGAGGGAACCTTATAACCATGAAAGGGCACAAGGATACCACTTAGGGCTGCCTTCTATCCTTGAACCCTACACCCTAAAGCCCTTAAAACAACCCTAAACCCTAAACCCTAAACCCCATGTGAATGTGGCTCCTAGAATACTCGAAAGGCCCAAAAACCCCACTGCGCCTCCGAGGAAGCCACGCGGGCCTCTGCCAGAGATGCAGGAAGAGGAGGCGCGGCTTTTACCCTATAGGGTTTAGGGTTTGGGGTTTAGGGTTTAGGGTTGTTTAGGGTTAAGGGTTTGAGTTTAGGGTTAATCTCTTTAAGCCCTTAACCCCATGAAAAATGCTCGTGTGCATTGTGCCAAACATTCGTGGGCATTGTGCAAAAGATTCCTAGGCATCGTGCCAGCCCTGCCCCACCCCCCCCCCCCCCCCCCCCCCCCCCCCCCCCCGGGCCCCTCCCCTGCCCACCCCCGCTACCCTCTTGCCACACGCACCCCATGCCTGCCCTTGGTCT
>CAJNDS010002189.1:166971-169471 GCA_905221605.1 Symbiodinium natans | reverse complement strand
CCCTTGAGGCAGGGTCGGACGCCGCCGCGCGCGGTGGCGAGCCAGGTGGGAGGGGGGGCCAAACTTCTGTGGGCCCGTCCATTGGTGGGAGAGGCGGCCAGAGACCCTCCTTGTTTAGTTCAGGGTTCAGGGTTCAGGGCTTAGGGTTTAGGGGTTTAGGGTTTAGGGTTTAGGGTTTAGGGTCTAGGGTTTAGGGTTTAGGGTTAAGGGTTTAGGGTTTAGGGCTTAAGGCTTAGGGCTTGGGGTTTAGGGTTTGTAAGGGTCAAGTGTCAGTCTTCCCTTTGCCCACGAGGATATCACACTTGCCTACGAAGCGTTGACACCCCTCGGTCCAAAAAAACTCATGGGCAAGCGCCATTTTTTCGCGGGCAGGTGTCAGGATTTCGTGCCCTCCGGGTTTGGGGCCTTGAGGGTTTGGGGCCCAGGGTTTAGGGCTAGGGGTTGAAGGGCAACCCCTAGGTTTTCAACAATTAAGTTGCCTGTTTACCCCTAAACCCTAAACCCTAAACCCTAAACCCTAAACCCTAAACCCTAAACCCTAAACCCTAAACCCGGCATCCTCCTCCTCTCCGAACTGGTCCAGCTCTTCCGGGGTCGGAAGCTGCGGCCCTTGGACCTCCCCCGGCTGCTCTTCCTTGAGGCTCTGCACCTTCATGGGTTTAGGTTTTAGGGTATAGGGTTTAGGGCTTAGGGTTTGGGGTTGGGGGTTTGGGGTTTGGGGTTTGGGGTTTGGGGTTTGGGGTTTGGGGTTTGGGGTTTGGGGGGCCCCCCGGACAACACACCCGGGGCCTTCTCGCGGCACTCGGTGCACATCTTCGGGCCCATCTGGGACGAGTAGATCCAGCCCTGCTGGCCACCGCTGACTTTTTTGGCCCACCACCATCCCGCTTTGCTCCATCTCAGGATCCGAAACTCCTCTCAGAGCGTGTCTGCTTCTTGGAGTTTGAACCTGCCTCCCATGCTAGAGAGACCCAAAAGAGGAAAGCCTAAACGCTTTTCCGGAGTTTGAGAACCTGCCCCGTCCATGCAAGAGGGACCCAAAAGAGCAAACCCTAAACCCTAAACCCTACACCCTAAACCCCTAAAACCCTAAAACCCTAAACCCCAAAACCTTAAAAGCCTAAACCCTAAACCCAAAAAAACCCTAAACCCTAAACCCCTCGAATCCAAGGCTCCTCGCCCACCTCGAAGCTCAAGCAGTGCTCGAAGGTACCGCTGAAGCCTTGGAGCTCAAGCCTATATGGGAGGGGGGTTAGAGTTTCCTGGCAAATCAATTTAGGCACTGCTGAGGGTTTAGGGTTTAGGGTTTAGGGTTTAGGGTTTAGGGTTTAGGGTTTAGAGTTTAGAGTTTAGGGTTTAGGGATTAGGGTTTAGGGTTTAGGGTTTAGGATTTAGGGACCCAATAAGGACCAATAGAAATTTCAGATGTACTCTAAATCCCCCCTAGGTTTAGGGTTTTGGGTTCATGGGTTTTGGGTCTAGGGGTTTGGGGTTTAGCGGGTTAGGGATTGGGGCTTATAAGGTGTGAAATGCAGGGCGCGCGGGGTGGCGTGCGCTCGCTAAACCCCAAACCCCAAACCCCAAACCCCAAACCCTAAACCCTAAACCCTAAACCCTAAACCCTAAACCCTAAACCCTAAACCCTAAACCCTAAACCCTAAACCCTAAACCCTAAACCCAAACCGGTCTGCCATACACGCAGTGGTGGGACAACTGGGGGGGCCATCCTGGGGACGTGTGGAGCAGTTTTTGTACTCTATGGGCCTGTTTTTGGCCTTTCTTCCCTAAATCCCACGCCCGAAAGCCCGAAATGAAACAAGGAATCATCAGGTATGAAGCCCCGAATCCCGAATCCTGAATCAACCCTAGATGAAAAACCCCAGACCCGGTCCTAAACCCTGCATCCCCAATCCCTGAAGCCTAAACACTAAGTCTTGGGATCCGTGCAGCCAGGCTGCTTAGGGTTCAGGATTTAGGGTTCCGGGTTTAGGGTTCCACGCTGACGGCTGATGCTCACAACAGCGCCCGCAGCTCTCGCTCTCAAGTTCGGGGTTTAGGTCTGAAGGACGTTTAGGGTTTAGGGCTCAAGGACGTTTAGGGTTTAGGGTTAAGGCTCAGGGTTTAGGGTTAAGGCTCAAGGACGGTTTAGGGCTTCCCCATAATTTTGCAAGCCTCCCCCCACCCTCCCCACTAGTGCTGCATAATCCTCCCTTTCGGTGTGGTCACATGTTGGGCGCAGAGGGCATGGGATTGAGAGTGGCTGTGGGGGGGGGGGGGTCGGGTTGCTTTGATACCGGGGGGGAGGGGGGGGGGCATTTGAGGTTTAGGGTTAGGGGGGGGGGGGGGGGGGGGCTGGTGTTCGTTTTAGAAGAGTCTGTGGGTTCTGGCCGAAGATTGGGGTGATTTAGGACTGCGGATTAGGGTTTCCAGTCTTTAGGGTTTAGGGTTTAGGGTTTAGGGTTTAGGGTTTAGGGTTTAGGATTGATTAGGTTTAGGGTTT
>CAJNDS010002189.1:149471-161971 GCA_905221605.1 Symbiodinium natans | reverse complement strand
CTTGAGGGTCTTGAGGGTCTCGAGGGTCTCGAGGGTCTCGAGGGTCCTGAGGGGCTTAGGGTGTCAGGGTCTTAGGGGGTCTTAGGGCCTCGAGGGTCTTGAGGGTTGAGGGTTGTAGGGGGCTTACTGTCGTAGGGTCTTGAGGGTCGTAGGGTTTAGGGGTCTTGAGGGTCTTGGGGTCTTGAGGGTCTTGAGGGTCTTGAGGGTCTTGAGGGTTTTGAGGGTTTTGAGGGTTTTGAGGGTTGCAGGGTCTAGGGCTTTCGGGTCTTAGGGTCCTAGGGTCTTACGTTCTTAGGGTCTTACGGCCTTAGGGTCTTAGGGTTGTAGGGTTGGAGGTCCTAGGGTTGGGGGCCTGCACGGCAGCAGAATTGAAAGGGACCAGCCCAACGCAGGGGCGCCGATTAAATGCAAGTCTCTACTGCAACTATATCTGGGGCAGTACAAGGGGGTCTTATATAGGTCATGATCCTAAACCCTAAACCCTAAACCCTAAACCCTAAACCCTAAACCGTCAACCCTCAACCCTGTCTTGCACACACTTCTTTTGATCAGAGCCCGGAGCCCTGAACCCCCAAACTTTACACTTCGGCCCTTAAACCCTTAACCCTTAAACCCTAAACCCTAAACCCTTAAACCCTTAAACCCTTAAACCCTAAACCCTTAAACCCTAAACCCTAAACCCTTAAACCCTAAACCCTAAACCCTGAGACAGCCAGGCCATGCAGGGCTTCCAAGCCTTGCGCTCCTGGCATTCTCTGCGAAGCTCCTGTGCGCCGACGGCGAGCGTATCTAAAGGGGGTATAAGGAGGGACCCCTAGAAGGGGGCCCTTCATCTGATTCCCCTATATGACCCCTATACACTTACCGAATTCTATAGTCCCTAGATCCCTACAGAAGGCCTGCAGAGCCCCTTAGGGTCCCCTAGAAGGGTCCCTCCTTTAGTCCCTTGGGATCTAAGGTTGGAACCACGGGCGCTTAGCTTCGCCCTGGTTCTTAGCAGGGAATGGGGGGAAATGAGGTGCCCTGTAGAATCCCTGAGAGGGTATATATAGGGGATCTAGGGTACCTCATTCCCTCATCCCCTACTAAGAACCAGCCAGTATGTATACAGTAGTGTATAGAAGGGTCCAAACGCTTCTAAAACAACCCAAATGACCCTTGTTGATAAGGGATCCGAAGTATGGGCCTTTATTATGTATAGTGTGTGTAAGGGTTACATAGCAAGGGACCCAAATCAAGGCCCCTAAAGTGTCCCGAAGCCCGTCTTAGGGTACTAGGGGGGTTTCAGGGGGAGGGGGGGGGGGTCTCACTGAAGGTCCTCGCGAGCCTGCGCCACCAGAGCCTCCACCTGCGACAGGTAGGACTTGGGCTTGCTGTTTTTTAGGGTCCAGGGCCCCTCTTAGGGGGCAGGGTTTACGGTCGGCTTAGGTTGAGTGCACTGGGCTTTGGGCTTCGGGAGACTCAGGGTTTAGGAAGTTTAGGGTTTAGGGTCCCTCTGTGAGATATGCAATCTTCCCCTTTCAACATCACGGAGCCCAATGTAACTCTAGGAACCGGCTTGTCAAGAAGGGGGGGGGGGGCATGGGCTCTCTGTCTCTCTAGCGCCCTGCTGTGGGAGCTTGAAACCTACACCCAGGCCCCGAAAGAAACCCGAAACCCTGAACCCTAAACCCTAAACCCTAAACCCTAAACCCTAAACCCTAAACCCTAAACCAAAGCCCATCTACTCTAAGCCCTAAACCAAAGCCCATCTTCTGGCAAAAGCATCCGCCTCGGCCGTCTTGGCCTGCTTCTGCTGGACCTGTCGCTCCCTAAGCCTCCCTTTGTGAACATGAGCGCAGGTGCATGGGTTTGGGGCGACATGGACTGCAGTACCAACTCCATGTGGGCAAGCTCAAGACTATGTATGCCTAAACCCTAAACCCTAAACCCTAAACCCTATGATTGTGTTGTCTTTCAGGGCCCCCACCCACATCCAACAAGAGCTTCACCAGTAAAACTCTCTGGACCTCTCCGGACTGCACAAAGATCGCACACAACACAGAAATGCAACTGCGGCCTCTGAAGGGAAAGGGATTCGAGAAAATATGCCCGCCCGAAACCCTAAACCCTAAGCCCTAAAAACCAGGAAGCCTCTGCAAGTCCGCTTTGAACCGCCTGGCTCGCAGCTTTGAGGGAGCCAGCTTGCACACATTAAAGGCTGGTTTGGGGTTTCGGGGCTGTAAGGTTTTAGGGGTATAGAAAAGTCAACATGCCGCACAAAGGATCCAGGCTTTTGAGGCATGTGTGGGGCGCCAGCGCGAGTCGACATTGTCAGAAAAGAAAGGTTCACACTCTCATTGTGCTTGACATGTCGCCACTCTAGGCTTTACAGTCCTGCAGGCCAGCGCAGAGTGGACGACAAATAATTCAGGGTTGGAGCTTCCTTTTGGTTTGGGGTTTAGGGGGTTTAGGGTTTAGGGTGAACCCAAGGACAGTCAAGAAACCCATGGAAAAGAGGCAGGTGTCGACTCACACTCCCTCACAGAGTAGTGTTTAGGGTTTAGGGTTTAGGATGCGGAGGACGCCTGAAATAAGCCCTTGATGGGTGTCTGTGTTCGAAGGCTTCAGCAGCAGACAAGGCGCCAAAGACCCAAAGACACTTGAAGACATCGCCTCGTCATTTGCGTCGCTCAGCCCTAAACCCTAAACCCTAAACCCCAGACCCTAAGCCCTAAACCCTCATTTCTCTAAGCTCTCAGCTCCCCGATGCCCTCGATGACGTCGATCGACAGCTAAACAACTAAAACCCATCCAAGCCTTCAAAATATGACACCTCTAAACCCCAACCTCTGAACACCCTAAACACCCTAAACCCTTGAACCCTTAACCCTAAACCCTAAACCCTTGAACCCTTAACCAGGGAGGCAACACCCCAACGGTAACGCGGACAGATTCGCAGCGCGCGTCCTTGGTTCTCTCTGTGAAGCGACAGCCAAGTTTTTTGAGGGTGAGGGGAGGTTGGGTTTAGGGTTTAGGGTTTAGCGTCTAGGGCTTAGGGTTTAGGGTTGAGGGTTCAGGGTTCAGGGTTTAGGGTTTGGAGGGGGCTCGACACCACTGGCTTGGAGACCTCTCGTCGGATGTCGAGGCCGCTTTGGGAGGGCTTGTTTAGGCTTTAGGGCTTTCGGGCGTTCAGGGCTCTTGGGGCTTGAGGCAATTTTTGTGTTTAGGGCTGTTTAGGTTTTAAAGTTAGGGTTTAGGATTAAGTTTATAGGGTTAGGGTTTAGGGATTAGGGATTAGGGAGTAGGGCTTAGGGTTTAAGGTTTAGGGTTTAGGGTTTAGGGTTTAGGGTTTAGGGTTTAGGGTTTAGGGTTTAGGGTTTAGGGTTTAGGGTTTAGGGTTTATGGTTTAGGTTTAGGGTTTAGGGTTTAGGGTTTAGGGTTTAGGGTTTAGGGTTTAGGGTTTAGGGTTTAGGGTTTAGGGTTTAGGGTTTAGGGTTTAGGGTTTAGGGTTTAGGGTTTAGGGTTTAGGGTTAGGGCTTAAGGTTTAGGGTTTTGGGTTGTCTTGCAACCCAGCTTCCAGGTCGGCCACGGCTTTGCTGAGGTTGGCTGCCTCGTGCCACCCTAAACCCTAAACCCTAAACCCTAAACCCTAAAACCCTAAACCCTAAACCCTAAACGACGAGGTAAGGGGACTACAGGGAAATTCTGGACACGTGTCGTGTCTGTCGACTGCAAGACCTCTGGGTAGCCACCAGGAGCGGTTCTTGGGTTTAGGGGTTCGGGTTCAGGGTTGAGGGTTGAGGGTCACCCTCTCAAAGGTGAGTTGACGCATGCAGTTGTCCCACCTCAGCGTCCCACTCCCACAGGTGCAGGGTACCAGGGATTGTAGGGTTCAACCGCTTAACACCGAACCTCAACCCCAAAATGCCCAGAACACACCAACCAAAGGAAGAAACACAGCTTGGGATGTTCCCCCTTATAACCAACAGTCCTGAAAATAGATTATAGTACCCTCCTACTACAATCCCTATCAAGGACTTTATCCCAAGAAGAAACACAGCCTAAACCCTACACCTACTCCCTACACCCTACACCCTACACCCTAAACCCCAAACCCTAAACCCTAAACCCTAGACCCAGCTGGGGCGTGCGCGGCTTTCGTGCCAGGCTTGCTTGCATCGCCGTGCAGCCGTTGCCTGGGGAGGCACTTCGCGGAGTTGAGAGAACTCATGTTGGCTAAGCCCTGAGCCCTAAACCCTAAACCCTAAACCCTACACCCTAACCCCAAACTTCAAGTACCAAACGGCAGGACCCCAAAAACTCGGCTCTCCACCAACACTAGGAAGCAATCCTTCAAATGAAAATGAGGATCACCAATAGCAGTGGGAGATTCCTTAAATTCTGGGGTACCCTATAGACAAGGCTGCGTCTTCTAATCGGATCCCCAAGAGGGACAATGTATTCAGAGAACCTCCGGATGTGAATCAGAGGGTTCAGGGTTTAGAGGTTAGGGTTTAGGGTTTAGGGTTGAGGGGTCAGGGTTTAGGGTTTACGGAATCTTCCCTTGAGGAGTGCGGAGTCTTTGAGATGCAGCAGGCAATGCCCTCTGCCTGGCATTCTCCTCCGCCAGACGCAGGCGATCCTCGATGGTGCGGAGCCTGGCATAGAAAATAATCAGCTACAAACAGTTTCGGGGGTTTAGGGGTTTAGGGCTTCATTATAAGGGCGCTTTAGGGGTTTAAGGGGTTCAGGTGTTTAGGGTTTAGGGTATTGGGGGTCTAGGGGCTTCGGGGGTTCGGGGTTTGGGGTTTGGGGTTTCCGGTTCTGGGGCTTGGCGGGCTTGGGGGGGGGGGGTGTAAGATGCCCTGTAGAAAAGCCATTATGCCACAAATCCCGCGGGGAATCCTTCCTAAGGAGTCTGCTACAAAACCCGAAACCCGAAACACTTAAACCCTAAACCCAAAACCCTAAACCCTAAACCCTAAACCCTGTAGGTCTTGCTTTCAAAGGGGCTGCGACGCTGCCGTGATGTCCAGCTGGCGGCGCTCGTCAGCGATGCGGCTCTCTAGCCTCGGTTATGATCGAGTTCCGGGTTTAGGGTTTAGGGTTTAGGGTTTAGGGTTTAGGGTTTAGGGTTTAGGGTTTAGGGTTTAGGGTTTAGGGTTTAGGGTTTCGGGTTTCGGGTTTCGGGTTTCGGGTTTAGGGTTTAGGGTTTAGGGTTAGGGTTTAGGTTTCAGATTTAACGTTGGGATGTTCCCCCTTGTACTAACAAACTGTCCTGAGTAGGGATTATAGTACCCCTTGTTATCCCCAAACCCCTAAATCTAAACCCCTAAACCCCGAAACCGCTGAACCCCTAAACCCCCCAAACCCCCAAACCCCTAAACCCCCAAACTCCCAAACCCCTAAGCCCCCTAAACCCCTAAACCCCTAAACCCCTAAACCCCTAAACCCCTAAACCCCTAAACCCCTAAACCCCTAAACCCCTAAACCCCTAAACCCCTAAACCCCTACACCCCTAAACCCCTAAACCCCTAAACCCCTAAACCCCTAAACCCCTAAACCCCTACACCCCTAACCCCCTAAACCCCTAAACCCCTAAACCCCTAAACCCCTAAACCCCTAAACCCCTAAACCCCTAAACCCCTAAACCCCTAAACCCCTAAACCCCTAAACCCCTACGAAAAGTGGGCAGTGGCCAGATCAGTTGTGTCCTGCAACTGTTGCTCTTCTAGCAAAAATCCCTCGCCCGAGGACGGCTAAAGATGCTAGGCCGATTACGGTGTTGCCAACATTGTATCGGCTGTATGGCAAAATCATGACTCAGAAAATTTTCCGACACTGGGAAGGGTCGTTTCCGGAAAAGCTTTTTGGCGGGGTTCCTGGACGTAGTTCGATGGATGCCGCGTGGGAGCTCGCATCAGCAATTGAGGAGTCAGTAGCGGATGAGGGCCAGCTTTTCGGTATTTCACTGGATTTATCTAAAGCATATAATACATTGCGTCGTGACGTGCTTGAAGTTTTTGCGTTAAGATGTGGGTGGCCACCTTCCTTGGTACGGGCGTATC
The DNA here is from genome assembly GCA_905221605.1 of Symbiodinium natans. NCBI lineage: Eukaryota > Dinophyceae > Suessiales > Symbiodiniaceae > Symbiodinium > Symbiodinium natans. Next base: position 155,921 of record CAJNDS010002189.1, on the reverse strand, counting down.
TGGCCTACCTTGACAAGCTCGACAGGTTTTTCAAATTGGGGAAGGTTTGTATGGGCCGGTGCGCAGCAAGGTGGGCGTGCCGGAGGGCTGCCCTTTAGCCTTTCCTGCCATGATCTTGGTAACTTGGGCGGTCTCGCAGTACGCTTGCTCCGAAAATTCCCGTTTAATCTCCTTCGTGGACAATTGGTCGTTGCAAGCCACTTCGGGCAGTTCGGTGATGCGGGCACTTGCAAAGGTTGTTAGCGCAGCCGATGTGCTTCACCTCATCCTTAATCCTGAGAAAACACGTGCGTATTGCACGACTGCGTCGGGAAGAGGGTTCTTGCGCAAGCAAAGTTGCCAAGGGTTCCCGTTGCAGGTTTCCCTTAGGGTTGACGATTTAGGGGTTGAGTTTAATGCCAGTAAACAGGGATCTGCGGTTGCTACAACACAGCGGTTGGAAAATTCAGCTCCAAAGCTATTGCGTTTGAGACACATGCCCTGCTCAGCTGACCGCCGGGCTGCAGTTTTGGTGAAAGCAATACATCCTTCAGTTGCGTTTGGTTGTGAGTTGTCTGCGGTGTCGTGGTCAACATTCAGCGCAATGCGGCGAAAATATTCTGTTGCAATTTGGGGAAAGTCCACTCAAAGAAATCATTTTCTGACACCGTTGTTTGGTGGGGAAACGAACTACGAGCCTTTTCTACTGGTGTTGCAATGCCGAGTCGCTGCTTTGCGTAGGGCCTTTGCAAGGAACCCCTCCCTGACTAGGGCTAGGTGGGATAAGGTTTTGGGGTGTAGGGATAGGACCCCGGGACCCACTACGTACTTGCAGGAGCAATTAGCCATGATAGGCTGGACGCCGCTAGCAGGGATGCGCGCGCATTCACAATCGCAGCAGCAGTACTCCCTGGTGTGGACTGACATAAGTCTGCTCAAGGAAATGTTCTTGAATGATTGGTGGCTTAAAATTTTTCCGAAAATTTGCGAACAAGAAGGGTTAAACGATGCATCGGGCATTAGTGTTTCACATACCTTGTTTTTGCGAAAAGTTACTAAGTGCAATGCCCCCACAGTCGGGTGTGTTACTAGTAATGCTCTGTTGTTTAGTGCAGCAAGGAAACATTTTGTGGGGCAGGGTCAGGTCATGTGCCCTTATTGCCAGGCATGGGACTCACAGCAACACCGGATGCTTGAATGCCCGCACTTCCAACCTCTCAGGGAGTCGTTGCCTAATGACTTCTTGTCGTCTCTCACAAGGCCAGCTTTGCTCAGAGGACTCTGGGTCATTCCGCCAGAGTGTGCTAAATTGCAGGAAGCACTGGAGGCATTGCCGCCGCCAGCGCACAACGTGTTTTTTGAGGAGCACATTTGTTTGTTTACTGATGGGTCCACTTACGACAGCACGGGCGTTCCGCGTAGTGCGTGGGCAGTGGTGTGTACGCGAGAGGGTTCCCTTGACAATGCGATTGTTGAGTCAGCGTGCCTGTGTGGGAAGCAAAGCAATCCAAGAGCAGAGCTCACTGCAGTGCTGGTGGCGTTCCAACATGCGGTGACGGCAGACATTTACTCAGATGCCCTCGGGGTGGTCAGGGGTGTTCGTCGTTTGTTGAGGGAGGGGTGGCGATATAAGTACTGGGGAAAGCAGGTGAATCTTGATCTGTGGTGGTTGGTTTGGCAGCAGATTTTTTCCAAACCCGGGCCTTGGAAAATATTTCATGTGAAATCCCATTCGGACCATCGAATGGCTGTTGATCAATTTAGCAAGTGGACATTCTGGCATAACGCAGCTGCGGATGAAGCAGCCAAGGCTGCCCACTTGAAAAGAAGCGTGGAGTTGAACCAATGCTTTGAGCAGGCATCAGCCGCAGCTGCTTCCCAACGTCACGCCGCCGCTAAACTCTTTGCATTCCATGAGGGAGTGGTGAAACAAGCTGGAGGTGATGAAAATCCCCAGGTGCTTTCCGTGGGTGGGTTAGGGTTTGGGGTGGGTGGAGATGGACAAATTGACCTTATCAGGGATTTGGGCGGCGTGCAAGTACAGACGTGTGTCCAACCTTTGCTGGAGTTCGACGATTGCTTGATGGGCCCGCGTTTTCTGTGGGTACTGCAGAAGTTTTTCTTGTCTCAGTCATGGAAGCAAACACAGTCGCCTGTGTCAGTGCTGGAAATATATCTCGAATTTGTGGCGCAAACCGGCTGGATCGCACCAGCCAACACAGCTAAGATGGAGTCTGCGACATTGCCTCTACGCTATCGAAATAGCATCCCGTCTTCGTGGGTTCATGAATCGGAATACCCAGCTCTCAAGCTTTGTCGGCCTGCGCTCGGGAAGCAGGTAACCGTCTTTCTGCATGCGATTAAAGAACTGTTCAAGCGCACGCAAGCTGAGCATAGCGTTGTACAGGAAAAGGCCTTGAGTGTCATAGGTCTTTCAAGACGAGTGCCGGCTCTTTATATCTGTCCAATGACGATAGATGCACAGGCTATCCGGCTGAAGTCTGTTATTGGGAGTGACAAGTACGACTTAGTCGTTAAACGGCCGTACTCGCCTCCAGCTAATGTCTTTCAAAGTTGCCCTTTGCCAGTTGTGGATCCACAAGTTGTGTGGAATTTATACTGCCAACGCCACAGGCAGCGAAGGCGATATCTTAGTTTTCTGCAGTCAATTGATAATTCACTTCTTCGCTAAGGATCTCTTGCGTTCTTCTCGCATGGGACGTCCGATGACATCTTGCATAAACCCCTAAACCCCTAAACCCCTAAACCCCTAAACCCCTGAACCCCTAAACCCGAAACCCTAGACCCTAAACCCTTAAACCCTAAAGAACCGGAAAACACAAAAAAAATCGAAAAAGTATGAAACTTCCAAGTCCGGAAGCCTAACCAAAATCAAGAAACGGAGACCCCAAAAGTCCAAAATCCATGTGTAGTTTGGAAGAAAACCCAGTAACACTCGAAAAGCCTAGACTTCTTCACCGAGCCACCTGCGCACGGCTTCGCTCCTCTCGTCCGCCTCACGGGTGACGTCCTCGTGGACGCCTTGGATGGCGGCCTCCAAGCTCATCGCCTTGCAGCGACTTCGTGCTTTGGGGCTTAGGGTTTAGGCTTTAGGCTTTAGGCTTTAGGGTATAGGGTATAGGGTATAGGGTTTAGGGTTTAGGGTTCAGGGTTTAGGGCTTGGGCTTTGGAGCTTTGGGGCTCTATAGGGTTTCGGCTTTCGGGCTTGTAGTGATGGGGTTTAGGGCTTAGGGTGTAAACTGTTGAACCCTCAAAACTAAGCCGCCGAGCCCGTGAAAAAGCCCAGGCTTACAAACCCTACCAACCCATCTGCTCTTGAACGGGAAACAACCTTAACTTTCAAGTCTACCTTTCTGAGATACAGGGCTGCTCTAGGCAGAGCCTAAACTCTCTGACATCAGAGGCGCCCCGACTCCGCACCCCTTTCAATCCCTCAACCCATAAACCCCTAAACCCTAAACCTAAACCCTAAACTGTAAACCCTAAACAAACCCTAAACCCTAAACCCTAAACCCTAAACCCTAAACCCCCTTAAACGCCTGCTCGCGGGCGATCCGGCCAATGCCTTCCGTGGTCGCCCGGTCCGCGAGGCACCGGGCATCCAGCTTGTGCACCTGAGGCGGGGAAGGGTGCTCAGAGATTTTCGGTTTAAGGGTCTAAGGGTTTAGGGTTTAGGGTTTCGGGTTTAGGGTTTAGGGTTTAGGGTTTCGGGTTTAGGGTTTAGGGTGTTTAGGGTTTAGGGTTTAGGGTTTCGGGTTTACGGTTTAGGAGTAAGGAATCTTCCTGAATTCGGAGTACACTCCCTAAAATTCCCAAGCCCTAAACCCTAAACCCTAAACTCCTGAACCCCTAACCCCCCCCCCCAAAAAAAAAAAAAAACGCGCACGCCTCATCCTTCAGGGCTTTGCTTCCCTCCAGGACCCTCACCGCGAGATGCCTCCAGCGTGTCCCCGAAGACCTCGCAGCTCCCAGTTTTGAGGGTGCGTTTGGAGGGTTTAGGGTTTAGGGGTTTTGGGGTTTAGGGTTCAGGGTTTGGGGTTTCAGGGCTTAGGGGTTTGGGGTTTAGGGTCTGGGGGTTTGGGGGTTTTAGTAGGGGTTTGGGGGGGGTTTTTGGGTTTAGGGGTTTAGGGGTTTCGGGGTTTAGGGGTTTAAGGGTTAGGGGGTTAGGGGTTTAGGGGTTTAGGGGTTTAGGGGTTTAGGGGTTTAGGGGTTTAGGGGTTTAGGGGTTTAGGGGTTTAGGGGTTTAGGGGTTTAGGGGTTTCGGGGGTTTAGGGGTTTAGGGGGTTTAGGGGGTTTACGGGGTTTGGGGGTTTGGGGGTTAGGGTTTAGGGGTTTCGGGGTTTAGGGGGTTTAGGGGTTTAGGGGTTTAGGGGTTTCGGGAGATTGGAGGACTCAGTAAGTAGGGTTATTGTAAATTGTAACTATAGTTGCCCTAATCAACGGTTGGACCGAGTGTGCAGCCTCAGTTGCCTCAGGATGCGAGCACCCGGTCCAACAGTGGGGTTGAGGGCTTAGGGCAAGTCTTAAAGTTTTTACATCCTTACCATTCCCTTGGGTCCACGATGCAATAAACAACCATTACACCAAAACAAACAACGACTCCTCCAACCCTAAACACTAAACCCTAAACCCTAAAGCCCAAACCCTAAACCCTAAACCCTGAACCCTAAACCCTAAAAAGTTGCCTCGCAAATGTCGCAGCCAAGAGGCGGGCCACGTCAGCCAGGCGCTCGCGGTGCAGGTCTGCGAGGCCTGTCTCGAACTTCCTTGACGAGATGTTTAGGGTTTAGGGTTTAGGGTTGAGGGTTGAGGGTTTAGGGTTTAGGGTTTAGGGTTTAGGGTTAGGGTAGGGTATGGGACCCTAAGCCCTATGTACGTGTATATGTGTACAAGCACGCACGTGAAACCCCTAAACCTCCACCTTAGGTTCCTTAGATCGAAAGCCAAAGCGTCTGGAGATCGATCTGGCGCTCGGCGGCCTCATGGTCCTTCCGTGCCACGTCTTCCGCCAAGCGCCCCTGTGGGGGGTTGCGGGCCGAGGGGGGGGGGGGGGGTTCCAGAAGGTTTAGTGTTTGGGGTTTAGGGCTTGGGGATAGGGTTTAGGGTTTGGGGTTCAGGGGTTTAGTGGATTAGGGGTTTAGGAGTTTATGGGTTTAAGGTGTGTTGGCGACTTGCCGCCCCTGAGTCCAACCTAAACTAAGCTGGCTCGCGCCCACATGAAATAGGGCTTCAGGTTTCGGGTTGGGGGCTTTGGGCTTCGGGTGTGGGATTGGGGTTGAGGTGTATAAAGGTCTCGTTAGGGAAATTGGTGAGTGTATATGTGGTATCCTTTTTTGGAACTAGTGAAAATGAGAACCCTAAACCCTACACCCTAAACCCTAGTAAATAGTTAAAATAATACTAATTCGCGTCAAAAGCCCCTCCAAGGTGTTGGTCTGTTTCTTAGAGCTCTGCAGTGGACCATCTTCTACCTGGGACATGGCGCCTGCTACACCCTAAACCCTAAACCCTAAACCCTAAACCCTAAACCCTAAACCCTAAACCCTAAACCCTAAGCCCTAAACCCTAAACCCTAAACCCTAAACCCTAAACCCTAAACCCTAAACCCTAAACCTTGAACCTTTGTCCGACCACCCCGGCCTTGATCGAGGCCAGATCCTTCCGGCAGTCCTCGAAGCCCTGCAAGCGCTGCGCGCGCTCCTCCAGTAGGCCCACCTGAAGCTGGGGTTTAGGGTTTAGGGTTTAGGGTTTAGGGTTTAGGGTTTAGGGTTTAGGGTTTGGGGTTTGGGGTTTAGGGTTTAGGGTTTAGGGTTTAGGGTTTGGGGTTTGGGGTTTGGGGTTTGGGGTTTGGGGTTTGGGGTTTGGGGTTTGGGGTTTGGGGTTTGGGGTTTGGGTGTTTAAGGTTCATAGGGTTTAGGGTTCAGGGTTCAGGGTTCTGTTTCTGTTCTTGTGGGGTGGCTTGTAAGGGGAATTCTGCCAGAGTTCCACTTGGGGATGGCAGAAAGGGTTTAGGGTTTAGGGTTTAGGGTTTAGGGTTTAGGGTTTAGGGTTTAGGATTTAGGTTTAGGGTTTAGGGTTTAGGGTTTAGGGTTTAGGGTTTAGGGTTTAGGGTTTAGGGTTTAGGGTTTAGGGTTTAGGGTTTAGGGTTGTTTAGGGTTTAGCCTAACTTTCTTGAAAGCCCCGAAGCCATGTTCTCCACAGAACACCTGCTGCACATTGTAGATTCTACAATCTCGACTCCCATTGAAAGCAAAAGTATACACTATTCGCTATATCTGAGATATTGACAATCACAGCTCATAGATGACAGATCACCCTAAACCCTAAACCCTAAACCCTAAACCCTAGGCCCTAAACCCTAAACCCTAAACCCTAAACCCTAAACCCTAAACCCTAAACCCTAGACCCTATAGACTCTCACTAAAGATTCTTGCCAGTCACCTTGTAGAG
>CAJNDS010002189.1:137500-149371 GCA_905221605.1 Symbiodinium natans | reverse complement strand
AGGTTTTAGGTTTTAGGTTTGAGGGTTTAGGTTTTAGGGTTTAGGGTTTAGGGTTTAGGGTTTAGGGTTTAGGGTTTAGGGTTTAGGGTTTAGGGTTTAGGGTTTAGGGTTTAGGGTTTAGGGTTTAGGGTTTAGGGTTTAGGGTTTAGGGTTTAGGGTTTAGGGTTTAGGGTTTAGGGTTTAGGGTTTAGGGTTTAGGGTTTAGGGTTTAGGGTTTAGGGTTTAGGGTTTAGGGTTTAGGGTTTAGGGTTTAGGGGGTTTTGGGTTTAGAGCTTAGGATTTAGGGTTTGCAAGGCTTAGGGTTTCGGGTTTAGGGTTTCGGGTTTAAGGTTTAGGGCGAAGGGTTTGCAAGGTTGCGGGTCGAGGGCTGAGGGCTTGCCTGTTGAACTGCAGACTGCAGCACTCGTACTTGTGAAAAAGATCATGTAGGAAGAACTACTAGTAAAAAAAACAAAAAAACTACTAGTAGTACTGGCCGCGGACATGAGACCATTTCGTAGGCAATAGTGAGAGCAACGGTAACTTGTTTGAAGCGCCCTTTCCCCACTGCAGTGAGCTTCGCACAGGTTTGGCATGCCTGCAGGTGGCCTTGAAATGAAACGGGTTTAGGGTTTAGGGTTTAGGGTTTAGGGTTTAGGGTTTAGGGTTTAGGGTTTAGGGTTTAGGGTTTAGGGTTTAGGGTTTAGGGTTTAGGGTTTTCCTAAACCTCGATGCCAAATCCCCAACAGCCCCGCCTCCCAAGAACCCTCAACCCCCACACCCCAAAACCAGCCTAACCCTAACTCTTCAACTGCTTTCTTCCTTCCTATATATACACATTGCGCTATGTGTTTTCCTTCGTTCTCTCTTTTGTTGTTGTTGGTTTATTATTTCGTTGTTCGTCCACCCTTCCTGGTGCCAGCGTTTTTTAAATTTGCGTCGTGATCTATTTATTCATTGTTGTTTCTTTCTTCCCCTCTGGCTCTCTCTTGTACTTGTTTCCTCTCTCTCTCTCTACCTACCTACCCACCTACCTGGCTACCTACCTTTGCCTACCTGCCTTTGCCTACCTGCCTGCCTGGCTGCCTACCTACCTACAGAGAGTGGCTTGTATAGTTGTTGCCAGGTGTTTAAACTGTTGCTGATAGGCGTTGAATTTGCTGTTACACCCTCACCCCCCCCCTCTGCAAACACGAACCTTAGAAGGAGAGCCCTGCTGCGGCGCTGCTCCTAAACCCCAAACCCTAAACCCCAAACCCCAAACCCCTAAACCCCAAACCCCCAAACCCCAAACCCCAAACCCCAAAAACCCAAAACCCTAACCCCCGGAAGCTCACCTTGCGTTCCTCCTCCTCCCGGCTCTTGCGGTGCTCGCGGATGGCGCGGCCTGACGCCAGGCGCAAAGTCGCCCAAGTGCCGCCGGTCGCCCGAGTGTTCTACACCCTAACCCTAAACCCTAAACCCTAAACCAAAATCCCAAACCTTAAACCCTAAACCCTAAACCCTAAACTCCTACTTGCTGAAGAACCCCCCCCCCAAATATATGTTTATATATATATATATATGCTCACCCCCCCCCCCCCTCGACAGACCCCGGAAGCAAAAAAAGGGCTGAGGGCGCGACGGACAGCATAGCTGCACACAGTAGCCAGACACGTTAACACACAATAGAGCATATTTTTTTCTCGATTAGTACGGCTTTGTGTTCGCAATGAAAGATGCAGACAGATGTGAGAAGGACGCATGCTGTAAGGACCTGAACAATTTGCTCGACATCGTGGATTGCTATTAATTTTAATAAGATTGCTCTTAGTTTTACTTGGGTTCCTACTAAGTTTATTAGGATTCATAGGCTTCGTATGAGTTCAATAGGAATCCTATTTAAATCAATAGGAACCCCATTAAAATGAATGAGAACCCTATTGAAATTAAGACGAGTCTTTTTTGAAAACTTAGTAAGAATCCTAGTACAATTAATAAGAACCTGGTTGAAATACGTAGAAGCTCCTATTAAAATTTCTTGGCGTCCTAAATTCAGAGGAACCATAGGAAGGCCATTCAAATGAATAGGAACCCTTTTGAATTCATAGGAATGCTATTAAAATTAATAGGAACCCTACAAAAGAATCTATGAATTCTTTTTACGAGTAACAGGAATCCGTGTAACATGAAGATGAATCCTATTAAAGGATTAAGAGGAGCCAATAAAATTCTATAAAAAAAGTAATGTGGACCCTTCAAAACTGAAAACAATAAGAGTCGTACTGTTAGAATTATAAAAAACCCTATTAAAACATTTAATTAACAGGATTGCTAATAAAACAAATGAGAGTTACAATAACATTACTTCGAGTCCAATTGAAATGAATAGGGAACAGGATTTAAAAACATAATCGGAGCACTGTGGAATCTAGTAGGAAGCCTATGAACATTATTAAGAATCCTGTCAACATGAATGAGAAACCCTGTTAAAATGAATACGAAGCCTATTCCAATTAATCAGAAGCCTTTTTAAATGAATAGGAAGCTTGTCAAAGCAAAAGGGACCCAATTAGAAATTGTAAGACATCTTATGAAAATGAATAAGAAGCCTATTGAAATTAACAGGAATATGTATAAAATTTTTGTTATGAAGCTTATTAACATTCTAAGGCTTTTATTAAAACAACTAGGAAGAAGAATGCTATTACAATTACTCAGAATCGTATTCCAATTATGTGGCATTTGATAAAAATGAATAGGAATCAATATTAAACCCAAAAAAGTCCTTTAACAGGCATCCTTTAAAATCTAATACGAACCCCATTAAACAAATACAGGAATCCCATTGCCATTGAAGATCACTTAGAATGCTAGTAAAATGATTAGGAGTCTTATTAATTAAATAAGGACTCCCGTCAAAGTGAACAGGAGTATTATTAAATTTAATACTAAAACATAATAAGGAATCATATAAGAACCCCTGAAAAACTCTGATCAAAAAGCCAGTTTCTAAAAATCCAAAAATCCAAACATCCAAACATCCACCCCAAAGGTTTGGATTTTTGGAAACTCGAGCGGGAGCCTCAAAATCCAAAAATCGAGCAAATTCTTCGAGTTTCCAAAATTCCAAAACTCCAAAAAATCCACCCCAAGGTTTGGAATTTTGGAAACTCGAGGAATTTGCTCAAAATCAAAAAAACCAAAATTCCTCGAGTTTCCAAAAATCCAAAAATCCAAAAATCCCAACCCCAGTTTCGGAGTTTTGGAAACTCGAGGAATTTGCTCAAAATCCAAAAAAACCCAAAATTCCTCGAGTTTCCAAAATTCCCAAAATCCAAAAATCCCAACCCCAGTTTCGGATTTTGGAAACTCGAGGAATTTGCTCAAAATCCAAAAACACCAAAATTCCTCGAGTTTCCAAAAATCCAAAAATCCAAAAATCCCAACCCCAGTTTCGGATTTTTGGAAACTCGTGGAATTTGCTCAAAATCCAAAAAAACCCAAAATTCCCCGAGTTTCCAAAAATCCGAAACTGGGGTTGGGATTTTTGGATTTTTGGAATTTTGGAAACTCGAGGAATTTTGGGTTTTTTTGGATTTTGAGCAAATTCCTCGAGTTTCCAAAAATCCGAAACTGGGGTTGGAGTTTTTGGAATTTTGGAAACTCGAGGAATTTGGGGTTTTTTGAATTTCGAGGCTCCCGCTCGAGTTTCTAAAAATCCAAACCTTGGGGTGGAATTTTTGGATTTTGGGAATTTTGGAAACTCGAGGAATTTTGGGTTTTTTGGATTTTGAGCAAATTCCTCGAGTTTCCAAAAATCCGAAACTGGGGTTGGGGTTTTTGGATTTTTGGAATTTTGGAAACTCGAGGAATTTTGGGTTTTTTTGGATTTTGAGCAAATTCCTCGAATTTCCAAAAATCCGAAACTTGGGTTGGGGTTTTTGGATTTTTGGATTTTTGGAAACTCAGGTTTTGGTAAGATTCTTTTAGGGGTTCTACACTCATGAGAAATATGAAATATATTAAAAACACAGAGAGCTATGCTAGCAACAGCTACTGGAGTTGCTTACGGAAGTGCGAGGAAAAGTGCCCCCCCGCCCCCTTCCTGAACAGACCGGAAATATACTTCCGGGGTCTGTCGAGGGGGGGGGGGTGACCATATATATATATATATCCTTATAAGAGCAGTATAGGGATCACTGTCTTTCACATTTTTTAAGGGTTCAGAAGCAAACCGTAGAAAAAAAACCTTAAGAACAAACCCGGAACCCTCAGCCACTAATCCTAAAACTCAACTCGAGGCTTCCGATCCCTTTCGGCTTCTAGCTCCTTTCCGGCTTCTAAGGGGTGTGCGGATGTCAGTGCTGCTCAGCTCCCCAAGAAAGCCCACGAGCCCAGTCGGGGTTGAGAGGGTTTAGAGGGCGTCAAGGGTGCATAGGGTTTAATGGGCTTCTAGGGTTTGCAGGGTTTATAGGATTTTCTGGGGCTTTACAGGCTTTATAGGATTTACCCTCACCCTAAACCCTAAACCCTAAACCCTAAACCCTAAATTGACAGCGTCTTTTTCGACTCTGTAGGGTGGTGGGCTTGGGGTTTCCGGTTCGCGGGATTGGGGCTCAGGGCTCACCGCCAAGTCGTTCCAGTAATTCTCAGTCATGGAGGGTTTAGGGTTTAGGGTTTGGGGTTTAGGGTTTAGGGTTTGGGGTTTGAGGTTTGGGGTATGGGGTTTGGGGTTTAGGGTTTGGGGTTTGGGGTTTGGGGGTTTGGGGTTCAGGGTTTAGGGTTTAGGTACATTTAAGGCGGAAGTTTTAGGGGTACAACCGTAGAGGTACGAGTCATAATCCCTTGATAAACCCGCGAAGGACTCAAAAACCCGAAGAGACCCCAAAAGCCCTAAACCCCCTAAATCCCTTGACTAAGGGCACGGGCCTACTTCCTCCTCCATGGTTCGTCGCTCCCGGCCTTGTGCGGAAGATGGGGAATGGTCTTCGGGGGGGGGGGGGGGGGGTCTGGGGTTGGGTTTTTAGGGGTGGGGGGTTAGGGCTTAGGGTTTTGGGATTTCGGGGTGAAGGGTTAGGGTTTTAAGACCGAGTCGAACTGCGACCACAAGCGAAGAGACGTACAACTTGAACCCTGAGCCGAGCTTTTCTGCACTTTTTACCCAAGGCGACTCTAAACCCTAAACCCTGTGAAGCCTTTTTAAGCCTTGAAAAGCCTCCAGAAACCCTAAACCCTAAACCCTAAACCCTAAACCCTAAACCCTAAACCCTAAACCCTAAACCCTAAACCCTAAACCCTAAACCCTAAACCCTAAACAATCCGAAGCTGTCTGGGGGGGGCCCTGCCTGCGGCATCCGCGCGAGCCTGACCCGAACAAAGTGGGGTTCTCGCAGAGCCCCTACTTGGAGGTTCATGGGTAGTTATGAGTAAGGCTCTACGTAGGCTCCCTAAATAGGATGATGTATAAGTACAGTTGCCGTAATTATAACCCCACTTGTGACTACCTGCAAACCTCCCGAGTACTTCCCCAATGTCCGTACTACGAACCAGCACAGGGGATGTCGAAGGGAAGGCTGAAATGCTTAGGGTTCATGGTTTCGGGGTTTAGGGTTCAAGGTTCGGGGTTTAGGGTTTAGGGCTAGTCGACGGCTTCCTATCTACGGTCAAAACGTTGTTGGGTGCAAACCCTATACAATTCCTACAGACCTTAGACCTCAAAACCCGACACCCCAAACCCTGAGACCCTAAACACCCCTTTGGGGGGGACCAAGCGCCTGCGTCTCAGTGGCGATCTCTGCGCTCAAGCCTCTCACGGCCACCTCCCAGAGTTTCTTTGCAGGGCGTAGGGATTAGAATGTAGGGTTTCGGGTTTAGGGTTTAGGGTTGAGGGTTGAGGGTTGAGGGCTGAGGGCTTGGGGTTTAGGATTTGGGGTGTAACTAGAATTTAGGGAGTCCATGCTGAAGGCAAAGCCTTCAGCAAAGCCCAAAAACCCTCCGCCCAACCCTAAACCCTAACCCCTAACCCTAAACCCTAAACCCTAAACCCTAAACCCTAAACCCTAAACCCTAAACCCTAAACCCTAAACCCTAAACCCTAAACCCTAAACCCCCCCCCCCCCCCCCAAAAAAAACAAAAAAAAAACGAAAGTTTACCAAGCCGGGGCCTCTCGTTGCTGGGCCTCCGCCGCGATCAAGCCGCGCACCTCGCGGACCTGAAGTCAAAAGGTCAAAGGCTCTTCTTGGGGGGGTTCAGGGTGTTAAGGAGTTCTTTGCGGTTTTTTTCAGGGCTTTATGGTTCTTAAAGGTTTTTTGCTTAGGGTTTTTTAGGGTTTTGGGATTTGGGGTCTTAGGGCTCTTCTTGGCGTAGGGGGGTTCAAGGTTCCCTAAGACTCCCCACTACTCTGTAAGGCTCCCTAAGCTTCCCTGAGGTTCTGTAAAGGCTCTTTTGGGGGCTTCAGGGTTTTCAGGGTTTTTTAGGGTCTGAATTGCTTTTAAGGGTTTTAGGGTTTGGAGGTCTTAGGGTTTTAGGTTTGCTAGGGTTTCTTAAAGTTTCAGGGTTTCAGGGATGAGGGCTTCGGGGTTGAAGGGCTTCGGATGCCTATGGCTTCAGGGCCTAGGGGTTTTAAGGATTGAGGATGTTTTGGGCTTTCAAGGTTTGGGGTTGTAGGGTGGTTGTAGGGTTGTAGGGTTGAGAGCGCTCATGGGCTCGGCTAAGCTTTGGGGTGGCGAAGAAGGGGGCTGCTCAGAATGGCCAAACAAATCAGCGGCTTGGGGTCTTATAAGAGTTGCATAGGTTCGTTAAGGGTAAGTAAGGGGTTTTATAAGGTTTCCTCAAGGTTCAGAAGGGTTCAGACCATACCCGCCCCTACCCTAAGAGCCCCTCGACCCCTTCCACCCTTTCCTCTGAAGCCTCCCAATGTGAAGGTCAATTTTGGTAGGAGGTGTACTTTGGGTCGTCTATGTTCTTATTCAGGCTCCCACAACTCTAAACCCTAAACCCTAAACCCTAAAGCCTAAACCCTAAACCCTAAACCCTACAAGCCCGTAGCCGTTAACCTCCCCAGCCCTGAACGAGACTCGCACGGCGGCGTCCACAGCCTGGACAGGTTCAGAGTTTTTGTGGGTCGTTCCCTACATTAGGGTCCCTTCTTGGGGAATATAAGTATTTGGGGTTTAGGGTTTAGGGTTTATGGTTTAGGTTTAGGGTTTAGGGTTGGAGGTTAGGGCCGCCTTATCATAAGGACCATGAGGGGACCATATTTCAGAGAAACTGCCATATGTGGGTAGTTCTCCTAAGTAGGGTCCCTTTTGGGGGGTGTGCTGTTTATGAGGTGCCGTACTACATAGGGATTGGTCAGAGACCAGCGTACGCCGGGAGCTGTAGGGTGAACCCGAACCAAGGGTAGGGCTCCCAGCCCAAAGGCAGGAAGGCAAACTGGACCTCCGAATGCTTCCGGGTTTAGGGTTTGGGGTTTGGGTTTGGGGTTTAGGGTTTAGGGTTTAGGGTTTAGGGTTTAGGGTTTAGGGTTTAGGGTTTAGGGTTTAGGGTTTAGGGTTTAGGGTTTAGGGTTTAGGGTTTAGGGTTGCAAGGCCGGCCGCCCAAGAAGCAGCCATGTGCGGACCTAGACAGCCCAAAAAGACCCCTCGCTTGAGGAAGATGCCTTCTAAGGCACTTGGGGCGAACCCCTGACAAGGTACCCTAAAATGTCCCTAAACAGGAAGTCTTGAGGTCAAGCCCACGTTGGCTCTAATGCGCAACTTGACACCTGCTTGTGAACGTTCACGCTGTGAGTCACGTCTTGCGCTCAGGAGCGTCACTCATGCTGATCAGATATTATGCTCCCAGAAACGGCAGCCAATCGACCCATTTGCTGTCTAGTTCTTGTTTTAGATAAATTTCTGCAGTGAATGGTGCTGGCGCAGCCATTCCAGGTTCCGGAAGGAGAAAGGCATCTGGGGTGAACGCGATTAACGTTTGCCTTTAAAGACACGTTTCGTGTTTCCTCACGGTGGTCTCACGGTGGTCTCACGGTGGTGCCGGAGTGGAGCTGGCGTGCCCCTTTTCAGGTGGGGTGGATGACTGAATCCAAGCTTGGCGCCTTGGGGGGCCAAAGCGGGAAAACAAGGGTACACACCAATTAGCCTTCAAAATACAAGGCTAATTGGTGTGTACCCCTATTTTTTGGCATGCCATCCGGATTGAAAAACCAGGCCTCAGCTGCGGGCAAAGCTACAGTAGAAGCAACCCGAGCATCGTTAAAGCCCGCGGTGAAGGAGATCACCGCAGAGGTAGAGGCTGGGACATATGGAGGTGCCGACATTCTTCCGCCCGCCCGATCTCGACTCCAAGGGATACAAGAAGCGAAAGAAGACAGAGGCAGAGGAGAAGCCTGCCAACAAGAGCAAGAAAGACATGAGCGACAAAACAAAAAGACAAAGCAAACATACAAAACAAGAAGAAGTGAAAAGCAAGTAGCTGCTGCGTTCGAAGGAAAAGTTCGTGAGCTTCGGGGTCTGGAGTCCAGCTTGCGGTATGGAGCTTGATTCGTTGGTCTACCTGCATCCATGTGTTTGGGGGCCTGGAGAAGTCCAGGACCACAGTCCAGCAGATATTCATGCAATAAAAGGCCAATATTTCTATGATATTAGACATGCAGATTAGGAGTACAGTGTTAGGGGTCCTTCCCAAGAGTCCGGCCTTACCTCATCGTCAGGACCCGGAGCCCCATATAGTTTCAAAAAGGGTTTAGGGTTTAGGGTTTAGGGTTTAGGGTTTAGGGTTTAGGGTTTAGGGTTTAGGGTTTAGGGTTTAGGGTTTAGGGTTTAGGGTTTAGGGTTTGGCATAACTCAAAACCCTAAACCCTAAACCCCAAACGAGACCAAGGGTGTCTTCCCATTCCGCCCCCCCTTGGGGGGGTGCCACGAGGTGCCTCAAACTTGGAGAGTCTTGCGCTGGACTCTCGGGAGATCCTAGGCAAAGGATGGACAGATTGACAGGTTGGGTTGGCGAAATCCCTTAACCCTAAACCCTAAACCCTAAACCCTCAAGGCCAATTACGCCTTGAACTAACCACAAGAGCAACTTCAAGACCTCGCCCTTCTGTTACTTTTGGGCTCTGCGGCGCGCGGAATCTCAGCTCCTGGCAGCGAACGCAGGTGGTCCGCAACCTGACACCAGCAGGAGCCGAAACCCCTAAGCCCTAAACCCCCAAACCCTCAAAACCCATAAACCCCTCAGAACCCAAACCCCGAACCCTTATTCCCTTAGACCGCCTAGAGGCTCTTGTGCTCTCGACCTCCACGTTCCACCCAACCGCTGGGAGGGCGAGAGGGAGAGAGACAGAAAAAGATACACAAAACTGAGAACGGACTCCATCCTCCCTAAATTCAGGTGTGTGAGAATTTCCTGAAAATAGGGGCTGCGAAAAACAAAGCCCAAAAACACGACAAAAAGAAGCCCATGTTGCTTGCATAATCATAGAGATCCCCTAGATGGAGGGATATTGGAGTTGCTGGGAATGCGGGAGGGGAGGACAGGCCTCAGGACTCCGATTTCCCTTCATTCACCCTAAACCCTAAACCCTAAACCCTAAACCCTAGGCTCCACGGGCTCCAATCTGCAATTGGGATTTGGGGTCTTGGGGTTTCAGGGTTCCAGAGGCCGCAATATCCCTTTCAGGATTCGGGGTTTAGGCTCCAGATGCCAGAGGCTCCAATCGCCCTTAAGTAAGGACGATGGGGGGGCGGAGGGGCGGAGGTAGGGAGTGAGGGAGGGAATGAGGGAAGAGAGAGAGAAAGAGAGGGAGAGAGAGAGAGAGATGGAGAGAGAGAGAGAGAGAAAGAGAGAGCGAGAGAGAGAGAGAGAGAGAGACACAGCATACCTCTATGCTTAATGTGCTTACGATTGCTGCCTTAGCTGAATCCCAAACCCCAAACCCTAAACCCCAAACTCCAAACCCCAATCTTCTAAACTTCGGCTCATTCTTGGCACCTCCTGGCTCCTCTGCCGGGTCTCCTGTCAGGGGGAGGCCCCCTCGCACAACAGGGTTCAGGGTGTCGGGTTTAGGGTTTAGGGTTTAGGGTTTCGGCAGGCGGGGGGGGAGTCTTGGAGCTAGGGGTGTGGGGTTTCAGGGCTTGGGGCTAAGGCATCTTCATTCTTCACAAGGCCCGAAGAGTTAGGGTTTAGCCTTTAGGTTTCAGGGGTTAGGGGGCAAAGCCCCTGCGGCTTTGAGTCTACGCCCCCTTCCCTCGTGCTCGGCCGCCTCGCCAGACTGCTTCAGGCTTCTGACAGCCTAGCCGACGGAGGCGTGAAGGACTCAGGGCGCGGGGGGGGGGTTTTGGGTTTGGGGTTTGGGGTTTAGGGTTTAGGGTTTAGGGTTTAGGGTTTAGGGTTTAGGGTTTAGGGTTTAGGGTTTAGGGTTTAGGGTTTAGGGTTTAGGGTTTGGTTCAGGGGCGGGGGGGGGGGGGGTTTGGGTTTGGGGTTTGGGGTTTAGATTTGACGTTCATAGGCCCGCAGTCCCTACTGACGCAGTGCATGCAAAGTCATGGCCGTCTAGGGTTTAGGGTTGAGGGTTTAGGGTTGAGGGTTTAGGATTGAGGGTTTAGGGTGTGGGGGTTTAGGGCTGAGGGTTTAGGGTTTAGAGGGTTTGGGGTTGAGGGTCTGGGATTGAGGGTTGAGGGCCCCATGAACCAGGCCACGGAATCGCCGCGGACGAGGCAAAAGACACTGAAAAAATCACTCGAATGATCATGGGCTGCCCCCACTACCCCGCCCTATACTACCCACCCTAAACCCTAAACCCTAAGCCCTACACCCTAAACCCTAAACCCTAAACCCTAAACCCTAAACCCTAAAGGTTCCCAGCCTTAACTACGGGGGGAAACCTAGGGGGTCGTATAGAGAGGGGTAGTAGGGGAATCCATGAAACGAGCCCTTTCAATGACGCCATTCGGGTTCAAGACTCCCATGTCCCTTGATTAAGGCATCTTCCTGAAGTGGCTCTTCGGGATCCAACCCGTTACGAAACACCCCTTACTTCGGAGACATTGGAGTGTCTGGCAGGGGCCCGACTCTAAGGCCAATTCATGAGAATAGTCTGAAGTAGACAAACGACAGGAAGCTACGAGAAACGCAGCACACAAACCCTAAGCCCCAAACCCTAACACCTAAACACGAACCCTAAACCCCTAACACATGTAATCTTATCCCCCCTGATCCGGACACCCAAGAAAGGACGCACAATGTTCTTGCAACCTCAGGACCATCCGAAAACCCTGAATCCCTAAACTCCCCGACATTCCTGGACTCCTGGTAAACTACTAAACTCCCTAAACTCCCTAAACTCCCTAAACGCCCCAAACTCGTGGACTCCGTGAACTCCCTAAACTCTATGCCCCAAACCTCAAGCTCCCTAAACACCAAACCACCCTAAACCCTAAACCCTAAACCCTAAACCCTAAACCCTAAACCCTAAACCCTAAACCCCTAGCCCTAAACCCTAGCCCTAAACCCTAAACCATCTGAGCCCCATGAATCAACCCCCCCAAAACCTCCCCAGAGGCCGGCGGGAAGGCCTCCTGCAACGACTCCAAGGCGCCTCCCAAACGCTCGTGCTCTTGGTTCCGCGTGTCCTCCTCCTCAGCCTCCAGTCTTACTTTGTTGGGGGGGTTTAGGGGTTTAGGGTTTGGGGTTTGGGGTTTAGGGTTTAGGGTATAGGGGTTTAGGGGTCTAGGGGTTTAGGGGGTTTAGGGGTTTAGGGGTTTAGGGGTTTAGGGGTTTAGGGGTTTAGGGGTTTAGGGGTTTAGGGTTTTAGGGGTTTAGGGGTTTAGGGGTCTAGGGGTCTAGGGTTTAGGGTTTTAGGGGGTTTAGGGATTAGGGGTTTAGGGGTTTATTTAGGGGTTTAGGGGTTA
>CAJNDS010002189.1:0-132500 GCA_905221605.1 Symbiodinium natans | reverse complement strand
GTTATGCTGCCACTGTCTGCAACCTGGTTCGTGAGAAGGCCAGGCCTGTAGCTTGCATGTTCCTTGGTCAGGCTTTCGCTTGTTGAGTGCCTTGTGGCGCGAACACACACACTCACATGCACACCGAGAGGTTTTGGATTAAGGTATTCCAATCCTCCTATGAGCATGGATGTTCCTCCTGGAATTTGGCATGTGCCAAGCTTCCGAAGTTGCAGAACTATTACATCTATGCCTTCGCCCATGAACAAGTTGCAGTACAATCAGCAAGATGTAGCAAGCGGCTGCGTTGGGGCTGGTGTCAATTGTGCTACGAGAAGCAATGTCAATGTACAAAGTTGTGCCAGCTGGAATGATGGTGCGCCGCGGTCAAAGAGCATGCCTTTCCCAATTCTTCGTGCAAACTTGGAAGAAAGAAAAACACCGCCTCATCATGCTCATGTGCAAGCACTGCGTGAGAATGCAGCAGCTGATGCTGAAACCTGTTCGACATCCCGCCACACGAAGCGCAAGATCACATACCGGCCGGCTGGCCCGCTGCCTTTGCAACAACACAGTGGAGCGGCGAAGCCTTCCCCCTTTGTGCTTCCGAAGCAACTACAATGGGGTTCGCAGCTTTGGGTTCCTGAAGCCGAGTGTTTGCGGAGATTATTGTTGTCAAAGGCTCGCGAGTTGAACTTGGATGTAGAAAAACTGGCAAATTCTGAAGCTGTGAAAGAGTGCGCGCAACTTCTACATGCTTCTGGTATGGGCACGTCCGACATTGGGCCATTCAGTTTGGTATCGCATCGCTCGGATGATATTGCTCAGACCGCCAAACTTCTAGTTTTTGAGTCACGTTTGTTGAAGAGCAGATGTGGTCGGGAAGTTTCTTCTCAAACATGGAGCCTTCCCCGCAGTTTCTTTGCATTTGGGGTATCTGTCCAGGAGTTTTGTCGCATTGTTTCCGAAGGTGAAATTTCCCCTTCGCGAGTTACTGGTTGTTTCGTTTCGTGGGGGTGTCGACAAGAGTTGACACCGATGGCCAACCTTTTGCATCATGTAGCTCAGGACCTTACAGGTTTGGCCCAGTGCCTTATTTTCGGTACTTGTTCCCGGCCTCTCGTTCTTGAAAAGGAGGCGGAAAGGAGGCAGCGCAGAGATGGCAACCTGAATTCTGAACAAAATCAGTTATTCAAACGAATCGTCATCAATTTCGAGTTCTACCAGCTAGAGGGCTTCGCCTTGAAGTTGGACGATGCCTGAAGTTGACCCACTGCAAAAAAGCGCTTGTGCGCAAAATAGAGGTGCGTGCTGCTTCTGTTTAATGTCCGCTGCTGTTGTGCACCTGTGAGTTGAGTTGTGTTGTCCTTTCAGATTTGGCTTGTTGCGCAGTCTACTCCGGTCCTCGCCTCCATAGTTGCCAGATGGCTCGCTTCCGCAACTATTCGCGCTCTCGGTCGCCAGTGGTTCGCCGTCATACTAGGGCTCAGGAGTTTGACAGTCCCCACGGGCATGGTCGCAAGGAGCATTCCCTTGACCTTCCCCACAGCTTCCAGTCGGACAGCAAGTTCCTCGACCGCAACTCCCTCTTCGGCCGCCAATTCTACCGCAACGTTTGCTCTACACCATGGTCGCAGCAAACTGGTTTGGCAAATCGGCCCGTGGACTCCGTGAGGGTTCACGAGTTGTGCTATTTGGGGTGGGAGAACCACAACCTCCGGGCATTGTCCGCAGGGGCTTTCGTGAGTGTCGTGTTCGCAAGGTCAGTCCGCGAAGCCCAAGTTGCAGATTCGCTTCTTCGTTTGTGTCGTACCGAGCACTTTGACGTCGAAGGTGCAGCCTTCAACCGGTGGTTTCAAAAGTATGGGGAGAAGCCAACCGACAAGGACACCAAAAACAAAGCCGTTCAGGAGTTGGCCAGTGAAGCTTTGGGCGCACTTCGTCAGTATCAAGTCTCCGCCGCATCAGCGTCAGAGTCCCGTGAACTCGAGGAACTTCGTAAGAAGGTGAAGGAGCTTGAAGATGAGAAGGCCACGAACAAGAGGAGGTCTCGTTCCAAGTCCCCCGTGCTCCCAGCGCGCAAGCGGCTACAAAAAGGAGCCCCTCCTCCCTCGTTGCCTGTTGACGGCGTGAGCTCGTCGCCTTTGCTGACAATCGACTCAAGTGTGAAGCCACTTCGCGACTCCTACCCCTCCACTGTTACCCCGCAGGGTGTCAGCGCGTGGATTCGAAAGTTGCCCAAGAAGTTGGAGGCTCCCGTCCAGAAGGCCATCAAAGAAGCTGAACAAGTGTTCAAGGAGCTGTCTGAGTCGCAAGTTGCAAGCCTCCCGGATGTTGCGGCGGGTTGGGGACTGAGTGTGAAACAAGCGGGAACAGCAAAAGAAAAGGAGCTGGTCCGCATTATTGCGGCAGCATACGCCCTTTCCCGCTGACCTCCCAGTTCATACAAACAGTTTTCCATTTTAACCGATCTTTGCAAGGTGCTGCAGTGCGCTTTGCTTTTTCCTAAGCAAGCAGTCAAACGAGCTGCCTTGTACGTGGCTGGATGTGTGTGGCTCACTCTCTTGTTTGGTGCCGAAAGACTTTCATTCAAAGCGGCTGAGTGGAAGAGAAGGTTGCAACGCCATAATGTCTCACCGCAGACGTATACCTGGAATCATTTCAATCACAGCGCTGTTGTATACGTTCGTGTGCCTGGAGTGTCAAGTTGTTGCTCGCGGCGCCGTTCTTCCTTTGGTTCGGCTATGTTTTACGTAGGTTCCACGCGGGTCGGGCTCTTCAACAGAGAGTATGCTCGGATCCGTAAGCACAACCAGTTGTTTCGTTCCTCGTTTGTCCAAGCTGAGCCTGCTGTAAAATGGTGGTTTTCTTGTGAGAACTTCTTCGATTTTGTGCCGATTGTATTGGCTGCTGGAAGCTCTTATGCGCATGTGTGGACGTTGGAGCACTTGTTTGTGCAAAACTGGCGTCCTCCTCTAAACTACCCTTTCTCCAATCGCTTGGTCTTCAAAGGGGACCGTGTAACTTACCAGCAGGTTGCTCAAAAACATGCCGGCGCAGCTCATCGGTGTGGCAAGAGGTTATTTTTAAAATTGAGACGCCGATCAAAAACGATGCAAAAAATGGTTACCGAATTCGGCCCCAAGGAAGGCGCAAATCGCAATCTGTCCCGCTCAACCGCATGGTCAATGTTGTTCCTGCTCTCACAATTGGATGGACAAGGCTGGCAGATGCAGAAGCTGCTTGCAGCGGAAAATACGAGTCATCTTCATCTGTATGCGCTTGACAGACTGGCAAGTTGCTTGGAGGAACCGTACCGGGGTGTTGCAAAAAAGCGTCTAAAGTCGGTTCTTGAACGCCGTGGACTGGCTGTGCCGAGGGCTGCCAAACCATTGACATTGCCGTTGCTCGCCAACAAGTTCTTCAAGAAAAATGTTGAAAAGTGGTTGGTGGGAGTACGCAAGAAGTATGCAGATCAAGCCTTGCCATTTCATCTTCCAACGAAGCAGGTGGTGGAAAAACGGCATTGTTCTGTTGGAGAAAAGCTGTTCAATTTCAGACTGTGGTTAAAAAAGTTCGCGCAGTTCCCCTGCACGGATTTTTGTCAATGTCAACTTGTGTTGCAAAAGCATCCACAGTTGCAGTGCGTTGAGGGGCATGTCGCGTCGCCGGCGTCGCTGTTGTCAGTGTCAAGACACTTGAAGCGACTTCTTGCGTCGTCGGCGGGTTGTTGTTTTTTCCCCCGTGTCAAGCGGTATAGGGACATGTCTGTGCAGGAAGTTCGCGCGTGGGCAGGGCATCACCATCTTCCCATTGAGCAAGTTGTTGATGAGTGGCTTTGGTTTGTGGAAGGTGAGTTTCCCGAGCATGTCAAGGCAGTGTCCGGCAGGTTCTCTATCGCTGAAGTCCTACGGGCTGCGCAGGAGATGCGCAACCTTGTGGTGCATTCACGCGACCACGCGTACAACCAGATCATGTTATTCTGTCCAGAGCTGTACAAATCAGGTATCTTGAACACGTTTGAAGACGCAGATGTGTATGGTGAGCTCGCCGGACACCCTCATGCTATTGCCTCCTCAGCCTTCCAGGCCATACCCGATTCGTTGAAGAAACGGTATGCGTGGGGCATAAAGGAGACCTTTCTGTTGCCAAAGGCTTACTGCTTTCTGAAGCAAAAAAAGTCTTTCAAAAAAGCTCGGTCGATCATCAATTTCCGCGGGTCGTGTTTGAGCAAGTTGTGCAAGGTCATCGCCTGCGTGTTGAATGAAGTTTGCCAAGTTGCCTTTCCCGAAAACTTTGGTAGGCTGAAGTTGCATGAGGTGTGGGCTTCGCTACACGCTTTCTTGGACCGGACGTCCCACTCTGATGCGCAAGAATATGTCACGGTCAACGATGACCTGACTGGCTTTTTTAATTCCATTCCGATCTCGCGCTTAAATCGTGCTTGTGAGATTGCCTTGAACCGGTTCTTTGAGAACAAGCAAGCTGGAGGTAAGTGTCGCAGTGACTTTTGGTTCACGGTTGATGAAACATCGCCATCTTCTTATGGCCGAGTCCTACGTGGAAAGCCGATGAAAAACCGACCATCCACGTGCCGAAAAGTTTTCCAGGGTGACGTCCTCAAAATTGTTCAGTTGTCCTTTTCCTTTGCGTCGTTTACTGTTTTGGGCCGGACGTTCTCGCAAAAACGAGGCAGTCCAATTGGCAACCAGTTGTCACCAAGTTTGTGTAACTTGGCTGTCTGCTTGGAAGAGGATTGTTGGGTGCGGGGATTGAGGCAGTGTTGGGCATCTGACCAGCTTGCATGTTGGTTCCTCCGATACGTCGACAACAGGTATTTGCTTTTTCCGCGGTGCTTCTTGCGGAGACCAGCTTTCTCAGCGCTGGTCGACCCCACCTTTTATGGTCCACCTGTTGTGTTGGAGGCTTGTGAGATTGAAGAACTGTTGGGTTGCCGTGTGTCTGTGTACGACCGTCGTGTAGATTTCCATGTTCCCAACGAAGCTTGGAAGTATCGGGTCCCGCAAAGCGCTGGATCTGCAAATGCAAATCTGGCTAGTTTTCGGGCGCGTGTTTTGATCATTGCAACACAGGTGTATCCAAAAAAGGATGTGCCCGGTCAAATTCGTGCCCTTTCCCAGAAATATTTGAGTCTAGGTTTTCTGCGCAATGAGTTGTGCCAAGCGCTTCCAGCAAAAGCCAAACGATTCCGCAACGTTCTCTAAACAGTTTGCAGCAGGCTTCATTCTCGACTGTCTTGTTAGAGGTGCTCTCACTCAATCGGAATGGATGCTCCAGATGGCTGTTCAAAAAAGGCTCGGCTCCGCAGCTGCAGGGAGGATGTCCGTGAGATTTGCCACACCGGTCCATGGAACGGGCCGGGTGTGTGTGTGCACAAAACCCTGTTGGACCAAGGGTCGGAGCAAATCACATCAGTCGTTTTGAATTCATTTAAGATGTACGCAGGGGGCCGCTCCACCCACTGTTAGGGGGCGGCCAACGAAGAGCCTAACAGTGTGGTGCTGAAAACGTACCTGCAAATTCGAGCGTGCTTGGGCTTGGCAGAGCAGCTGGCAGCTCATAAACTGGGAGTGTGCTTGGGCTTAGCATAGCAGCTGGCAGCTCCACCATGGACGATATTTCTGCCTTCCCCTACATGTGTAGGGAGATCCCGAAGTGTGTGTGTGTTTTTTTTAATCTGAGTGTAGGGACGTACTACATTGATTCATGTCTGTTCTAGGATGGCCCCAAAAACCCTCTGAAAAATATTCCTGAACATGGTCCTCTTAAACCCAAGAAGGGAAAAATATGACATGTCCCAAGGGCCTACCTAGTGTTAATCTTTCTACACCAGAATAAGAAACGTTGCTAAGTTGTCCACAGTTGTCATACTAAATAATCCCAATACACGAATATTTCCAGACTCATTGTCCTTGCATCCTGGAGGAGTTTGGGACGACAGGCCCCCAGCAACGTCTCAACCCGTACCTGAAATCCTTGAACCCTAAACCCTAAACCCTAAACCCCGAACGCATCCGCCCCACGCAAAGCCAAGAGTTATAGGCTTTTCGTGAATTGCACCTCTTGGTATGTATATATATATATATATACCTAGATAGATAGGTATATAGATATAGAAGTATGTGTACATACATATGTCTGCGTACATATATAGATATACACATGGGTGGTTGTCAAAATTATGATCCCTTTTGGGGTACCCTAAATATTAGGTGCCGTATTATAATGGGGATGCAAAAAGGGACCATAATTTTGACAACCACCCACATGTATATACACATGTCGTCATGTCCCGTTGGCCTAGCGGTACCATACTTAAACCGATACTAACATGTATACCTGTAGCTGCATTGGAACGTTTATTCATAGTTGCATGTGTTGCGATTGTTCTGTGATGTTTACGTTTTCAGGTGTACACAGCGTTCCACTTCTTGACTGATACTCATATATTCACACTCGTAATCATGCCTAGATATATATATATATATAAACATATATGTAAATGCTGATGTCTTCACTCATACTTATCTTGATGCGTACATGCTTCATGTAATTGATAACGTTCTCGAAATATCTACGGATACATACATGCACAGGGGCAGACAGACGAACAGGCAAAGGACATGCAAACTTGCATTCATTGCATTGGATACATGCATGTATATGCACATATCCGTATATATGCATAGAGACATATACATATCAACTACACGGTACTCTCTTGCAGTACCATCTCCGAACCCGACGCTCCCTTTAGACCAGCCCTCTGACCTGACCCCCAAACCCTAATCCCCCTAAAAAGCCCTAATCCCCCTAAAAAGTGCCCTGACCCCAAGAAATCCCCTAACCACCACGAAGAACCTATAAAGGTCCCAGGAAACCCCTGAGCCCGAAGCCTTCAACATCACACCCAAGGGGAGACATCCCAGCCTTCTCGTCCTGCAGCTTCGCCTGCAGAGGGTAAGGGGTCGTTTTTTAGGATCGGATTTGTCTTTGTATGTTTTTGCGGTTGTGTATTCGGAGTGGGTGTGCGTTCGGAGTGGTCGCAGACCGCCAAGCGTTGCTTGTTGCTGCGCTCGGAACCAGCATACGTTGAAATAATATGAGATAATATCGGGGCCTGAATAATTGGAATAGGATTGTCTGAGGGGGGGGGGATTATAGAATACATATAAGGGACCCTAAGGGAACACTATTCGTAATTACTCCGACCCCTATATTATACGGCCTTTGGAGCCATCGAGAGCTGAAGAAAATGCTGAGACAAGGGAAAATCTAAGAACAATAAGGGTTTTGGGTTTAGGGTTTAGGGTTTACACTGAGAGAACCTTCCGCAGCTCCCGTGCCTAGACAGGCCGAGCCAGAAACATCTTAACACCACCCGAAAGACAAGAGCAACATGTTACAACAAAACAGTAAGGCACGGGGGGGACCTTCTCGGCACCCTTGCACCCGAAACTGCTACACACGCCCAAGGACATCATGAGCTGCAGCATCCATGGTAACTTCAGGATTTCGTTCTCAGAATCCTAAAGTCTCTTGACATGCACCCAGAACCCCTAAACCCCGAAACGCTAGTCCCCTAAACCCTAAACCCTAAACCCTAAACCCTAAACCCCAAACCCCAAACCCGGCCCTGTGGGTCGCGGCCCTGCCTGCGACTGCACCAGCTCTCGGCCGAATCGTCGGCCCAGTTCCTCGCGGCTGGCGGCCTGGATGCTGTTCCGAGGCTCCCAGAAACCTAACTCACCAGCCATCAAAGTTGAGGGTGGATCCAGACATGGACGATGATTGAAGGAATGTTCCTCAGGTAAGGATCGCGCGCCCCATAAAAACTGTCCGAAGCGCGATACATTCAAGCGCGCGCGAGCGTGCGCGTGCGATCGAGGAGTTGAAGCATGGGACAGTGTGGCAGGCACAAGTGTTGACCACATCAGGTGGTCCCGTTTGACCACAAGTCGGGACGCAACCTTGTGTCCCGACTTTCTGGGGGCGAGCTGGTGCCCTCCAGATGCAATCGGAACACGGGGCCGGCTGAACCGATGGCATGTGGAGACTTTCAAACAATACCCAGACCCCAGGCAGGATCCAAAAAGTAGAACCCTTGTCACGCGTTTCGCAAATTCGGACCATGTCATTGTGAGCCCTACTACTCACAACACGTGACATGAAACAAGTTCAGCATGGAGCAGCATGCTTCGGGAAGTCTTGTCTTTTTGTTTGGGGGAAGCGGGGGGGGGGGAAGCCTTGAGCCACGTCGTGAGGTCTAGGGCTTGGGGTTTGAAGGTCTAAGAAGAATGTCCCTAATGCGGTTGAAGTATTCCTTTAAACAGGGATATGAGGCTGAGAACTAGATTACTCTCTTAGTGGGTTGTATAAGGGGAGATATATGCCCTTCCGCAAGACCCACATTTTAGACCGAAGAAACGCCTGCCAATCCAAGTAAGGATGAAGCCCTAAACATCTAAAACATCTAAAAACCCTAAAAACCCTACAAACCCTAAAAGCCCTACAAACCCTAAAAACCCTAAAAACCCTAAAAAACCCTACAACCCCTACAACCCCTACAAACCCTACAAACCCTACAAACCCTACAAACCCTACAAACCCTACAAACCCTACAAACCCTAAAAACTCTAAAAACCCTAAAAACCCTACAAACCCTACAAAACCTACAAACCCTACAAACCCTACAAACCCTAAAAACCCTAAAAACCCTAAAAACCCTAAAAACCCTAAAAACCCTAAAAACCCTACAAACCCTACAAACCCTACAAACCCTAAAAACAAAAAAAAAAAACGAAAAACCCTAAAAACCCTAAAAACCCTACGAACCCTACAAACCCTACAAACCCCTAAAAACCCTAAAAACCCTAAAAACCCTACAAACCCTAAAAACATCTACAAACCCCACAAACCCTACAAACCCTAAAAGCCCTAAAAACATCTACAAACCCTACAAACCCTACAAACCCTAAAAGCCCTGAAAAACCCCAAAAGCCCTAAAAACCCTAAACCCTAAACCCTAGTTCATCCCTAGCACCCCCTCCCCCCCTCGACCACCTCTTCCACGATGGCCGCCTCCATGTGCTGCAGCCTCTTCACCCTAAACCCTAAACCCTAAACCCTAAACCTTAAACCCTAAACCCGTGGGGCTTCGCGGGTTTGGGCTGCCAGAGGTTGGGATTTTGGGGCTTAGGGTTTGGGGTTTAGGGTTTGGGGCTTGGGGCTTCAGGGCTTCGGGTTTGGGATTTAGGGCTTAGGGTTTTGGGTTTAGGGTTTCGGGTTTGGGATGTAGGGCTTAGGGTTTTGGGTGTAGGGTTTCGGGTTTCGGATTTAGGGTTTGGGGTTTGGGGTTTGGGGTTTGAGGTTTGGGGTTTGGGGTTTGGGGTTTGGGGGTTCAGGATTGAGGGCTTTGGCTACATCCCCCTCCCCCTCCCCCCGTCCCCCTCCCCCCCCCCCCCCCCTCCCCCCTCCCCCCCCCCCCTCCCAACCTCCCCCTCCCCCTCCCCTCACGCACAGCGTGCCAGCTTGAAAGGGAGAAAGTTGACACTGCATCCGGCTTCGACCCAGGGACCCTCAACCCTAAACCCAAGCCCTAGATCTGGGAAGAGTTGTCCTCAGAAGCCATTTGCCATCCCGAAGAGAAGGAGTTCGATAACATGATACACAGCTCCGGATTTCCCGTGGTAGCCCAGTAACCATATTATGCTAAGGGTACCCCCTAAACTTAAACCTTAAAACCCTAAACCTAAACCCTAAACCCTAAACCCTAACCCCTTTTGGGGCTGGTGACTTTATCAAGGAGCCTTGAACAAAAAAAAGGAAGAGGGCAGCACTCTGCTCCCCAATTCCCAATGCCGAACGCGACGTGCCCAAACCCAAGAACCCTACAAACCAAAACCCAAAACCAAAGTACCCCCAAACTCCTTCAACCCCAAACCCTAAACCCTGAACCCTAAACCCTAAACCCCCAGAAAAAAACGGAGCCTGCCCACGAGGCCGTCGGAGCCCTGGCGGCGTTCCGAGGCTTCGGAGAAAAACTCGCGGCGGAGCTCCTCGAAGGCCTGCGGGGTTTGGGGTTTCGTGGGTTTAGGGTTTAGGGTTTAGGGTTTAGGGTTTAGGGTTTTGGGTTTTGGGTTTTGGGTTTTGGGTTTTGGGTGTAGGGTTTAGGGTTTAGGGTTTACGAGTTAGGGTTTCGGGTTTAGCGTTTAGGGTTGAGGGCTTTCAAGGTTTTGGGCTTTCGGAGTTTAGGGGTTTAGGGCTTCATGGTTAGGGCTTTAGGGCTTTCGGGGTTTAGGGGCTTCGTGCGTTAGGAGTTTTGGGCCTTTAGGGGCTTAGGGCTTTAGGGGGGGCTTACGGCTTCAGGGTTTTTGGGCGTTTAGGGCTTTCGGAGTTTAGGGCTTTAGGGCTTAGGGTCAGGGTGTGTAGGGTTTAAGGCGTCAGGGTGTATGGTGTAGAGCTTAGGCTTTAGGGAGCTTCGAATGTCGGATTTGGGAAGTTCAGGGCTTGGATGCGCGTAGGGATGGTTCGGAGTATGGCAGCGTGTGGGAGTTTCCACACATCAAGGTTTACATTCCCCTACCCCTCCCACATCCCCCCGCCCCAAAAGAGACAAGCAGAAATCTCCCGCTGAAAAAGCCCAACATGGTGTCTCCAGCGCACCACCACGTTCAGGGGCCCATTAGAGGCTTGGGGTGTTCAGTGTTTAGGGCTCACTTAAAGTTAGGGGATAGGATTAGGGAGACCCCTTGGGGATATAGACCCTCTGAATAAGGTCCCTGTTTAAGAGAGCCAGAAGAGGGTTAAGAAGGGGTTCCCTTTTAAGGGTCCCCCTTATCCCACCTAGGAAAAGTTCGGCCACCACGTCCCAGAGCATTCAAAAAGGCGCGCGCGAGCCTGGTGAATCTGCTGGTCGCGGTCCCTGCGCCCCCGCATATCCTCCCCCAGGACCTGGCTGTGGCGCACTCAAGCCTACCACCCCTTTAACCGGCTTTATCCCTTTAAGCCCTTGAAACCCTACAAACCCTACAAACACTACAAACCCTACAAACCCTACAAACCCTACAAACCCTACAAACCCTACAAACCCTGCAGACCCTGCAGCCCCTTCAAACCCTTTAAGCTTAAACCCTCAAATTAGCCTAGGGCTCCAACTGCAGCAAGTGCATGCAAACTCCTTGCGTTTGCCGAGCTTTGCGTGCCCCACCTCTTGCTTCTTTCTACTGGCTAGAGACTCCACCAAGCTGCACTCTAACCACACAAACCTTGAACCCCAAACCGATACACTTACAAATAAATATCCACATACAGGCTTTAAACGAGACCCCTCTCAAAGCTCAGCCTACTGGGCTTGGCGGTTCAGGGCTTGAAGATATTTAAGTTGGTTTAGGCTTAGCCTAGTTCCGGCTGAGGCAAGTTTAGTTTAGTGATCACAATTGAAGAAAATTCTGCCACTCTTTCAAGACACCCTATGCTGCTATCGTGCGACTCTGAAAGACACCCTAAATCGTCAACCATATTCCTTTTGGGGCGATTACAACTCAGGGTTGGTGGAGAGCTAATCATTCCTTTTGGGGCTGTTACAGCTCGGGGTTGGTGGGAGAGTCTCATCGGGCACATCCTGCAGAGAATGCTCGCAGAAGAAGAACAATGTGACGATGACAATGGCCATAAAAGACTAATGATAATGTGAATGAGATACCACTTCTGCTACTGCGACTGCGACTGCTGCGACGACGACGACGACGACGATTATCCAAGTAAGAGCGAAGAGTGGGGATGATCACAATTGATTAAAAATAGTGACAATCAGAACCCCTCTTAAACTGTGACCCTCATAGTAGTAACCTTACCATCAGTGTTCAAAACACAAACCGACCACCAGTCATAGGGGCAACAAGAAAACTAAAGGTAATGACAACAGTTGTATCAATACTGAACAAAGTAGCACATTATACCTCAAGCAAGCGTAGTAATGAAAAGAAGAACAGCAACATGCACAAGAACAAGAGAAGCAACAGTAACAATAACCAGAACAATATCATCCAGGCTCCGTGGTGCCTCCTCGGCCTTTCGGATCTGATCGGCCATTTCCACCTCCAGCAATCGACTCAGGGTTTAGGGTTTAGGGTTTAGGGTTTAGGGTTTAGGGTTTAGGGTTTAGGGTTTAGGGTTTAGGGTTTAGGGTTTAGGGTTTAGGGTTTAGGGTTTAGGGTTTAGGGTTTAGGGTTTAGGGTTTAGGGTTTAGGGTTTAGGGTTTAGGGTTTAGGGTTTAGGGTTTAGGGTTTAGGGTTTAGGGTTTAGGGTTTAGGGTTTAG
Organism: Symbiodinium natans; assembly: GCA_905221605.1. Taxonomy (NCBI): domain Eukaryota; class Dinophyceae; order Suessiales; family Symbiodiniaceae; genus Symbiodinium; species Symbiodinium natans. The sequence continues at coordinate 120,180 of CAJNDS010002189.1, read as the reverse complement.
GGTTTAGGGTTTAGGGTCCACTCGGACTTGTCTACGGGGCCTCGGGTTTAGGATGTGGGCTTAGTTCGTCGTACTATGAGTAGGGTGTCGGGTTTGCGGGTTAGAGTCTTACCAAACAGTTCATGGCTCTAGAAGTGGGGTCATAAGCAAACCATAGTTGCCCTGCTCATAGCCGGGCGCCCTCAACACCCATAAGAGCCGCTTCCAGAAATGCGCTTCAAGTCCCAGAACCCGAACTCAAAACCCAAAAAAACACGTACATCGGCCATAAAACCGCAGCAGCTTTGGAGTGGGGCTTGAGCCTGAGCCCTCGGCACAAAAGCCCGAACCAGAGCACCAAAACCCCCCTCCCCCCCCCCGCGCAGGAAAAGCAGGGCTTCGGGTCTACCCCTAACCCTAAACCCTAAACCCTAAACCCTAAACCCTAAAACCCAAACCCTAAACCCTAAACCCTTTACTAAAGCCATGAAGGCACGCCACATGATCCTTTAAAAGGCACATAGAGAGTACCTCATGTTTTTCAAAAGGTGCGCACCAAAGAGGAAAGGGTGTGCACCAAAGCGGAGCCCCCACCACCCCCCCCCCCCTTGAAACCTAAGACTTCAAGCTTGTTCCCGGTTTCAGAAGCAGCTCAACCCCAATGCCCAGCACCCCAAACTGATACTACCATTTGCTGAAAAAAGACCTAAAACATGATAGATTATAATCCCCATGTTACCCTCATAAAGGAAGAATATCTTCTATGTTTTTTGGGGCGGTGTTCTTAAGCAATTAGTAGGATGCCTAGCGGCCTACGCACTGCAAGGAGAGAAGCGCCCCGGTGCACCTCCCGCTTTTCGGAATGAGCTTTCATCTCGCCGAAGGCCTCTCGCACTTGGCGTCTGATGTTGGGCATGGGCATGGGGTAGGTTTGGGGGCCATCTAAAACACAGCTAGTTGTGGCTTTAAAAGAAGAATATGGGGATTAAGTGGATTTCAGGGTTTGGACAGCTGGCAACCCTAAGCCACAAGCCCAAAGCCCTAAGCCCACCCCGCCACCCCCACCCCTAGACCCTAAACCCTAAACCCGAAACCCTACACCCCCGCTGCCTCGCGCACATCCACCACGTGCTGGTCCAGTCGGCCCCTCAAAGTCCCAAAGAGTTCGCTTTTGGGGATTATGAGCTGCATGGAGCTATGGGCTTATGGGTAAAGTTTAGGGGTCTATCGGTCTATGTGTTGAGGGGTTTGTGGGGTTTAGGGGTTTTTGGGTTTGGCTTAAAAGTTTCAGGCTGAGAGGCTCGGGGCGTTTACGGTGGTGCAGAACGCGCGCGGCCCCGTGGAAGGGTCTTAAAACGGCCGACAAAGTCGCATAGAGCTTACATCATTGGCTTTCAGAGAACTACAGAACTCCAGGGTCCTTGAAGCCTTACCGCTTTATGAAGGGGCCATAAGGCACCTAATTCCCTACTACCAACCACTACCAACCAGCAAGTTCTGTTTCTTATCCCTAATCCCTAATCCCTAATCCCTAAACCCTAAACCCTAAACCCTAAACCCTAAACCCTAAACCCTAAACCCTAAACCCTAAACCCTAAACCCTAAACCCTAAACCCTAAACCCTAAACCCTAAACCCTAAACCCTAAACCCTAAGGCCATGGCCGCAGCTCCTCTCGGTCTCGTGTCTCGTCCCTCAGCGCCGCACGCAGATCCTTCATCCGCACTAGATATCATCCTAGGGTTTAAGGTTGGGGATTTAGGTTTAAGGGTTTAAGGTTTAGGGTTTAGGATTTAGGGCTTAGGGTTTAGGGTTTAGGGTTTGGGGCTTAGGTCTTAGGGCTTAGGGCTTAGGGCTTAGGATATCCGCCTCTTGTTCAACCCAAAGAGCCCCAAGACCCCTGAATGAAGGAATATACCTAATTGATACAGTACATAGGGGCTCACGAAAATTAGTGGACCGCCTAACGCAGACCCCCAAATAGTAGGATCCCCTTACCATGAGGACCCCCCCCCTCCGCCATGTAGGGTTCCTCCATATGATTTAGGCTATATTCCTCAACTAACGGGTAGTTATTGGGGTCTTTGGGAGGTTGCCCTAGCTTTGGGATTGTGTTTACAGGCCTTCCTCTTGGGGTTTAAGGTTTAGTGTTTAGGGTTTAGGGTTTAGTGTTTAGTAGCTTTGGGATTGTGTTTAAAGGCCTTCCAAAAGCCAAGGTGCGCTACCCTAAACCCTAAACCCTAAACCCTAAACCCTAAACCCTAACCCTAAACCCTAAACCCTAAACCCTAAACCCTAAACCCTAAACCCTAAACCCTAAACCCTAAACCCTAAACCCTAAACCCTAAACCCAAACACCTCTAATTACCCTAAACCCTAAACCCTAAACCCAAAGCCCCCAACACATTCCAGCGCCCCAACGCCCTGTGTCCTCGGTGACCTTCGCCGCGGCCCGCTGGATGCCCTTGTTGGCCTCGGGGTTCACTGGGCATCAGCAGAAGAGGGTTTAGGGTTTAGGGTTTAGGGCTTAGGGTTTAGGGTTTAGGGCTTAGGGCTTAGGGCTTCGGGCTTAGGGCTTAGGGCTTAGGGCTTCGGACTCGGAAGACAGCAGGCTGGTGCGTAGGAACCTCGTGCTGCGGGTTCGCGCTCCGACTCTCACTGTAGAAGGCTCGTACTGTTCGGTCAATGGCGTTGATTGAAACCACGGAGGCTCAACAGGAGAATAGAAGGACGTGAGGCATCAGAGCCGATGAGGCGAGGGGCAGGAGAACAAGAAAACCAGAGGAAAAAGCGCGACTGCCCAGGGCATGAAGATCACAGTTTGCCCAGTCGACCGATGATCCGTGGCCAGCCTTCCACACACATCGCATCCTCGACCGTCGACCTACCCTGCCCAGTCCTCTCCCAAACCCTAAACCCTAAACCTTAAACCTTACGCCCTAACCCCCAACGTATCGGGACAAAGGTTGCAGGGGCTTGGAGCTTTGGGGGTTTGAGCGTTTTAAGGGTTTTGGGGTTTTAGGGCTTTGGGGGTTTTGGAGAGGTTTTGGGGGAGCTTCGGGGCTTGTTACCCCTCATCGTCCCTAAACCCTAAACCCTAAACCCTAAACCCTAGACCCTAAACCCTAAACCCTAAACCCAAACTACCCGAACTCAGCACCGACCCACTCGGGCACCCCGCAGCGCTCAGCAGCTCTTCCTTAACCAGGACATCGTTCTGAAAGTCCTGAGCACGGCCACAAGGATGGGCTGTTAGACCCTACAACAAATAAAAAAGGCCCTTTGTAGGGTGGATTATGGGTTTAGGGTTTAGGGTTTAGGGTTTAGGGTTTAGGGTTTAAGGTTTAGGGTTTAGGGTTTAGGGTTTAGGGTTTAGGGTTTAGGCGATGGCCCTTCCTGGCACACAGCATGCAACGAAGCGTGCTGCGGCTGTGCTGCTTTGTTGCTTGTCTTCCCGAAATTTGAGAAACCCTAAGCCTAAACCCATCAACTCTCGAGAGCACAGGGCCTGAACCCTCTCCAGGGTCTGGGGTACTGTAGATTCGCAAACCCTAAACCCTAAACCCTAAACCCTAAACCCTAAACCCTAAACTCTATTATTTTGGAGAGTTGAGGTTTTAGGGTTTCGGCTTCGGGTTTCGGGCTGCAGGCCCTAAACCCTAAACTCACGGGACTCTACCTTGCGCTCCTAAGAATGTACCCTTGGGTTTGGAGGGCTCTCCTTAAATCCATAAGAGGAGTAAATTCAAAAAAACTCTGAGCTAAAAGCCCGAAACTCTAAACCGTAAACCCTAAACCCTAAACCCTAAACCCGAAACCCTAAACCCTAAACCCTAAACCCTAAACCCTAGACCCTAAACCCTAAACCCTAAACCCTAAACCCTAAACCTAGACCCTAAACCCTAAACCCTAAACCCTAAACCCTAAACCCTACCCCCCCCCCCCCCCCCCCAAAAAAAAAAAAAAAGAAAACAATGAAAAGACCGTCCTTGTGAAGCTGCCCGAAGGCCAACTCCCTGGAGGCCGCTTCCAAGCTGATGGACTTGCCTTGCAGTTGGGGAGTTTAGGGTTTGGGGTTTGGGGTTTCGGGTTTGGGGTTTAGGGTTTCGGGTTTGGGGTTTTGGGGTTTAGGGTTTAGGGGTTTGGGGGGGAGGGGTTTAGGGTTTAGGGTTTGGGGTTTGGGCCGGTTTGGGGTTTGGGGTTTGGGGTTTGGGGTCTAGGGCTTAGGGCTTAGGGCTTAGGGCTTAGGGCTTAGGGCTTAGGGCTTAGGGCTTAGGGCTTAGGGCTTAGGGCTTAGGGCTTAGGGCTTAGGGTGTCGGGCTCCATGGTTTCGAGGGCCTGGGGGAGGGGGGGGGAGCGTTTCGAGGCTAAAGCAACAAGTCCCCCATACACCCTAAAAACCAAACAAGCCCTACAAACTCCGTGAATCCCATGAACCCCATCGAGGACCCTGCAAGCGCTACAAACCGCGTGTAGCATGCCCAGGCAACCCTAGAACTAACAAATAAACAAACCCTAATCCCTAAACCCTAAACCCTATATAAACCCTAAACCCTAAACCCTAAACCCTGAGTGTTCAGAGTCGAGACCTCGCAATCCCCCTGAGGCAGGGGCGCAGTTCCTCGAGGCTGGTCGCAACGCTGACGTCCTTCGAGCACTCTACAGCGCAGCGTGCGCAGCCCGAGCCCCCTAAACCCTAAACCCTAAACCCTAAACCCTGAACCCCTAAACTCTAAACCCCTAAACCCCTAAACCCCTAAACCCCAAAACCCCTAAACCCTAAACAGGAAAACCTGTGCTGGTCAGGGGTCCTGCTTGTGCTGGGCATCTTTTGCCTGGAGGCAGGGGTGGTGGGTAGGGGACGGCTTCCCAGATGAGTTTACTACCCCTAAACCCTAAACCCTAAACCCTAAACCCTAAACCCTAAACCCTAAACCCTAAACCCTAAACCCTAAACCTGCATGAAGTATGAGTCCCCAGATGCCGCAGTCGGAGACCAGCAATGGACAAAGCATACGGGGGAAACAGGGACAGCTGTTTTGGGATGTTCCCCCTGCTGCTAACAGTCCTAATTAGGGATTATAGTATTACAATCCCGAAATAAGGACTGTTAGTATAAGGGGGAACAGAACAACAACTGCTCAACAAGCAACAGGGAAGCAGCCAGGATCAGACAGCAAGCTCACCGAAAAGACTGTGGCTGGTTTCTGAACTTGGTTGAATCTGGTCTTCGTTTTCTGGTCTTCGCTTGCCTGGCTTGGTGAATGTATCATGGGTTCCCCTACTACCCCCCTCTATCCCCCCTAGGTTCCCCCCTTAAATAGCCTTTAATCATGGGGGGAACCTGGGGGGGGTAGTATAGAGGGGGGTAGTAGGGGAACCCATAAATGTAGTTGTCTTAGTTCGCCTGGTGTTTTCTGAGTCCCTCATCGCCCACCAACACACGGCTTGTTTCTTGGTGGTCCTGCTGAACTCTCAAATCCCAAGCACGGTTAGATCCGCTGAAACTACAGTTTCCCCTACTGACAGCCCCATGCACAAAGTTAAAAGCACCGCAGAGGCTCTTGGGATTTAGGCGTGAGCCGTGCCTCATGCTAAGATGACGCCAGGCCCTATATGACTTTGACTTTGAAGCAAGACAGTGCGACAAGCTCCACCCTAAAAGGCCTTGTCTCAACCCAGGCATTCGGGGGGTGAGCGTTGGGGCTTAGGGTTTTGGGTTTAGGTTTTGGGTTTAGGGCAGTTTAAGGTTTTAGGGGTTAGGGGTTAGGGCTTCGGGTGCTTCAAAAACACCCTCAGCACTGAGCCCAGAGTCCAGCACTTGGAGAGCTTTACCCGCACCCATACCTCAACGGGCTATGGGCATCACGATGCTTTCAGCACCACCTCCGTTGTGTCATAATTAAGCTACGAGTCGCTCACAATAAACTGGACCCTGACCGTCGTAAGCCTGGTCGAGCCGCTTCAACATCTGGGCGAGCTGTTCTCGCAAACCTGGCAGAACTTGCGGTACGGGTCTGGTTATTAGCCTTAGCCCGCGGTCCCGTGGGAAAGTCCTTCAGAAGCTTGCTCAGGTAGCAAGACTGCATTATGCGGAGGACTGCCATAGGGTTTAGAACCCTAAACCCTAAACCCTAAACCCTGAACCCTAAACCCTAAACCCTAAACCCTAACCCTAAACCCTAAACCCTAAACCCTAAACCCTAAACCCTAAACCCTAAACCCTAAACCCTAAACCCTAAACCCTAAACCCTAAACCCTAACCCCTAACCCCTAACCCCTAACCCTCAAACCCTCAAACCTACCCTACTAAGAACCAGCGAGCTTTTGGATGTCCGGCCTTCTTCCGCGGAGCGCCGCGAGGCAGCCGAGTCCGTGACCTGCGGGGCTTAGGGGTTTCAAGTTTAGGGTTTATTTAGGGTTTAGGGTTTAGGGCTTAGGGCTTAGGGTTTAGGGTTTAGGGTGTAGGGTTTAGGGTTTAGGGTTTAGGGTTTAGGGTTTAGGGTTTAGGGTTTAGGGTTTAGGGTTTAGGGTTTAGGGTTTAGGGTTTAGGGTTTTAGGGTTTAGGGTTTGGGGTTTGGGGTTTGGGGTTTGGGGTTTGGGGTTTGGGGTTTGGGGTTTGGGGTTTAGGGCTAGGGGTTTAGGAGTTTAGGGGTTTAGGGGTTTAGGGGTTTAGGGGTTTAGGGTGTAGGGAAGATGCATGAGTGATGATTGGATATTTAGGCCTCCGGATGACCCTAAAGCCTAAACCCTAAACCCTGAGCGCGAACCTCAAACCCCAAAGCCTATCGCAGTCAAAACACCTTGGCAGTATAGGGTTTAGGGTTTAGGGTTTAGGGTTTAGGGTTTAGGGTTTAGGGTTTAGGGTTTAAGGCTCTCCGCAACCAGCCGAGCCTCCTGTCCCAGGCGCTGCAGATCATTCGCAAGGACCTCCGATTTCCCGGGGCTCAGAGTAGGAGTTGGGGTAGAGTAGGAGTTGGGACCCCTGCATAGGGCCTTGTGGGCACCACCCTAAACCCTAAACCCCAAACCCTAAACCCTAAACCCGAACCCTAAACCCTAAACCCTAAACACTGAACCCGCAAACTTTGTAGGCCGAGGGCTATGGAAATGTTCGATGCTTGGGCCTTGCGCCTCGGGGTCTTTGTTGAGAACTCCCAAACTAGGCTGCCCAGTAACCTAGGCAAAAGGGTGCCCTTTTTTTGCTTAAAGGGGTTTATAAGGGAACCCAAACCCCCAAAAAGGGAATAAGGGTACTACTGGGCATCCTAGCAAAGCGCAACATGAGTCGCAACACTTCTCAGATGAAGAGCCTCTACTTGGAGGTTCACGGGTAATTCCATCTGGGTTCTGGATAGGGCAACTATCACCCTGGTTGGGGGACTTAGGAGTAACCTGGGAATACAAAGGGTACCCTGTTTGGTGAAAAGGGGCTGAAAAGGGAACCTAAACCTGAAAAAAAGGAAACAGGGCCTACTCTGGGTCCCAGTACAACCCTCCTTACCACTACCCATAAGCCTTCAAGAGCGTCCAAGTAAACTCTGGAGCCAAAAGGCGGTTTAGGGTTTAGGGTTTAGGGTTCAGGGTTTAGGGGTTTAGGGTTTAGGGTTTTGGGTTTAGGGCTTAGGGCTTTGGGTTTTGGGGTTTAGGGCTTAGGGTTTGGGGTTTAGGGTTTAGGGTTTAGGGTTTGGGGTTTAGGGTTTAGGGTTTAGGGTTTAAGGTTTAGGGTTTCGGGTTTAGGGTTTAGGGTAAAGGTTTAGGGCCTAAATTTAGGGTTTAGGGACTTCCGGAACCCAGCAGCGCGCCTTCTGCTCCTGCTGCCGGGCCCTCGACTCTTCCAGCAGTGCCTCGGACACCTGTCCCAGCACACTTCGGGCGTGGCCCTGAAGCCCTAAACCCTAAACCCTAGACCCTAAACCCTAAACCCTAAACCCTAAACCCTAAGTTGCTGAGTTCATAAGCCGCCAAAAAGTGCACACGTTCAGTTCTAACAGGGGACTATAATATCCCAAAAAGTGTAAAGTGTGTGCACTCAGCCACTAAGAACACTAAACCCTAAACCCTAAACCGCAATTTAAGGTGCTCACGAGCTGCATGCTAAGCTGCAACCCCTCGTCGCACCCAAGTCAATGACATCAAGCACTGCTGAAGACCCTTGAAGCAAAAGCTTACCAAGTATGAAAGCTGCTGCGTGCGCGATGCGTAAACCCTAAACTCTCCACCCTGAACCCTAAACCCGAAACCCTGAACCCTAAACCCTGAACCCTAGCCCTAAACCCTGAACCCTAACCCTAAACCCTGAACCCTAAACCCTAAAACCCTCCGAAGTCAGGAAGGCCTTGTTCACTTCCAAGGCAACGCCGCTGTGCTGCTCCAGACCTTTGAGGGGCCGCATGCAAAGCTGCTTTGGGGAGGGAGAAGCCGGGATTCGAGGTTGTAGGGCTTGGGGCTTAGGGTTTAGGGTTTAGGATTTAGGGTTTAGGGTTTAGGGTGAAGGGCTTCGGGCTTAGGGTTCAGGTAGGGTTCAGGGCTTAGGGTTTGGGGTTTAGGGCGTAGGTGTTTAGGATTTCGGGTTTAGGGCCTAGGGCTTGGGGTTTAGGGTTTAGGGTTTAATAGACAGATCATCCGACAGCAGATAGTACGAAGGTGAAACAAAGTGGCAGCGCAGCCAGCAGTCAATCCCAGACAAGCTTTCTTATTCACAACATTCTCCCCACATCTCCCCACGAAGCTACCAAAGACCCTAAACCCCAAACTCTGAACCCTCATCTGGGGGTGGGACGCCGAGACGTGCTTCTGAACAAACACAGAGGTGCCAGCGACACTCGGGCTCCAGCGGTGCTTGAGCGCCTCCTCGGTCGCCTGACAGGCCGCCCCCCCCCCCCCATGCTTAGCTTGCGTTGAGGGCTTAGGGCTTAGGGTTTAGGGTTTAGGGTTTAGGGTTTGGGGTTTAGGGTTTAGGGTTAAGGGTTTAGGGTTTAGGGTTTAGGGCTTCCACAAAACCCCCCCAACCGCAAGGATACCTAGAAGCATTCCGGCAAAGCCTCGCGGAGTTGTTGCCAGCGCACTTCCAAGGCAGCCAGCGCCTGATTTCTCTGCTGCCTCATGTCGCGGGAAGGGCTGAGGGCTTTCAGGGATTTGGGGAATGATGCCGAAGACGCGAGATGGCGCGCTAGCTGATGCTGGAGCACAAGAAGCCTAAACCCCAAACCCCAAACCCCAAACCCCAAACCCCAAACCCCAAACCCTAAACCCTAAACCCTGGGATGTCGCGATGGCGGTCCTCTCCGCAACGTCTTCCTGACGAAGGGCCTCCTGAAGCTCTCAGCTTGGACTTCCAAAGTTTAGGGTTTAGGGTTTAGGGTTTAGGGTTTAGGGTTTAGGGTTTAGGGTTTCGGGTTTAGGGTTGAGGGTTTAGGGTCTGGGCAAAGTAGGGCGCATTAACAGATCCGAACTCCTATCTTCTAACAGATCCCCGAACCCTTAAACAGTGGCATTCAGGGTCCTCCGAAACCCTAAACCCTACACCCGAAACCCTCAACCCTAAACCCTACACCCTCAACCCTAAACCCTAAACCCTAAACCGTAAACCCTAAACCCTGAAACCTAAACCCCCTGAACCCTAACCCTAAACCCCGAAAAAAGCTTAAAGGCAGGAAGTCCTCCAACTTGGCCAAGGCTGCATCGGTCAGGCGCCTTTCCGCTGCGATCAATGCCGGGAGTGCCTGGCAGGCGTGAAGCCCCTGTAGGGTTTAGGGTTTAGGGTTTTTAGGGTTTAGGGTTCAGGGTTTAGGGTTTTGGGTTTTGGGTTTAGGATTTAGGATTTATTAGGTTTAGGACTTAGGGTTCAGGGAACCTTCAAGTGTAGGGGTGATATCCATGTTTAGCCTACATCCCTTGCGCAATTTAAGCGGCTATTTCCTACATAACGGGATACTGGAGCCTCTGGGTTTAGGGTTTAGGGTTTAGGTTTAGGGTTTAGGGTTTAGGGTTTACGGCTTAGAGGGTTTAGGGTTTTTAGGGTTTAGGGTTTACAGTTTACGGTTTGGGGTTTAGGGTTTAGGGTCTAGCGTTTAGGGTTTAGGGTTTCGGGTTTAGGTCACCCTACTTCCAAATGTCACGACCCCCTCAACCTATCAACCTTAAGATTGGCAGCCTGCAAGTAGGAGGACTGCCAGCACTGATCGACACAAACCCTAAACCCTAAACCCTAAACCCTGCTTCCAAGGGTGCTGAATTCTTGCCCCCTCTGCACGCTAGAGATCACGCCCAGCCCCTTTTGCCGTCTTGCGGAGGACACAAGATCTTGTGAGTTTCACTGGACGGGTTTATTCGGTATACTGCGGGGCACAGGGTGCAAGGATTCAAAACGTTTTGTGAACCCGGCGAGTGCACAGCACAGCCTCCTTGGTTGCGCCCTGCTTGCGCAAAACTTCATCGTCCGCCACAGCCCTCTCCTTGGCCTCGAAAGAATAGGCGGAAAAGGGTATAAACCCAAACGGACAGCCCTTGAAGGCCTACTCCCTGACCCAGGCCGCCATGTGTTCGTGTGTTGGGGCGGAGAGTTTGACTTCAAATGCCCCCACTGGTATTCTGTTTCGCGAAGAAGAAGCTATGTCTGCGATGTGTGGTTTCTTCGAACATGTCTCGAAAGAGCAACGCATGCATTGCAAAATCTTGCAGGTCCAGGAGAAACGAGTTCACCAAAGCGGTCCTTCTGCCAGAGAGGTGCGGCAAAGTCTGCGAGGTGTGACTCTGGGTCGTTCCCTTCAAACGGTCCGACTTTCCTTCATGCCTGGATGCAACCTCTGATAATCCCCAAACCCTTCAAAACCCTAAACCCGAAACCCTAAACCACACAATCGAAGTGCATACGGATTACCCTGAGCCGACACATCCTGGGAGCTCATTCCGAAAACTACGGGCTTGTTTGTGGGAGCTTGGGAAAGGCAGGGAATGTTGGCAAGAAATCCCAAAAGCTTAAACCCGAAACCTAAGCCCTAAACCCTAAGCCCTACACCCTAAACCCGAAACCCCAAACCCTCAACCCGAAACCCTAAGCCGCGAGGCCTCGCTCTCGATCGCGGACAGCAGCTCCGACAGCTTCTGCGTGGTAACCCGGTCTCGGGTGTCGCACACCTGAAACATTAGTAGGAAATTACCGGGCTCTTGGGGCTATAGACCCTCAATAAGGTCCCTGCTTAAGAGAGCCAGAAGAGGGTTGACTCAACTCTCTTTCCTGCTTCCTTTCTTTCCGTCCTCTTCTTCCTCGATGATCCCCAGCCCCAGGCCCTTCTCTCTTCGAGAACGTAAGGGTTCTCTGTGAAAACAAAGAGAAACTAGAGGCTCTCATCCTAAAAGAGCGAAAAAGAAAGAAAAAAATAGGTTTTCCCCTTCCGATAATGGAGGCAAATCTAGACTTCCCTCCTTACAATAGAGAAAACAGGGGTTGTCCTACTCCTACCTCCCAACCTTAAAGAAACACAAATGACCAAAGCAAACTCGCAAAAAAAGTGCGCCCTCCGATCTAAACTCCCATCCTGCAGCTCTGCGGGTGCCGCAGGATTGTGAAGGGAGGCCGCTTTTGCAATAGTGATATGGTATAAATATCTTCTCGTATACAATAATCTAGCATGCTATAAGACAATCTAATATACTACCGCATCATAAAACATAATACAACATAACTGGGGGGGGGGGGGGGGGGGGGGGGATTTGGGGGCCCTGTAAAAATGTAAATTTCTATGGGCCACTAAGGGCATATAGGGATTAGGACCCATAGAAAGTTTATAATTCATTCTAAATCCACCCCAGATAACTATATTACTGTCGTATACAATAATATAGCATGCTTTACGTACTGCAAGACAATCGAATATACTACAGTATAATGAACCATAGTACAACATAATAGGAGTAGAGACACATTAACTTCCAAGGACACATTGAGTTCTCGGCGACCGGCTTTGCGAAGCATCGCGGGCATGCTTTGGCTTATATTAGTCTCTTCTACTCTATTCTGTTCTATTCTTTTCCATTTTTATTCTTTTCCATTTCTTTTCCTTTTCTATTTATATTTCTATTCTTTTCTATTTCTATTCTTGTCTATTCTGTTCTACTCTATTCTCTTCCCTGCGTCTTCTGCTTGCAGCTTTTCGAAGCCTGTCCCTGTCCCTGGCGTAGGCCTCCTCTTGATTGCTCAAGACAGTCTTGGTGGCCCAGCAAGCTTCTTTTAATAAGGGTACTGTTTTTTTTGTTTTTTTTTGGGGGGGGTCTTTTTACAAGGGAAGCCATAACCCAAAAAGGGCAGAAGGCCACCGCTCAGCTACCGAGGAGTGCCTGCAATTGCCTTCTGCTTCTGGGAGTCAAAGGCCAGCAGCTGCTGGGTGATTTGGGAATCTGGGTTCTCCGGCGCCTCAAATGTTGCCTACTTCATGCTCCGCATTTTTTTATATGTAAATATAAATATAGTAGAATAGAATAGAATCGAACAGAATAGACTAGAATAGAAATAGAAGTGCGGTAGAATAGAAAAGAGTAGAATAGAACAGAATAGAATGGAATATGAGAGCGAAACTTCAAAAAGGTGGAACCGCAAAACGGCACCAAACAGCCTGCTGAAGGTGCTCCATCCTTGCCCTGAGCTCCTTCAGCGAGATCTCGGTGCCACTGGCCTTCTCAGTTTTGTTTGGAGCGGGGTGGGGGAAGAAGGTTCAAGGTTTCATCTTGCGTAGTTGAACAGTTCAAAGATTTCACAACCAAGGGCTCAGCTGACCTGGTTGAATCCCGACCAGCACTTGGTGAGGGTTTAGGGTTTAGGGTTTCGGGTTTGGGGTTTAGGGTGTAGGGCTTAGGGTTTAGGATTTAGGGTCAGGTTTCAAAACCCGGGCTTGAACCCAAGCTTCTGAATCCTGTAGACCCTAAGCCCGAAAAGCCCGATAAACCAAGGTTAAGCCTGGTAAACCCGAAATCCCCACAGACCTTACAAACTCTCCAAGCCCCACACCCTGACCCCCTAAACCCTAAACCCTAAACCCTAAACCTTAAACCCTAAACCCTAAACCCTAAACCCCTGGCCCCTCAAGACCATCCTTGGGCGGTGCCTTTAGGTGCCGTGGTGCAAAAGGGAAACCTAATTTAAAGCCGGAGGATGCTCAAGAAGCTGTGCGAGGAAAACTCTCAGCCCTCAACGACCCTTTGTCTGAAAAAAATCCGTAAAACCCTGAGCTCTGCCATACTTCAAATCTGATCAAAGCCCTTCTTTGTCCGTGTTAAGGGTCCTAAGTTCCCCTAAACCCTGAACCCTAAACTTTAACCCTAAACCCTAAGAGTTCAAAGCCAAAGGTTCCCATTGGCCACACTTCACGACTCTCCACTCCTCGGCGCGCGCTCGGACATCGCCGTCCAAGCGGTTCAGGAGGTGGTTGCAGCTGTCCTCCTCTCTGGTTTAGGGTTTAGGGTTTCGGGTTTAGGGTTAGGGTTTAGGGTTTAGGGTTTAGGGTTTAGGGTTTAGGGTTTAGGGTTTAGGGTTTAAGGTTTAGGGTTTAGGGTTTAGGGTTTAGGGTTTAGGGTTTAGGGTTTAGGGTTTAGGGTTTAGGGTTTAGGGTTTAGGGTTAGGGTTTAGGGTTTAGGGTTTAGGGTTTAGGGTTTAGGGTGTTAGGGTTTTAGGGTTTTAGGGTTTTAGGGTTTTAGGGTTTTAGGGGTTTAGGGTTTAGGGTTTAGGGTTTAGGGTTTAGGGTTTAGGGTTTAGGGTTTAGGGTTCAAAGCTGGTATCAGCTAGGGGAGTCCACGTCTATCAGGAGCACGGCGTGGGGCCACCAAGCGACCCGGCGAGTGACGACTTAACTAGTTCATGGTTGGGAAAATATTAAAAAACTTAAACCTATATTCGCTGTTCGGTTTAAGTACCCTTAATTTTTTAATTTGTATTCCCTACTAGGTTTAAGTACCCTTAAGAATGTAAAATGGTACCCAACTATGACAAAGGTTGGGGGTGTGTCCCTCAGAGGGACGGTGCTGCAACTAAGGACGCACGCCGAAGACTGGTGCGTTGCTCTTGTGCCAGGGATAAGAACGAAGCCCAAACAAGAGCAGGGATTCCACCATGATATACGCTGATGTACGATTATATGCTAGAATATACTATAATCCACTACCCTACATGTACCATGTGATAGTCTACGAAGGTACTATGACAGACTAGAGCATACTTCCATACTCTTTCACAAACTTTCTTACACTTTGATCTATAATGCCCGAAAGGGGACTTGACCTATAATGCCCGAAAGGGGACTATACTAGACCATACTCTAAGCCGTGATGCTGCCGTAGTCTACGCGAATCTACCACACTACACTACGCCCACGGTGACGTCCTTCACGTCTTCGGCTCAGGGCTTCGGTGGGGCGCTACGGTGTCGCGTGCCGGGTTGTAGGAACCGTGCTCCGGGGGCTTAGGATGACATGGTTCCTAGGATGACCGTCCCTGGACCCTGATATCCACAAGGGGGCCATCAATTGCGACAACTTATGTAGGATTCGGCCCCGAGCCCCCCCCCCCCCCCTCTGCCCTCCACCTCAGGCCGTGAACGATGACTCAGCCCGACACCCGCGACGACGTTTCGGCGCGCAGCTGCTGCTGAATTTGCAGCATACCCTCTTGCATCCTCGGCACTGACAAGCTCATCTCGGCGATTCTTCGTAGGATGGGTTTTTGGTTCCCTACACAATCTCCGTGAATCTCTAAGAAAGGAAATACATAAGACACCTAACCCCCAAACTTCCCACTAAGAACTCGCAAGGTTGCTAATATGCTATGAAACACTCCCAGAAACGATCATATACTCGGCGCCGCTTGGGAGCAGCCCTGACAGTCTGGAACCACAGACACTATAGTGGGTTTGGGATTTGTACTATAGCATATTGTTGGGGTTTGGGGCTTAGGGTTTAGGCGTGTTTTATATGTTATAAAATGGTGCACTATAGCAGCATTCTCAGTTTATAGAGTAAAATGGCACATTGTAGTTTGCTCTGGTGCATGCCGTAGCATGCTACAGTATGTTACAGTATGCCATAGTACCACAATACATTCTTGAGGCTTCAAAATGCGTCTCTGTACGTTAGAGTACAAAAGAGACCCAAAACCCTAAGCCCCAAACCTTAGACCCGAAAACCCTAAACATAAACCCTACAGCCCAGAGCCCCAACCAGCTCGCAGCAGAATCAGGAGCGGACGCCGTGATCTCTTGGTCCATGCGTTGAGTCAAGGACGCCACCTTGGGGTGGGTTTAGCGTTTAGGGTTTAGGGTTTAGGGTTTAGGGTTTAGGGTTTAGGGTTTAGGGTTTAGGGTTTAGGGTTTAGGGTTTAGGGTTTAGGGTTTAGGGTTTGGAGTTTGGATCTTAGGGTCGTAAGGGTTAGGCCACCCGAGCTGATTCTTACTCCGCACTGACCAGGAAACGGTATTCCAAGAGAGGTCTCGTGGTCACCTTTCTTTCCACGTATCTAAGAAGAATTCAGCATACCCCAGACCCATACCCCTTAACGTATAAACGGAGAACAGAAGCAAGGATATTGCCATACCCCTGAATTTCTTTCAGAGGTATGCCCTAAACCCTAAACCCAAACCCTAAACCCTAATCCCTAAACCCTAAGCCCTAATCCCTAAGCCCTAAACCCTAAACCCCAGAGAATTTAGGAGTCCCGCACTACGCCGGCCTCTAGGATCGACCTCGGCTGCCCCCCCCCCTCCCCTCCCCCCCTCCCACCCCCCCAAACCCCAAATCCCTTGTGGTAACAACCCTTTGTCCGAAACCCTAAATCCTAAACCCTAAACCCTGAACCCTAAACCCTAAACCTAAATCCTAAACCCTAAACCCTATGACAAAAAGACACCCA
This sequence comes from Symbiodinium natans, assembly GCA_905221605.1. NCBI lineage: Eukaryota > Dinophyceae > Suessiales > Symbiodiniaceae > Symbiodinium > Symbiodinium natans. The sequence goes on along the minus strand of CAJNDS010002189.1, from coordinate 104,308 downwards.
CAAAACCCCTACGCTGAAGCCCAGACTGCCATCTCGATCTGGTTGACATGCCTCTCGGAATGCAGCGGCTGGTCTTTTGGTTTAGGGTTTAGGGTTTGGGGTTTAGGGTTTGGGGTTGTTAGGGTTGTTAGGGTTGTTAGGGTTGTTAGGGTTGTTAGGGTTGTTAGGATTGTTAGGGTTGCTAGGGTTGTTAGGGTTGCTAGGGTTGTTAGGGTTGTTATGGTTGCTAGGGTTGCTAGGGTTGTTAGGGTTGTTAGGGTTGTTAGGGTTGCTAGGGTTATTAGGGTTGTTAGGGTTGTTAGGGGCTTGAGGGTTTAGGGTTCAGTGTCGAGGTGTCACTTTGCTCTGTGAGGGGCTGACTTTCCTGGATCTGTGCCTTCAGTTTTCTTGTTCCTTTCTGATGCGCTCCACACTGCAGCGAGGCCGTACGAAGTTCCCACACGATGTCTTCGACTCATGGAATCCGCTTGTGGAGTCAGCGCGTTCGACTCTACACTCTCACGGTTCAAATGCGGAGCTGTGCCCAGTGCCACCGTGCACACTCCGTGACAAGCTATGTACACCAGACGTAGACAGCGACCACTGCCCAAAGGAGCGAGGTAGCTGCTGCTCCCTTCATGGGATCTCCGAGCATGACGATGCCAGCGGCTTCGATGATGAGATAAATTGCGAAGCCAATGCTTCCGGCAAACGCCAGGGCCTTGGCTGTTCTGTGAGGCGCAACCCTGGCACCTGAAGAAACCTAAAGCCCCGACTAGCCTCTGCCGCGTGTTTGTCATGATACGCCTCTTGAACAAAGCTGTTTAGATCTTCTATATTCTATTAAGATGTGGAGATGAACCAGTGGAAGCTGTCGAGTCATCATGTTATCTATTTAGCTTTGCCATACATCGTATTACAACAAGCCTTCGTGACATAATCAGGAACACACTCGCACACAAACGGCAACCAATCCTCACTTCAACCCTCAACCCTAAACCCTAGACCCTAAACCCTAAACCCTAAACCCTCACTTCACACAATAAACCCCCTCAAAGCTTTTCTCACAACCTTTCAATAACTGTCCAACACCCCGCTGCCTGAGCTCCATCCGCAGGAAACGCATCGGTACCAACCTTTAGAGAACCCTCCCCTAAACCCTAAACCCGAAACCCTAAACCCTAAACCCTAAAACCCTAAACCCTCTGCCGCCCGGCACGATCGGCGGCCTTCATGGTCTGGTGCACTCAGCGAAGCCCATGCAGCCAAGCGACAATATTGACCACGATCTCCTGCCAGAAAAATCGGCGGCGTCTGCGCAGCAGGTGTGCAAGCTTCAACCTTGGTGGGCCCAAAGGCTCCATGTACCCTTATAGTAGAATACCTAGGCCTTAAGGTACCCTTATAGGAACCCCTTTAAGGCCTAGGTATCTACTATATGGGTACATGGAGCCTTAGGGGGGTGCTGGCCTTATCTCGAGCTCATGATGCAGCGTTTCTGTCGAAGGCTCGGAGTTTTCCAGTTGCAAGGCCTCTCCGAGCTACCCACCCGCACCCCTTGGGATCTGATAAGCCCCCTTTTCTATGTCCTACAAGCTGCCCGGCAATGGCAAAACAGAGTGCGACTACTAGATCAATCCCTAAACCCTAATTCTTGGCAAGTTGCTCGAGATGAAGGAGGACAGGAAATACAGCCAACCAATAGGCAAGGTTGGCGAAAAGGAGCAAGAACGGGAATGTCCCAACAGCCATGGACTGGAACACGTTGCACATGGCAACCCAAAGTGTGGGAGTAGTAGCTCCCACGATCCAATGGTACGGCAGAGGGTGCCTGCAGAAACTCTTCTGGAACACGCCCGCCATCCTGTCCCGCATGATCACATCAAATTCCTCGACGGAACCGAACCAGATGCAAAGGCACTCGCGAATGGTTTCGTGGTCACAGGCCATAGGGCGGCCGGTCACCGGGTGGATGTGGCCAATGGCGCAGCAGTGGCAGGAAACGTCCCGCTTGAAGGAGAAGTCCGAGAGCTGCGTGCAAGCCATGTCGAGATCCCGAAGGTGGCTACGCCAGAAGTGGGCAATGAAGGACATGGACAACATGTGGTTCACGGCCTCGCAAAGGCCAACAGAAAAGGCCCTCCAGGTTCAGGGTGCGCCCTCATCCTAAGCCCCAAAATCTTCGTGGAGGAATTCGGGGAATGTGATGCCTCACCAGCCCTACCAAAAAACCCGCTGTCTCATCCCACAAGGGGTCATGTAGGGGAATAGAAGGTGCCACACTACCTCAGGAATGCCCTACAAAGAACTCACCCCAAACCCTAAAGCCTAAACCCTAAACCTCGTTTGATCACTTTCAGAAACTCCCCGCGTTGGCCGCGCTGAACACCAGCGCCAGGGAAAATGGCTCCCACTCAATGTCCCCGATGATCACAGACCTAGACATCACAATGATGTCTGGGTGATAACCCTAAAAAGGTGTTTAGGGTTTAGGGCCTGAATAATTAATAAGGTTTTGGGGGGTTCATATAGTATGTTTATAAAGGGACCCTAGGGGAATACTATTGGTAACTAGTCCGACCCCTATATTAGGCCTTGAGATGGTTCAAGACAGTTCTGTAGAATATAAGCCCCCGTTTCTGATTGCAGAGCCTATCTCGGGCACCCCAAAAAGGGACCATGATGAAGAACCACCCTAAACCCTCAACCTTAAAGCCTAAACCTCTCTACCATATAAACCTAAATGTTAAACACGAATTTGGATTTTGATCAATTTCCCTTTTTACCACCCATGGTTCAGCACAAATTTGGGAATTTGATCCATTTTGGCATGTCTGACCCCTTTCACCCCCCCATTGTTCAGCACGAATTTGGGAAATTGATCCATTTTGGCCCTTCTGACCCCTTTGCCCCCCCATTGTTCAGCACGAAGTTGCCACCATGGGCGTGGCATGGCGACGTCCCCTGGCTTTTGTCTGTAGAAGAATGTATGAAGATTAAAAGCTTCGAAATTCCGAGAGCTGAAACTTCTTGGCAGGGCTGCTATCGGGGGGATACCCCAAGCCCCGCATTTTTGCGTCCCTAAACCCTAAACCCTAAACCCTAACCCTAAGCCCTGAACCCTAAACCCGCCTAAAGGAGCCGTGGGTCAGAGGTTTGGGCATGCCGAGGTACCCCGTGATCTGGCTCATTCCGGTCCAGGCCCAGAAAGTCAGGAACCTCTCTTTTGAACAGTTTAGGGTTTAGGGTTTAGGGTTTAGGGCTCAGGATTTAGGGTTCAGGGATTTAGGGTTTAGGGTCTCGCCCATTTTTGAAGCTGCTTACCCCGAAACTACCCCCCAAAACAACTGCCACGAAATATAGGCCCCTTAATGATTAGAATAGAGTCTTGGGGGGCATTACAGTACACTTCGAAAGGGACCATAAGGGAATACCATTAGTAGTTACTCCGACCCCTATTTTTTGTCCGCAAAAAAGGAGCAAGACGATGCTGGTGGGCCCCCAGGTCGTGGGCCGAATTCTCAGCGCCGCTGGGTCGTGATGGGTTTTCAAGAAGGCGGCCACTTCCACCACGCACCACAAGCCTTCTGTTCAGGGTTTAGGGTCTAGGGTCTAGGGCTTAGGGATTAGGGTTCAGGGTTCAGGGTTTAGGGTTTAGCCTTCTCCGAAGGTTGAGCGTATGGCTAAGGATGCAAAATCTTGTGGGCACTGGTTGCGTGGGAAGAGATAGATCACAACAAAAGAACCCAAAACACGCAGAAACTCAGGCTTACTTCTCCAATAACCAAGGGGTAAAAAAAAGCTTAACTTTATAATTCCTACTAAATAAGGAAACCCAAAAGAATTAAAGTTCAGCTGTTGGAGAAGTAAGTAGGTCCGGGCCCGACATCTCCAACCCCCTAAACCCTAAACCCTAAACCCTAAACCCTAAACGGGCCCTACCGCAACCAGGTGGCGACCGAAGAAAGTGGAATCCCAGCAAAGGAGCATGGACTCGGAGTTCTTCACCTGAGGTGGGTTTAGGGTTTAGGGTTTAGGGTTTAGGGTTTAGGGTTTAGGGTTTAGGGTTTAGGGTTTAGGGTTTAGGGTTTAGGGTTTCGGGTTTCGGGTTTCGGGTTTCGGGTTTCGGGTTTCGGGTTTCGGGTTTCGGGTTTCGGGTTTCGGGTTTAGGCTTAGGGTTTAGGGTTTAGGGTTTAGGGTTTAGGGTTTAGGGTTTAGGGTTTAGGGTTTAGGGTTTAGGGTTTAGGGTTTAGGGTTTAGGGTTTAGGGTTTAGCACCCAAACGACCCCGGCGAGAACCACGAGAAAGCTGACACCCCTGCACCCTCAAGAGGGAAAATAACCCGGCCACCCTAAACCCTAAACCCTAAACCCCAATATGAAGGAACCAGTCACACAGGCGCCCACGTTCACCACTCCCTCTACTTGGAGCTTGGCATCGTGTTGGGCGATGCAAAGCTTGTCGAAGAAGACTTTCCTTTAGGGTTTAGGGCTTAAGGCTTAGGGTTTAGAGTTTAGGGTTTAGGGTCTAGGGTTTAGGGTTTAAGGTTCAGGGTTTAGGGGGTTAGGGCTTCGGGTTTAGGCTTTGGGGTGTAGGGCCCTGAACCCAGTGCCTCCCCGCTGCTCAAGTATTCTATAGAGACTGGGGAGGTTTCAGGGCGACGTCTTGTGTGTGCTTTTTGTATATGAAAGAATTATGTAAAACTCCCTAAACCCTCCCTGAGCCCTCAACCCTAACCCCTAAACCCCCCCAAACCCCAAAACCTAAACCCCCCCCCCCCCCCCCACCCCGCCCCCGGCCTCCCCTTAAAAAAAACCCAAACCCACCCCGACCCCCCCCCCCCCCCCAAAAAAAAAAAAAAATGAAAAACAACCGAAACCCTCAACCCTAAACCCAAAACAAAACTGAACCCTAAAACAAACAACACAACAAACAACAAACAATAAACAGCAAACAGCAAACAACAAACAGCAAACAGCAAACAACAAACAACAAACAACATACCACAAGCAACAAACCACAAGCAACAAACCACCAGCAACAAACCAGCAAACAGCAAACAACAAAAACAACCCCCCAAAGAGTCCAAGAGCAAGGCTCACGGAGGGCCGCCAAAAACTAACGAAACCCTAAACCCAAACAAACACCCTAAACCCTAAAAGAAACAACAACAACCCCCAAAGAGCAAGGCTCACGGAGGGCCGCCAAGTGAGCAAGGCGAGGCTGGAGACCAGCAAGCCGACCAAAAGCGACCAGAGGGTCGAGGCGCCCATCCGGTCCTCGGGATTTCTTGCTGTGGGCTCGGACGGAGGCTCCCTACATAATCCCTTAAAGGGTAGAAAGAATCCCCTTAAAGGGTATGTATGTATATATATATATATATGTAGATATAGAGGGAGGGAAGGAGGTACCCTATCATAAGCCTGTAGGGGGATATAGGGTACCTCACTCCCTCATTACCTACGAACCACATCTTCCGACGCAGCCGAAGCTTGCAACAACAGCCCCACCATACCAACAACCATAAGAATAATAAGAATAGTACTAATCATAAGAAGAAATAAGAAGAAGAAGAAGAAGAAGAATACTGTTCGGACTTGGGTTGCGTAAGTTTTGTTGTTTATTTTGGGGTGCGTGTGTACGTGTGTACATATAATTCATATGTATATATAAATATATATATATATATACATATGTTTAGTCTAAGGTTCCAAAAACAGCAACAATAACATCAGAATGAGAATCTAAGAATAGTATCAATAAGAATAGTAAGAATGAAAATAGCAACAATAATAATGCCAAGAAGAATCGTAACAAGAATGATGAAAGAAAAACAAGACTCGCAACAATCACAATACTCAGAACAGAAAGAAGAGCGAGAATACCAATACTAGCTAACCAGAATAAGAGAAGGCGAAGGGGTCTTGAGCTCAGGGGCCCCCGGGATTCTTGACCGCCCCAATGTTCCCCCCACACCCCCCCTCCCCCTCACTTTAACAGGAGGCATCGAACTCTTGCAGCTTAGGCTTTTTTTGGGGAGTACAAGGTAGACATTTGCCCCTTTGGACTATGGGCGCTCGACACAAGTGTCTGCTGGGGTTTGAGTCGAGAGGGTTTAGGCTTTAGGGTTTGGGGTTTGGGGCTTAGGGTTTAGGGTTTAGGGTTTAGGGTTTAGGGTTTAGGGTTTAGGGTTTAGGGCTTCTCAAGAACAAAGCCAGAGGCACTAGGGGCACGAGCGAGACCGCCACCGCCAGGGTGCCGCAAGCCAGGGCAGCCAGTCCGCTGCAGACCAGGTGGAGCACGGCGATCTTGCAGTAAGGACCGCCATGCCTGGGATGGGTTGACATCTGGGTTTAGGGTTTAGGGTTGAGGGTTTAGGGTTTAGGGTTTAGGGAAAGTTAAACTTGATCGACGGCTGTCCCCCAAGGCTGTGCCTGGGTCCCTGCCCCCCAACCAAGTAACAGTTGTGCGTTCTTGGGGAGGATTTTGCGCATGGGCAGCGGCGTGCGTGTTCCTGCAGAACAGGCCTGCGTTCCTCAACACGGCATGTAACCTTTCATGTAGCAGGAGTCATCTGGAGGCCGGCATTTGAAATCCGAGATGCCAGGAGTGAGTCCAAAACTGTGAAATGTGTGTCGCCGGCGTGCTGTAGATGTAGGCATCTTGAGAGTAGGCGCCTCCACGTACCGCCGAGCCGACGCCCCACAAAACTCGGTGAGCCTCGGCAGAAAAGTCTCTCGTGTCGGCTTAAGGTTCGCCACGTGCGAGGCTCACCAAAGACATGAAGAGCTCAGGGTTTAGGGTTTGGGGTTTGGGGGTTTAGGGTTTGGGGTTTAGGGTCCAGGGTTCAGGGTTCAGGGTTCAGGGTTCAGGGTTCAGGGTTCAAGGTTGAGGGAAAACTTTCCTGAACTTCGCCCGCAAACCGGTGTCACTCGAAGCATCTCCGCGCGCGTGAGGGCGAAGTTTGACACATGCTGCACGAGCTTGGCAGTACTTCCTTACCGGTTGGGATGTCCCCCCTGAAACAAACAGGCCTTAATAGGGATTCTAGTTCCCCTTACTATAGTCCCTACTAGGGACTGTGAGTATAAGGGAGAGCATCCCAACTTGCAGGTCCAGCTTTGCAGTAGCGAGCTTTGTGGGGACTTACGAAAATAGAGGGCCCCTAATGTAGACCCCCAAAGAGCAGGGTTCCCTTCTAACAAGGACCCAATAAGGCACAGTTCAGGGTTTAGGGTTTAGGGTTTAGGGTTTAGGGCTTATAAGGTACCCCCCCCCCGATGTCGGAAATCCCCCCCTGAAGGCGTCCGCAAGAAACTCTCCCAAAAGGCCTCTTAGCCGACCTCTCAAGCTTCGCTTGGTGGGAGCCTTGGTGACGATGATGGGCACCTTCTCTTCGCCGCCCAGGCCATCAAAGTCAGCGCCGCCGATGCGCTCCGGAGCTGGCGCACCCCCGGTCTGCGCCATGAGACCCCCCCAGAAACAGCCGCGAAGAGCCCAAACCCACAGGGTTTCGCTAAACCCTAAACCCTAAACCCTAAACCCTAAACCCTAAACCCTAAACCCTAAACCGCTGGAGGTCTCGTGGGTTGCCTAAAGAAGGGCTTTGTTCCTGGGTGCCCATTTTCACATACGGGGCCTCAGATTTTGGGGGCACCCCAAAAAGGGAACAGGGCTTAGAGAACTTTTCTATTGCCACTGCGGCTCTTTGTGCGCAGGCTTGAGCCATTCCGCCCAGCCAGGCAAACCCTCCCCTGATTGATCATCTGTTTAGGGCCTGGGGCAGTCTACGATTTAGAGCTGTGGATCTACAAAAGTAGGCCTCGGGACACAAAACCTGTGAAAGCCCACGCGTTCCCCTAAAATCTCAACCCAAAAAAGATCGTCAACGGATCCTCGGAACGTCTGAGGCAAACCTCATGTCAAGCCAGATCCCCTACTTGGAAAGGCTCATGGGTAGCGCGTTATACAGGAAGCAGGGTTCTAGGTTTCTAGACTCCCCTTAGCACCTTGATAAAAATCATAGTTTTAATACCCTCGTGGGTTTTATACAAGCAAAAATGACAAACATAATTCCCAAGGGGGGTTCTAGGTTTAGGGTCTAAGGCTCTCGGGTAGTGATATGTACGGTTGAAGGCAACACCTAAATAAGGTGCTAGCTTGGAAAGGTTCCCCTTATACTAACAGTCCTGGATATGGATTCGAGTGCCCCCTATTCTAATCCCGATTAAGGACTGAAGGGGGAACACTCCCAAGTGATAGATCTACAAATAGCACCAGCTATAAGCACAGTACCCAGGACCCGGCGAAGCAACAATCCAAAAACAGAGAGAGAGAGAGAGACAGAGACAGAGGGTTTAGGGTTTAGGGTTTAGGGTTTAGGGTTTAGGGTTTCGGGTTTCGGGTTTCGGGTTTCGGGTTTAGGGACATCAGAACGCCTCGTCTGATCACCCTCGATCTCTCGGATCTCGCGCGTGCCATCGACCAGACTGCTTCTGAGGTTCTGCTGTCCTCGCATTGTATGAAGCTTGTAGGGTTTAGGGATTGGGTTTAGGGTGTAGGGTTTAGCTCCAACCACCCCCTCCTCCGCACCCCATTAGGGTTTAGGGTTTAGGGCTGTACTACCCTGGGCAATTTGATACGAAACGGATCTACTTTCGGATTTCTCTGAGGGTCTGGGTAACCCTAAACCATCACTAGGGTAGTTCTGAAGTTCTGTGAATTAGGGTCCCTTTTGCGGTCCTACATATGGTGCGGCAGCCCTTAGAGTAAGGACCCGAAAAGGGAGCCCAATATAGAGAACTGCCCAATTGGAGGTTTAGGGTTTAGGGTTCAGGGTTTAGGGTTTGGGGTTTAGGGGTTAGGGGTTAGGGGTTTAGGGGTTTAGGGGGGCCTTGGGGAGGCCCAACAGAGAACATCACCATCGAGCGCCGGACGATTGAGCAGCTCCCTGAGCTGATCCTGCCCAACTCATGTTGGGAAAGGTTTGGGGTTTAGGGTTTAGGGTTTAGGGTTTAGGGTTCAGGGATTAGGGTTTAGGGTTCGGGGTTTGGGGTTTGGGGTTTAGGGTTGAACGAGTATTCCTGACTGAAGTGCTGGAGCGCACTAGAACACAAGAACGGCGCGCATCATGCCTGCAGCATGTCCTTTTCGGCCTCCAGGTCCTTCGAGACCTCTCGACAAGCCCGGGATGTAAAAATCGTGGTCTCAGGGCACACGTCTAGGCTTCACGTGGCAAGCCCCAAGCCCTAAGCCCGAAGCCCTACTTAAAGGATCAGAGGCTTAGTAAGTAGGGTCATGATTGTTGGCAGCTATACTTACACATACTTATAACCCCAATTAGGGTACTTATACCCCTACTTACTAAGTCCCATGATCCTCCTAAACCCTGGCCCTAAACCCTAAACCCTAAACCCTAAACCCTGAACCCTGAACCCTAAACCCTAAACCCTAAACCCTAATCCTCAAGGTAAAGCCACCCCAGAACCGAAGAGAGAAGCTCTGTGACCTTCTCCACCTGGGCGCTGATGCCCTCCATCTTTTTGGCCTCTGAGATGCGTTTAGGGTTTAGGGTTTAGGGTTTAGGGTTGAGGGTTTAGGGTATAGGGTATAGGGTATAGGGTATAGGGTATAGGGTTTAGGGTTTAGGGTTTAGGGTTTAGGGTTTAGGGTTTAGGGTTTAGGGTTTAGGGTTTAGGGTTTAGGGTTTAGGGTTTAGGGTTTAGGGTTTAGGGTTTGGTTTAGGGTTTAGGGTTTAGGGCTTAGGGTTTATTATCCCTCAACGAAGGAACACTCCAAGTGACGAATGCTTTACTTGAGAGACATTTTGGGGGTGTTGGGGGGGTGTACGATATTCGGAGTACCTTGTTACGGCCCTTATGATAAGGGGATCCTCCTGTTCGGGGGTCTATATTAAGTGTCCTAACGATGTTTCGCAAACCCCCCATGTTAGGGACTCTCTGGGCGGGATCTTGGCAGTGCGAGTCGGGCTAAGCCCTGGGCCTGCAAGCTGCGCTCGGTTGCCAGGCTGTCCTGCAACGATTAGCGAAGAGGGCTGACAGGACCCACACTTTGGGATGTTCCCCGTTATACGGACAGTCCTTAAGAGGGATTATCATAGGGGGTGGTGCTAAACTAACAGTCCTTAATTGGGGATTATAATAGGGGATGGCTATAGTCCTTCTTGAGGAGGCTGATAGTATAAGGGGGAACATCCCAACCCAAGCTCCCAAAGACCCCTGAAAGCCAACCAAGCCCTTGAGCTCGACAGGCCGAGGCGTAGAACTCCACAAAACGGCAGGTAGCAGGCGGCCAGTTCTTCTGGTGGGTTTCTCGTGGGGAATTGGGGAAGTTGGGCCCTATATAATCCCTCAAACGGTGTATATAGGGAGTCATGGTGGTCGTCACCGTAGGCAGAAGTTGCTCTCACACTCGGATCTCTACGAATACATACTCCCCAATTAAGGGATACTGGGGTCTTCCGGCTCAAGAATAGACTCTTTTTGTCTACAGCGACTCCCTTGTCTTGTCTTAGGCCACCTTGCATGACAGGGTCGACACCATGATCGAAGCCTTTAGAGAGCCTTAGTATGCTGAGTTCATAAGCCCCCCAAATAAATGTGTACACTTTTCTCAGCTCTATAGAGGAGGAAAGGTATCCCAAAAAGGTGTACATTGTACTCACTCAGCTCCTAAGAAGCCACCATACTTTATGGAGCTGCCCCCACGTCCTCCACTCGGCCAAGGTGCTCCTGCAAAGCGGCCTTGTCCTGGGAGGCCGCGGAGACGCTTCTGCTTCCGCCCCAACATGCCCCCCTCCGAGAATTCGGGTTTAAGGTTCAGGGATTTGGGGTCAGAATCTGTGCGCTAACACCGAAACCCCGCCTCAACCAACCCCGCCCCCCTCCCCCAATACCCCCCCCCCTCCCGGCGGCTCCTGGAAGCGCGAGGCCTCGCAAGGGTGCAACGTGTGTTCAGGCCAAGGGTACCCCCCGGAAGAATAGAGCCTCCCTCTGAACACGAAACCCTAAACCCTAAACCCGAAACCCTAAACCCTAAACCACCCTAAACTCGAGGCCTTGACCTGCACAATATAGGGGCTTGAATAATCACAGAATAGGGCTTTCAGGCTTTGGGGGGATTATGGTTTAATTATAGAGGGACCATAAGGGAATACTATTCGCAATGAATTAGAATGGGGCTTTGGGGGGTATGATACTATAATAAAAAAGGGACCATAAGGGAACGCTATTAGTAATTACTTCGACACCTATATGACCCCAATCAGTAAGTATCTTACGTTTGGGGGTGCCGATAATGGGCTTGGTCGTCATTTGGGGCACATGAAGGGTTCACCTACTTTGCGCTCTCAAACCCCTCGACCCTGCTTTCCCCCGAAGAGGGTGCCCGCCTTATATACCCCAACTAGCCTAATCCTCGTTTCTAGGAACCCGAAACCCTAAACCCGAAACCCAAATCCCCAAAAGAAGTACCTTAAACCCTAAACCCTAAACCCTAAACCCCATTGTCGGCAACCCCAAATGGCCGAGGATATGGCCCGCTCTTCGCTCAGCATCTGTCGGAGTTGCGTCTCCAGCTCGCTGCGTCCCGCCTGGCGGAGATACGCAGTGGCTGCTGCTGAGCGTTGACGAGTTTGGGGTTGAGGGTTATGGTTTTGGGGTTTAGGGTTTGGGGTTTAGGGTTTAGGGTTTAGGGTTTAGGGTTTAGGGTTTAGGGTTTAGGGTTTAGGGTTTAGGGTTTAGGGTTTAGGGTTTAGGGTTTAGGGTTTAGGGTTTAGGGTTTAGGCTGAGGGGGTGAGGGGTTGAGAGATACCTGGGTTCTGAGTCTTTCGAATAGTAAAGAGCCGCGGAGGCCCGGTGACTTTGGCGACGTCTCCGTCGGAATCAGGGATAGATCCCAACATACCCTTAAACCTTAAACCCTAAACCCTCAGCCCTAAGCCCTAAACCCTAAACCCTAAACCCCAGTACGGAATTCGGGAGTCGGGCACCTTTTGGCTTGGAGGTCTTTGGGTTCAGGGTTTCGGTGCCTCGCACCCTTCTCCGTTGACCTTTTCAGGAACGAAACAAACCCTAAACCCTAAACCCCAAACCCTAAACCCTAAACCCTAAACCCTAAACCCTAAACCCTAAACCCTAAACCCTAAACCCTGACCGCCCCAATTCTCTACACCCTAAGGCGCTTTGTTGGCTACAGGATTGACTGGCTGGTTCTTGGTAGGAAATGAGGGAACGAGGTGCCATGGATGATCCCTTAACGGGTATACATCGGGCCCTTATTCCCTCATTCCCCTACGAAGAACCAGGACAACAAATGGCACAAATCCCCTAAACCCAAACCCTAAACCCTAAACCCTAAACCCTCTAGAGGGCGACCACTCGAAGATAAGCTGCAGAATGCCTGATTTTCGGGTGCCTCACGGGATGGATTCGCGCGTGTCACAAGCAGAGCTGCGGCGTGCCGGCATCTTCGGATCTAGGGTTTAGGGTTTAGGGCTTAGGGTTTAGGGTTTAGGGTTTGGGGTTTAGGGTTTAGGGCTTAGGGCTTAGGGCTGAGGGTGAGCTTCCGCCGCACTCTTCATACCAAGCCAAGTCTGGGCTCAAGAAAGTATGCTAAGCCCGCCCAACAGCTGCATTGCAGAGCAGGCCGCAGCAAGCATCTGCGGTTCATAGGTTTCGAACACTTCGCTGCACAACACAAGGCAAAGTTCTGTCGCAACCGACGTCATAAAGATCACAAACAGTCCGAGGAAACAGTCGCCGAAGCATTCCATCATTCCATCCCAGACTTGTGAGAAGTCTGTCCGGGTGCTGAAGCGCATGTGGGCCAGTCCCACAGATACCCCTTCTTGAAGTAAGAGCCTGCCCATTGAACCCCTCTAAGCCCAAACCCAAACTGTGAACATTTGCCATCAACCTCAAAGCGCTGCACAAACCTTTCCAAACGGGCCTTGTAACAGCTCCCGAAACCCAGCTGTTGCTGAGTACCCTGGGCCATAGCTGAATACCCTGGGTCAAAAAAGGTTAACCTTTCCATTGTGGTGGGATATGTGTACATAAAATAAGTATATATATATATGTATATAGATATATATATATATATGTACAGATAGGTTCAAGGTTTGCCTACTCTGCTACTGAGCAAATCCACCCCCCAAAACTCTTCCCACACGGCTTCGTGCGCTCAACTGCTCCCCTCATCGGCGCTTCTTCCTGGGAGGGCCACTGAGGGATTTGGCGCTCAGGTTTATGGTTTAGGGTTTCCGGCTTCGGGTTTAGGGTTTGGGGTTGGGGCCCAACCTAGGAGCAAACCAGAAACCAACAAAAACCAAAAGGGCTCCCAGACATCTTTACTTGACAAAAGAAGCCAGACCGCAAAACACAAGGGCACAATAGCCTGGCCTGCGGAAAGCACCATCTGGACTCATTCCTGCTGTCCCTAAACCCTAAACCCTAAACCCTAAACCCTAAACACTGGATGCCTCCCCTACTTCCACCCCCCCCCCCCCCCCCCCCCCCCAGGAGCTTCTGCGAGCCGCTTTTGGACTCTCCCAGATGCCCCTAAGACCCCCCCCTCCCCCCAAGAGTTCCCTTAACAACTTACCTGGGACCCCCTTGGGACCCTTTTGGGGCCACCACAGGGACCTGCGGGACCATTGGGGTTTCGGGTTTCCTGCAGCAAGTTGACATAAGACTTGGCTTTCCTTCGTCTGCGATACGCACGCTGCACCCCGCATTTGGGCCAGGCGGCGCGCGCGAGCGTTTACCATCTTGAAGCTCCTCTGTAGATGGGATAGGCAGAGGCAGGCTTAGGACCCCTCCGAGGCCGACACTTGCCTCCAGGCTTGGAGAACGCCCAGCTCACGTCCAACTTGTGCTCCTGCCGAAGAAACCAGAAACCCCCTAAACCCTAAACCCTAAACCCTAAACCCTAAACCCTAAACCCTAAACCCTAACCCTGAACCCTGAACCCTAAACCCTAAACCCTAAACCCTACTCTATCTTTCGACAGCCAAGGCGTCCAGAAGGGTGTTGCCATCCATGGCCTTGATTGCTGCATCTGCCTGGAGCACTTGGAGGGTTCATGGCACTTATGAACCAATTTAGGGTTTAGGGTTTAGGGTTTAGGGTTCAGGGTTTAATCTATTCGATCGCTTGTGGCTGAAGCAGTTCTTGAAGAGTCGTTGCCTGCTGAGACAGTTCTGTTCGGTCTTGACACTGTCGTGCGCTCGTTCTGTCTTGTTCCCCCCACACTTTTGCTCCAGCTTTCAGGCGGAGTGGTCCTTATTATAAGGGAATCCTAGTATTTGGGGGGTCGATGTTAGGGGCCCCCTTATTTTCGTTAACCTCCATATGAAAGTTCACAAGAGGGAAAACGTGTGTGATCACTGCAAAGAGATCGACTCCAGAACCAGACCAACTGAAAGTTGGAGACCAACTCGCAAGCAGCGAACATTCAAACAAGACTAAGCGCTGATCCGTAAGGCGGGATCATGCTGTGGAAACCCTAAACCCGAAACCCTAAACTCTAAACCCTAAATCCGAAACCCTAAACGGTTGGCTTAGCCCACGAAACGGAAACGGCGCTTGAGAACGCAGCCAACTACACATCAGTGTTTCACACAAACCCCAAGAAGCTAGATTGGGGGGTCTCTAAATCACGGTCCCCTTTTTTGGGGGTTTCCTCTTATGATACCCAGCCCTGGTACCCAAGAAGGGATCATCAACCCTAAACCCTAAACCCGCAACCCGCAACCCAAAACCCAAGTTGAGCGACCTGGGCCTAGATCCTGTATACCTTGAGAGGTTTCCGAAGTGGCCTCTTGCTTGTTCTCGTACTCGATGAATGCGTAGCCCTCGCACCAGCGAGAGCTTCGGGGGATGTTTGGGGTTCGGGATCTTTGGGGCTGCAACTTTGCAATGTGCGGAGCTTGACAAAAGCATTAGGACCAAGAAGCGGTCCTTCACGAAGCCTGTACGACGGTCCAGATTCAGATGCCTGGAGATGGGGTTTGAGCTTCAGAGCCTTCAGCTCAGGCTTTGAAACCTTCCGAGGTGTTCTGTCAAGCTGGAAGGCGCTAGGATACGGACGGGTGCCGACTGAACTCTGCATTGACAAGCGTTTAGGGCGCGGTGCGTGACACCAACGGACACCAACTCCTGAAATCCTGGAACTTCAAGGGATCTCGCAGGAACAGAGAGGTCGCCAGATTCTCTGCAAGGCTTCAGAATACACTGTACCCGAAACCCTAAACCCTAAACCGTGAAAGCATTCTTGGACCTAAGCCCCGGCCCTCAAAATCTATGCCGAGCTGGGAGGCCCCGCAGGTTCTTGATGTCTCCATACTCGGAGAAGGCCTCGAAGATGTCGTCCTGCTCCCCACTCTTCGCAGTTCGATCAGAGCTTCTTCCCAGGTTGCATTCTTTGGCTCCTATGTTCTGCGTTGTGGTCCCTACCTTGGGGCTCCGAAGAAAGAAGCTCAAAAAGGCCCCTTGGTAAACAACTCTCCACTTCGTGAATGTGGGCAGTGTAGGGGTCTGTCTCGGCAGGATTTTTTACGGTTTGGGGCTCGATTCAGCCTTCAACTCGGCTTACGAACTTGGGGAGATGGAGGGTCGCAAGGTGGCTCCGCACTGTTCCGCACGGTTCCGCACCTCCTGTGCTTCCTCGTGAACGCCCGACACCTCACCAGGAACTTTTCAGGAGGGGTCTGGGCTGCCTACCCCACACTGGCGGCTGGCTCCTGAACACAGCGTCCCTGCCTGCAAATGCTCAAATCACCCGAATCACCGCGCAGGCCCATCTAGGCTGCGCACGATAACGACCCAGCCCTCGATGGATCTGGCTGCGCCGGTTTCGTCCTGAGCGCGCGACACTGGCTTTAGTCCTTCTTGCTTGCGCCATCTGCAGTCGAAGCCCATGACACCATCCCAAAGAACAACTTGACACAGGGAAAGCAAAAGTCATTTTGGTCACTCTTCTGCATCCCTCAGCCACGTCTGCATTAGCGTGTTGGCAAGCGATGCTCTGGAAGGAACATTCAGAGAAGGAGATGTGCCGTCGGGCGTTTGGCCATCCATCACTTCTTGCACCACCGCACGGTCAAACCACCGAACATCTTCGAGCTCGTCGGCGTCGAGGTTGATGCTGGGGTCTGATGCCTCGGCAAGGAAGCCCACCATGAGAGAACGCGGGAACAGCCAGGGCTGAGAGGCCACGAAGCGTATGGTCTGTGGGTCCACCGCCACACCAGCCTCCTCGCGCACCTCACGCACAACGCACTCCTCCAGAGTCTCCCCGAACTCGACGAAGCCGGCCAAGGTCGAGTAGCGTCCGGCGGGCCACTGAGCCTTCCGGCCCAAGAGGCATCGGCGCCTCACGGCAGAAGCTATCTCCACTTCAGAAGATTCTAGGGCTTAGGGTTTAGGGTTTAGGGTTTAGGGTTTAGGGTTTAGGGTTTAGGGTTTAGGGTTTAGGGTTTAGGGTTTAGAACCGTTGACTGCAAATTCGTCTAGCAGCCCGTGCGTCACCAAAACGATCACGGAAGGATCCAGGCGGGGCCGGAAGCGTGCCCCGCATGCCTCGAGACCAGAGACTCCAAAACCCCTCAATTAAGGAATATACCTTAAATTATAATCGGAACCCTAATATGATTTAAGGTACATTCCTTAATTAAGGAATATACCTTAAATTATAATAGGAACCCTAAATCATAACGTGATTTAAGGTATATTCCTTAATTAAGGGATTTTGGAGTCTCTGGGTAGGGGCGGGGGTTTGGGGTTCGGGGCTTGGTTTGGGTCCTTCTGGGGGGTTTGATGGGGGTTTGCGAAAATAAGGGGCCCCAAATGTAGACCCCAAATAGTAAGGAGGCCCTTATAATACGGACCCCAATAAGGTACCCCGAATTTCGGATACCCCCCGATGGGAATGGCGCTCTGTGTAACTTAACCTCTGGGGCCTCGCAGCGTCGATTCGACCCGGAGCGGAAGGAGGCAGTCCTGCGATGGCCAGGTCCGGGTTTAGGGCGCTTAGGCCTAGGGCCTAGGATGCCTAGCGCTAGGAACTGGGCTTAGCGGGTTTCAAAGGAAAGCAGATCACGGTTTGGGAAACAAGTCATGGTTGGAAATTAGTGCTCGGTCCTGCCGCCACACGTGGCGCAGAATCGCACAGAGCGGTGCCACTCGGACAGCCCCACGGCAGTGGCGAGCAATGCGGCGTAGTCGTCAGCAGCCAAGTCATCAATGACCGACGGCCCAGTCCGGGAACGGAGTCTGCCCCATTGCCCACCTTCTGCAAGGACTGCGGGGTCCGGAGGCTCGGCTGAAGCGGAGAGGTCCAGGAGCCAGAATCCCGGCCGCTTTCCTGGCTTTGACTGCGACCCGCTCTGTAGGCTCTGCAGACTCCGCTCCTGCAGGTGAAGCAGCGGCCCGGAACGGGCGCGGCCCAGCCAAGCGGTCTCCGTGTCCTTTCCTTCTGCAGCGGACAGAGGGAGCAGCACGGGCTCCATGCCTCCGCTGGGCGCGGGCCTCACCAGTGACCGTCCCCTGTAGACTGGTACGAAACATCCGGATTCCGCGGGCTCCGACTCGGCAGGTCCCCGTTCCAGGCGCCCCTGCGTGTTAAAGAACACCTCAGCAACGAAGCCCACCGAAGAGTCCAGAACAGTCCAGACGATCAGGACTCCCAGCACGGCGCGCTTCCATTGCTTCGCCTCCCACATGTGAAGGGGGCCTCTCACAGCCCTAGCGCGCGACAAGCTCCGAACACCCAAGAGCCTCTGCTCTGCTAGGGCCGGCCATGCTACCCGGACACGAAATCCTCCAAGAACCACAAGGAACTGCATGGTGCAACCTTGTAAGCAGAAGTCCTAAGGATCCCCATTAACTCGAACCAATTTTAAGGGTCGTCGAAGCTCCCGGACGTCTTATCTTTTGATTCCCCCCCCCCCCCCACCTACCCGGCCTAAACCCCAGATTCGGGGCCGCAAGACAGTCCCAAACCCTAACCAACCCTGCAAGCCCTAGTCTCCCTCCCCAGACCCCCTGGGGAGGATCCCAAAAGTAGAACCCCCAAATCGTGCCCTCTAACCCCTAAACCCTGAACCCTAAACCCTAAACCCTAAAACCGGCGATCCAAGAGCCCAGAGCCCTTGGCTCGGGCCCGTGCGTCGTCGTCGTCCAGCCGCTCAAACTTGCCAGCCTGCAGCCAGGGTCGGAGCAGAGACCAGGAAAGACATTCCTAGCAATCATGACGGTCATATGTAGAAATACATATTTATTTATTTATTTATATTTATTGATATTTATATTCATATAGATATATAGATATAAATATAGGTATAGATATAGATATAGATATACATATACATATACATATATACATATACATATATACATATACATATATACATATATATAGAATGATACAGTATCATCTCATATCATATAGTTATAGTATTAGAGCAACATGAACGTGTATAAAGATATGATATAACAACAGATACCCACTTGCGATCCGTAACGGTGCAGCCAGGTCTTCTGAGAGGCGGTGGCAACGATGCAGACCAAAGAGAGCGCCATCCACAAACCCCGACCCGATAAAGTTCATATTAACCTGTCTTGTCTTATCCTATCTTATAGTTAAAAACTGTAGGTAAAGAGTAACATTGAATTATGTTAGATTATCCTAAGTAAGAGAACCTGACCTGGAGAGAGGGCCTGGTGCTCGCCACACATACGGACCCTTCAAGCAAAGCGTGAGCAAAACAGAACCAACGGTTTCTCCTCATATGTTGGAGAGTTCAGAACACTCCAAGCCGAAACCCTAAACCCTAAACCCTAAACCCTAAACCCTCCGCTGTTTTTCTGGACCAGACATCCCTTCAGACCGCACTGTGATGAAGCAGATTGAAAGTTGGAGTCACTTGAAGCCCAGAGACCCAAAATCCCCCCCTAAGGAACACACCCTAACTCGCATCCCCTCTACCCAAAACCCTAAACATCAGGATTCCTACCAGCACCTGAGGTGGATTCCTATAAAAGGGGTCTTCTTGGGCTCTCTGCGGATTTCCATCCCAGACCCCTGGGAGGATCCAGAAAGGGGAGCCCCCAAGTAGTACCCTTTACTAGTATTGGGTCAGTCTTGAGAACCCTTCAGGGGATCAAACCCTAAACCCTAAACCCTAAACCCTAAACCCTAAACCCTAAACCCTAAACCCTAAACCCTAAACCTTAGTTTGGGTTTAGATGGACGTCAAGAGTTCCCGCCTTGCCAGCATAGCGATCATCCTCCTCGCCTCCGCGTCCCTGATGGGTTTAGAGTGTAGGGTTTGGGGTTTAGGGTTTTGGGTTTAGGGTTGGGGGTTTGGGGTTTAGGGTTTGGGGTTTGGGGTCTGGGGTTTGGATTTTGGGTTTTGGGGTTTGGGGTTTGGGGTTTGGGGTTTGGGGCTTGGGGCTTGGGGCTTGGGGTTTGCGATTCGCGGGGTACTCCCGTAATGAAAACCATAGGCTTCGCAACGTTCCCCCCTCTAAACTTTGGCAGGCCTTTTGAAAGAACTGCCCACAAACCCGTAACCACAAACCCCAAAATAAAGCCAAGAACTCCCTAAACCCTAAACCCCAAACCGTAAACCCTAAACCCTAAACCGAGAAAGAGCTGGCAGAATTCTCTAAATGCTGAGCCCTTTTGTGGCTTCCCCTTATTAGGGCCCCCCCCCCCCCCCGTATCAGGTACTCCAAACTCTCCGCCTTTCAACCGATTCCAGCTCAAACCCTAAACTCTGAACCCTACAACCCCAAAACCCCTGGGAGGATCCCCTGAAGGCTTCCTGGGACTGACCCAATAATTGTACAGGGTACTACTTGGGGGGCCCTACTTTTTGGATCCTCACAGGAATCTGGGACCTAAACCCTAAACCCTAATATAAACCCTAAACCTTAAACCCTATATAAACCCTAAACCCTAAACCAAGTTCCCTCATCGGGCCGGCGGGGCCTTGATCCGTCGTCCGGCTGGTCGGGATCCTTCCTCAAACACATGACTTGCGTCTTAGGAGATTCGGGTTTAGGGTTTAGGGTGTAGGGTGTAAGGTTTAGGGTTTAGGGTTTAGGGTGTAGGGTTTAGGGTTTAGGGTTTAGGGTTTAGGGTTTCGGGTTTGGGGTCTGGGGTTTGGGGTTTGGGGTTTGGGGTTTGGGGTTTAGGATGGCCCTGAAACCCTCTGAAAAATATTCCTGAGTATGATCGATCCTCTTAAGCCCAATAACGGAAAATATGAAATGTCCCAAGCGCCTACCTAGGGTTTTTAGGCTTTAGGGTTCAGGGCTCTGGGTTTCCGACTTGGGCTGTCCAGTTGCCTGCCGACTTGAAATGCCTTGATTGCTACTCTCGTTGACCCCGCACTTGGGCGAGGCAGATGCATTTCAGGTTCTAGGCTCCGGGTTAGGGTTTAGGGTTTCGGGTTTAGGATTTAGGGTTTAGGGTTTAGGGTTTAGGGTGTAGGGTTTAGGGTTGGGGTTTGGGGTTTAGGGTTTAGGGGGGCTTATCGGTGTTCTTCAACTCTTTGGCCTGGGGGGGGGGGGGGGGCTCTGATCAAAGGACGGTGCACACATGACAGGATAGCAAGCAGCAAGTCCTCTGCGACTTCGTCATCATAGTCAACATCCATGGCTGACACTTCCACGCGTAAGCGAGTGGGGGGGAGATCAATCAGAAAAGCGCAGTGCCTGCACTACCTTGAGCAGTTGGATCGGCAGAGCAAGCAACGAAGTCACCAACACTCTTGACTCTTTTTCGGATGGCAATGTCGTTCTTCCTGTTTTAGACAAGCCCTTCTCCACCCTCCGAATCTCTGCCAGAGGTCTGTCGAGGTTACTTGCACGCGTAGCTTGGCAAACTCCATCTGGTGCTGTGGGAAGGTGCTCTAAATGACGGGTCCCTCCCCCCTCCTCCTCCCCAAACCCTGAGCCTTAAATCTCAAACCCTAAACCCTAACTAAACCCACTGAACCCTAGACCAGATTGACCAAAAAAGGGACCCTCCATGAGTCGAACACCAAACCGCCTCCGGGATCGTCTGCGGAGGACGGCTCCTGCGTGCGGACGGTTTGCTCGAGACACTAAACCCGAAGCCCTAAACAGTAAACCCTGAACCCTAAACCCTAAACCCTAACCTAAGCCCCAAACCCCAAACCCTAAACCTGCAAACCGCCTGAACCCTGAACCCGCCCCCTAGCAAACATGAGGTTGAGGTTGTTCAGGGCTTCTTCATGTTTGATTGCAGTTCATGCGCCCTTAAAGGTTCTAATTCTAACGCAGATATCAAGTCCCTGGAAGTATAGGGCTTCATGCATCCCCAATTCCTCTAACAAACGGGAATAACTCCTCACCCCCACCCCCCCCCCCCCCCGGACCCCCATAGCCCTCATCACCCAAAACCCTAAACCCTAAACCCTACTCCCTAAGCCCTAATCACCCAAAACCTTGTCATGGCTTCCCAGCTCAGGCCAACGCTCGTCTGCTACCGCCCCGAGGGTCCGCGTCCTCCAGCAGGCTCTACGTACGAAAAACCCGAAAAACCCTAAACCCTAAATTCCTAAAATCTCGAAAACCCCAAACCCTAGAACGCCTGAACACTAGAACCCTAAACCCTGTACACCCCCTACACCCCCCCAGAGGTTGACCCAGAGGCTGAACCTTTGCATTGACAACATCTTGGTCGCCCAGCGACTATACCATAAAACGGGTACCCTTGTCGGGGTTGGTTACTTTGCAAGGGAACCTTGACCCCAAAAAAGGGAAAAGGGCACCGCTGGGCTACCAAGTATCCCTAAACCCTAAACCCTAACCCTTAAAACAACCCACAACCCACAACCCACAACCCACAATCCACAACCCACAACCCACAACCCACAACCCACAACCCACAACCCACAACCCTAGACCCTAAACCCTAAACCCTAAACCCTAAACCCTAAACCCTAAACCCTAAACCCTAAACCAAGACATCAGAGACATGGGAGGCCCCCTCCATCCCCGGAGGCTGCGCCCCGCTCAGGGCCGGGCTCAGCAAGCTGCCCGAGGTGCAGGGCCTGACATGGGGCTCTTGGGGTTTAGGGTTTAGGGTTTAGGATTTAGGGTTTAGGGTTTAGGGTTTAGGGCTTTTGGCTCTGGGGGCTTGAGGGTTTTAGGGTTGTGGGTTGTAGGGCTTTAGGGTTTTTTCAGGGTTTTGGGATTTTAGGGTTTTGGGGTTTTGGGGTTTCAGGGAATTTCGGAAGTTTTAGGGTTCTTGGGTTGTAGGGTTGTAGGGATGGGCTCTGGGAGCCCTGAAGGCGCGTTGCGACCCTGCCGGCCCTTCGGCTTGGGGGCCGGGGCGGGGTCAAGCTCAAGGGCGCCTTCACAGCACCCTAAGCCAACCCTAAACCCTAAACCCTAAACCCTAAACCCTAAACGAGAGGGGGCAGGCCAAGGACGACATACAAGAAACATAGGCACCGAAGTCAAAGTCACGATCCCTTTTTGGGGTACGCTGAATATTCGGTGCCGTATTAGAATGGGAATCCAAAAAGGGACCATAATGTTGACAACCACCCATATGAATGCAACGGCATCCGGAGAGGTGGTAGGTGGTAGGCTCAACGATCGAAAGACTCAAGTGAGGTTTAGAAACTGCAAGAGCCGGCATGAAACAAGGCATGGAAGAGCGCGCTCACATCCGTTGAAAAGCAAGGAGTGGTTTGCTGCACTACATCTGCACCCCGCCCCACCCCCCCCCCCCGTTCAACCCTTTTTCGCTCGGCTCTAGCCGTGTCATGCGCCCTTAAGCCCCTAAATCTCCTAGTTGCTGAGTACCCTGGGCCCCAAAAATGTTAGCCTTTCAACTGTGGTAGGATTGCCTACTCAGCTACGAAGAATCTGGCAGAGGCTCTTTGTAAGCCTGGGGATCCCCCAAACCCTAAACCCTAAACCCTAAACCTTAAACCCTAAACCATGAACCTTGGATGCAATTTTGTTGAGGTTGCGAGCACTGATCCTCAAGCCCCCCCCCCCACCACCCCCAAAAAAAAGTGGAACCGCAGCACTTAGAAGGGCCCTGAAATCCTGGTTTCGGGTATCCGGGTTTAGGGTTTAGGGTTTCGGGTTTAGGGTTTGGCGTTTAGGGTTGAACCCGAAAACCCTGAACCTCCCCCCCCTTTAAGTAACCGATCCTGCTGGACGGAGGCCTTGATCTCAGCCGTGCTCTCCCGCCTCAGGTGCTCTTAGATCCCAAGGGAACAAGCTCTCTGAGCCAGAGTCCCTTTCCGTATTGTTTGGGGGTTTAGGGTTTAGCGTTTAGGGTTGAGGGTTTAGGGTTTAGGGTTTAGGGTTTAGAGTTTAGGGTTTAGGGGTTAGGGTTTAGGGTTTAGGGTTGGTTTAGGGTTTCGGGTTTAGGGTTTAGGGTTTAGGGTTTAGGGTTTAGGGTTGTTCAGGGGTAGTGGGCTTTCTGGGATGTGCAGAGTTTGAGACAGCACCGGTCGAAATTCGGGCGGCTAAGGTGCGGGAGACCCTAAACCCCAAACCCCAAACCCTAAACCCTAAACCCTAGCCCTAAACCCTAAACCCCCCAAACATCAGAAAGTGGAACGCCCCACCAACTGGGTGCCCAGGCGACTCGGTGGCCAGCGCCTCTGCCCTGCGAAGGCGATCCTCCGCCCAAGCCGTCAAGTCCTCGAAGCGTCGGGCTTGTAGCGATAAAAGATGGTTTAGGGTTTAGGGTTTGGGGTTTGGGGTTTAGGGTTTAGGGTTTCGGGGTTTCGGGGTTTAGGGTTTAGGGTTTAGGGTTTAGGGTTTAGGGTTTAGGGTTTAGGGTTTAGGGTTTAGGGTTTCATGATATGATCGTAGAATAGTAGAATCATTGTAAGTGGTGATAATATCATGATACGCTAATGTGATAATATAATTATGGAATGATATATTGATTTACATGTTTATATTTGTAGAATAATGTAAACCTATACTGCTCGCCTAATCTATTTAGCGTTTGAATCTCAAGGTGTAGGGCACAAGGGGATCGGGAGGGGACCTGTAAGGTTTATGGCTCTGGGTCTTGCGATGCCTTCAGGGTATTAGTGGGCTACGCTTGCGGTCTCAGGGCTTCTCAGGGTTTGGCAGCACCCCCCCCCCCCCCCACCACAAACAAAAAAACAGAGCCTTGCTGAATTACCCCAAGCCCTAAACCCTAAACCCTAAACCCTAAACCCTAAACCCTAAACCCTAAACCCTAAACCCTAAACCCTAAACCCTTCGCGGTGCGCCTGGTGGCGCTTGTTTGCCTCGGTGCGGTCGCGGAGCCGCTCCTTGCGTTCCTCCGCCATGAGCCTGAGGGCCTGTTGGGGCTTGGGGCTTGGGGCTTGGGGCTTAGGGTTTAGGGGTTTAGAGTTTGGGGTTTAGGGTTTAGGGTTTAGGCTTTGGGGTTTAGGGTTGGGGGTTTAGGGTTTGGGGTTTAGGGTTTGGGGTATGGGGTTTGGAGATTCAGGCTGAGACTTTTTAGCAACTTGCACACCGACCGCCACACACCGACCGCCACCTAAACCCAACAATCCTCAGCCTTGGACCCGAAGACCCCTAAACCTTGGGATGTTCCCCCTTATACTAGCAGCCCTTCAAGAGGGCGTACTATACTCCCTATGAAGGACTGTTAGTATAAGGCCCAACCGAAACTCCTGCAGCCTTCAACCCCTAAACGCTCAAACCCACAGACCCGAAGCTGAGTGATGCTCTGTGCGGGCATTGGTTTCGACATGCTGAGTGATAATCGTTCAACAGGGCACGGCGGCTTTTTTTCATGCCTTCACCCCCTAGGGAAATAGGATTAGGGGGACCCTTGGAGAGATAAACCCTCTGAATAAGGTCCCTGTTTAATTAAAAAAGCCAGAAGAGGGTTAAGAAGGGTTCCCTTTTGAGGGTCCCCCTTCTCCAACCTAGGACCCCCACCCCCTACCCCCGTCCCCCTTTGACCAGCTCTGGACCCTCGTGGACCCTCTTAAAGCAACCTTTGGAATCTCGGCAGGAATGCTGGCTTTGGCCCTTTTGGCGACCAGCCGTTTGGGCTGTCCAAGAAATTTGCGGCGTACGGCCGCGGATGCAGAAAGCACGCGGAGCCCACAAGAGGAAGCGCGCAGCCTTCAGATGCCGAACTCGAAGCTCCAGCACAGCCGCCATCGACCCGGCCGACAAAGGCTCAGGTGCAGCCCTCCTCGATCAGCTCTAACAGGCACGCGAACAGGTTTGGATGAGGTGCGGCAGCACCCCCCACCTTCCGAAGAATCTCTGCACTGGGAGCTCTGCCAAAGGCAGGCAGTCCTCCACTCTTTGCGAACTAGCTAACCAACCCACAATGTTTCGCGCCAGTCCATTTGACAACGAGATGTTGCTGCTGCTTGCTGCCCCTTATGTCTGCCTGCTGCGCCGCATCCAGCGTCCCCTGCGGCGCGGCTGGTCATCCAAACCGACGTCCGCCCTGCCATCCACATTCGCATCCGCATGCGCATCCACATTCACGCTTGCGTCCGCATCCGCGGTTCCATTCACGTCCACCTTCGCAGCCGCTTTGCTCACATCAGCGCTTGCCTCGGCCTCCATGAGAGACATGCTTAGAGCCAGCTCCAGCTCGGGGTCAGAGTCGCACTCGGGGTGCAGGACACTCTCGCGCAAAGCCGCTTGCAGCTCCATCTCCTCCAGCTCCTCCAGCTTGTCCAGGCCGGTTGCGTGCACGGCGAGGGCGAGTGGGACAGGCGCAAAGGGGTGGCCTGCTGGCTCTTCCACGGGATCCGCCTCACTGAGCTGCTCGGCATTCAAGGACTCCAGCGAAAAGTCCCAGTTCTTCTCCAGCAAGGCCACAGCGACAAAGGCCAGGCGCTGCGAGAAAGCCGGGACCAAGACCTGCAGGTGGTGTTCCCGCCAGTCCGCCTTCGTGGCCTTTGACGGCCGCGACTGTCGTGTCGTCGGCTTCTTCTTGGCTTCTTGCTGGTTTCGGCTCTCATCCACGGAGCCCTCGAGCATGCCCAGCGGGCTCCGGAGGGCCGCATGGTTGCCGAAGGCGCAGAGGTCCACCTTCAGCATCACGGGGCCCAAGTTCACCAGCACACCCAAAGCCATGGCGGGGCCCTCGACCACCAGCAGCTGCCCGACGCCGAAGTCCTGAGCCCTTCGCCAGACGTTGGCATCCTTTAAGGGAGGCTCCGGAGACACCAGGAGCTGGTGGAGGGCGGCCCAGGTCTGCTGGGCTGCTGGTGGTGCTTCGTGGACTTGGACTGGGGAAGCGCTGTAGAGCCGCAGGACGAAGGATCCGCGGCTGGCCCGGAAGCTCACGGGAACGACCGTGTACACCCTGCCCGACTCCAGCACCACGGAGCACGCCACATCGCGGCGGGCCCCGCCAATTCGAGCTTTCACCAACCGGGGCTTCTCGGAGTAAAGGTCTTCGAATATCAGCAAGGAAAGGTCGTTCAGGTAGTAGCTGGGCGGCCTCTTCACCTGCTTCCCTCGCTCTGTGGGCTGGATGGCCATCACCCAGCACTCCACGCCACACTCCGCACAGAGCTGCAGCGCGCTGCGGCAGCCGACGCCGCCACCTCCAAACTCGGCGTCGAAGCTGCGGGCGTGCCATCCGTCCCTGGCGTAGCAGATGTCGGCACAGGCAAAGCCCCGAATGAAGTCCACGTAGTTCCTTGACCGCGCGAAAGGTGAGAGCTGTAAGCTGAAAACAAAGCAAGGCCCCGCTCAATCACAGAGAGCTCCCAAAGAACACTAAACCCTAAAAACCCTAAACCCTAAACCCTATAAACCCTAAACCCTCCCTTAAAACCTAAACCCAGGGCTCATCCAGAAGCTCCCTTCGTCGGGCACGACGGCCGCGCCCAGCTGCGCCAGCAGCTCGTCCTGCTCCCGGCGCGTCCACTCGCCCCACGGGTTCCGCACCTTGACTGAGCCCAGACATATCTGTGTGTATACATATTTTTTTATATGTATATGTATATGCCTATCATATACATATATATATATATATATATATATACGCACATGTGCATGCATAGAAATATACATGCATACATACATACACACACACACACACACAGACAGGCAGACAGACATACATACATACATGTATATGTATGTGTATATATATAATTATTTTTTTTACACGTAGACTTGTATGTATATACATACATAGATGTATATATGCATATGCCACTCGAACACCAGCACAAAAGCACCTAAGCTCCGCACCTTCACGCGTCGCTCCCCGAGAGCCAGGCCCAAGCCGGTCGCCTTCTCAAGGACTTGCAGTTTAGGGTTTAGGGTTTAGGGTTTTGGGTTTTGGGTTTTGGGTTGTGGGAACTTTAGAAGGGACTAGGGATAGTAATTCTGGCTTTGTAAGGAATTTATAGGGGATCAAGGGGAATAACAATCGAAAAAGACCATGTTCAAAATGCCCCTGTGAGCCGTCCCGCCTCCAAGACGGAGTAGGCGTGCTGCCCCACGAGCCCAAGCTCCTCCAGCGTCTCGGCCCCCGTGCCGCAACCGACAGGGCATCCGGCCTTGCCCCAGGTCCCGCTGCAAAATAAGCAATCTACCCCATATGTACACACACCACACACATGCGAAGGCTTGCCGGCTCGCAAGCGCCAGTCCCCAACACATCATCCTTTGGATCAGTGAAAACTGGGGGGGGTTTCATGGACGTAAAGGGCTGCTTCGTGGACCATCGCCGGCACCATGAGGCCGCGACAAATATAAATAAATAAAGACAAATTAAGCACTGCAAATCCACACGACCTCGGGCCTCTAACCACAAGGATAACACCCCAAACAGCAAAACCTGTGTCGCAAAATCCGATGGCTTCTTGAAGCCGCATTCTTGTATTCAATTGCCAGCTTCACACTTCGGCTGCCTTTGTGGGAGCCTCAGTTTCCTTCGCAGCTTCCCCTGCTAACACGTGCCCTGCTTTGTGAGGCCGTCGGATTCGCACACATCCTCCTACACATGTGGGTGGTTGGCAAAATTATGGTCCCTTTTTGGATCCCCAATATAGTACGGTGCGTAATATTTAGGGTACCCCAAAAGGGATCATAATTTTGACAACCACCCATGTGGGGGTTTACATGGGTTTCCTCTGTTGGGGTCCTTATGACGGGGGGAATCCTACTATTTGGGGATCTATCTGAGGAGTCCCCCATTTTCGCAAAACCCCCATGTAGGGTTGACTGCATGACGCCACCCTCGAGGCCGCCTTCTACTATAGCCTGCAGCTTGGCGCACTGCCCTCGGTTCCTATCTGATATCGTTTGTGAACCTTGCAAGGAGGGCGCTCAGGTTGAATAGCTTTCTAGAGTGGCTTTTCGGATGTGCGGCTCAAACTCTACAAGCAACCTAACTGCCGAAACTGAACGAAGACAGACAGACAGACAGACAGCCAGACAGACAGACAGACACACACACACACACACACACACACACACTGTGACTGGTTTAAGGCAGTCACGCATCTGGGGTACGGAAGTATGCTGGGCCCCTGGGCCTGCGAGGCTGCATGAAAACAGCCCAAAAGCACCCAAAACCCTCGAAGTGAAGGACCTGAAGCCTGGCGCTGGTACAGCATTTGCGTGAGCGTCAAGGCGTATCACTGAACCCTAAACTTTGCCTCAACCCTTTTTCACTTGGTGAGGCCCGTTATAGGGTGGCTGGGCTAAAAAAAACCCCAAATTTTGGCGGTCCCGGATCGCGGGTGGGGCTAAGACCACCATGCGCTCAGTGGTTGGATTTATGCATCTGGGGGGTTTCCGAAGACAGGGGTACCCTTTTTTTTTGGGGGGGGGGGGGGGGGGTCCGTTTAAGGGGATTCTGTTCTATTTGGGGTATAAACGGGGTATACCTCTATATTGGAAATACCCATATCTGTGAGCCTTAAGGCAATGTTTCTTTTTGCACTTCTCATGACTGCGTGAACATGCGCACTACTTCGCGACAACCCTGACCCTTCACCCGACCTCCGCCCCCCAAAAAGCCCAAAACCGTTTTTTCCCCTCAGCCTTCCCCCCTCAGGAAAGCCTGCCAAGGGCCCGCAGGTACCTTGAGTTCAACACCCACGCACCCCCGACACCAACACAGCTACTATAAAGACCACCACAAGCCAGCGGTGTCCGGTCTGTTGCGGACATGAGGCCCACGGGTGCCAGGTGGCTAATTTTGTTATAAGAGTGTTTTAAGAGACTCCCAAAACCCCTTAATTAAGGAATATGCCTTAAATCACATTAGGGTTCCTATTATAGTTTAAGGTATATTCCTTAACTAAGGGGCTTTGGAGTCTCTGGATTATAAGTTCGGGTTTGAGATTGAAGACCCGGCATGCACAAGAAGCGAGGCACCCCAAGAACAGCACTTCTTTGGAAGCGCTCGGAGAGTGCGGAGGGTTGTGTCAAGGAGGTATGAGGACGTGTTGTGCAAACTCCTGGCATCTGCTTCGGGTGCACCAGTTGCGCATTGTTGCAAGGCCAAGCCGATCCAGACGAGACAGTTCTTGGGTCTGTCCGGGGTTCGGGCTCAGACACACGTGCCATGTCAGACCTGTCATATGTCGGAGGAGGATGGAATGCTTTGGAGTGCGCGTGCATGATTGGGAAACGGCATACAAGTCAATAGGATATGAGAAGTTGAGTGATCTTGAGACGTTGCTGAGCCCTTTCGGAATGTTCGGGGGCGTTCGGGTTCGCGAGTGGAGCTAGGCCACACCCGAACAGTCCCGAACACTCCCGAACACTCCCGAACCCTCCCGAACCCTCCCGAATGTTCCCGAGCACTCCCTCACACTCCGAAGGAGGTACTCCTGAACATTCCCGAACGGACGCTCCCGAACACGCCGGAACACTCTTGAACACTCGGTGTCAGCGTCTACGTCCCTAACATTTCCAAACAGTCGCGCGGCCAGGTGGTGGGGATTAAGGGCAAGCACGGCATAAGCCTTGGTACCCTTGAGGCCAACCCTGCTTTTTCTGCATCTCTTGCTGGCATGCTGGCAGCCCTGATGCATTGAGATGAGTACTCCAAAGAATTTGCAGGCAGGTGGCAGACCACATGGAGGAGCCCGTCGAGCCAATTTGGGGTTTTGGGTTTAGGGTTTAGGGTTTAGGGTCTAGGGTTTAGGGTTTAGGGTTTAGGGTTTAGGGTTTAGGGTCCGAAAGCATGCCATCTCTGTCTGACTTCACCCTGTTTGGCACGCATTGTCTTCCATTTCAAGAGTCAGTGTCTGCCGACAGGTTCTCGAAAAACAAATCTGTCAATAGCATTGTCCCGTTTGCCCCTGCCTGTCTTCCAACTCTAAACACCACGTGTGTTAAACCCACCCTATACGCCCACCTGATGGCATCCTGATTCTCTACCACCCCACAGGTTATGAGCCTTTGGCTCAAAACTTGCCGCACGGCTTTAGGCCAGCAGCAAGCGCATACAATTTCAACAGTGAAGCTCGGGATTCAAGACGGACCCTGAGCTTCCCTTCGTCGGCGAGCTGAGCTGCGGCTCTCGTTGGAGCATGCCTGAGGCACCGCGCAGCAGCTCGTGGCGGGCGCATATTCGCAGCTGGAGAAGCCACCAGGAAGATTTCCGAAAACAGGGGTACCTTCTTGGGGTCCTTATCATAAGGGAATCCTACTATGTGGGGGTCTTTTCCTAAGGGTCCCCGATTTTCGTAAACCTCCGGACCAAGCGTTTACAGGTGCCTGCCGAGACGTGCGCCTTGTTTCGGGCGATGGGCGAAAGACTCAGTGGGTGCACCTTGCTACTCCAAGGTTACAAAGGAGGATAACTTAGAATTTCGCGGAAGGCTGGAAGCTTCTGCACAGAGAATCTGCTTTGAGGGTCCAGTGTTCAGTGAGGCTCCCAACAATCAAGACATTGCAAATTCGATGGACCCCTTCGAACCAGAATAGAAAATATGTTGAATATGCCCTTGGTCCTATTTCAACAGAATTCCTAAAGAAACTCCAGCATTGGGGATCTTGCACAGGGCGCGCGCTCCGCAAAAGCGCTGGCAAAAAGCGCCAAGCGCTTCAAACACCGTGCTTTAGCGAAAGGACAGCTGCCTTGAAATTGGCTGCTGCAGCTCCACGTCTCCAAGCATTTGCATGGCTCTGCTAAAGCGCTCTTCCCCGCAACTTTTGCGACATGCTAGACAGCGATGCGTTCGATGGAAACCTTTGAACTCTTGCCTTGTGTGCGGCTGTGGAAATTTGACTGTGAGGCTGTAAAAGAATACGGCTGAGGCACGGGGAGATGAGGGAAGAACCGAGTAGATAGCTCGGAGATTTTTTGTTCACAGAGGTCTCCAATAATGTTCAAGCTGCTTTGAGGCCTAGTGACAGTTCAGTCAGGTCCCGGCACATTGTACATTGGGAATCTCCGAAAGTTCTGGGGAAGATAGGAAGAGTTGGCAACACAATATTATCTTTGGCCCACGTTGACTGCAACGTTAGTCGAATCAACGCGGCAAACAGAGTGCCCTTGCTGTACTCTCTGTACTCAGACCTGCATGGCCTCGGCATCCACGATCTTGCAGGCCGCCTTTTCGGAGAGGACTAAAGGGCGCTCTGCGAAAAAGTCCTTCGTGGCATCGAAGTGGCGCAACATGCCATCGACCGACACGGCACCTTCCTTTGGGTCCACGCTGATGGCGGTAAAGTCTGCGCTTCGGACTCCACCATCTTCGTAAATCGCCTCCCGAACCTTGTAGCCGAAGAGCTCCTCCAGGGCATCGAGTGCCTTCTCCATGTAAAGGCTGTCCTGCTCGTTCTTGTACAGGTGCGGGTGATTTGTGACGACGTCATCGCCTTCAAGTGCACTTCCCGATGTGCGAAACACCATGGAGTACCGATCCTCCGTGATGTTGAAGACGACGCCTGCATGCTTCTGAAAGGCATCGAAGGCTAGCGCCTCCCCCACATTGATTGCGGCATAGATGCCCTTCACCTGCTCGTTTCGAGCAGCATGCCGGTGGCGCATGGACCAAACGTGGACATTGAAGAAGTTGGCCGCAAAATTCGCTAGCTTCCGGTCTGTCCTGTTGGAGAAGTGCGGGTAAGTGCCCAGGAAAAGGGCCTTCTGCATCAAGCCTCGATTGGCATCGTTGATGTAGCCGCCCTCCAGCAATGACTTGTAGGCATAGTTCGGGGTCATCCTCCACCAAGTGCAACTCAAAACTAGCCACGCCCCTTGCTACTCTGCGGCACAAACGTTGCACCATGGGTTGTGTTGCACCATGGGTTAGTGGTGCCAACCCGGTCATCGAAAGACTTCCGGCTTATTCAGAACTCGGGTTTCAATTCCTCGGGCCATGAGAGGCTTCAAGCCTTAAAAGCCGGCTCTCCCCCCCATCCCCCTCCCCGAACACCCCCCTTTGCTCGGGGGGAAGGGGATGAAACTCAAACGCCTAAAGTCGCTGAGATTGCGACCTAGGCTGGCCCTCAAAACCCTCTGAAAAAGATTCCTGAATACGACTTGAACCCACGAAGGGAACATATGGGAAAATAAGGGAACATATGGGAAAATGTGGGAAAATATGGGAAAACATAGAATATCCCAAGGGGCCTACCTGGTATTTTAAAAAGCAAGCGTCCGCGCGACCGAGGCGGTCTCCCAGACCAGGAAGGGCTTGGAGCCCTGGGTGACCGGATTCAGCGCCACGTGGAAGTTCACCTGAAGGCTTTATTGAGGCTTTAGGATCCCTAAACCCTAAACCCTAAACCCTAAACCCTAAACCCAAGAACTACTCGCACCTGGCTGGGGAAGGAGTCGGAAAGGCAGAGCTTGGCATCTGCCGGCATGGAGGAGAATGTGCAGTGGAGGCCGTCGGAGTCGCCAATGGGCATGCCCACCTTCTAAACCCTAAACCCTAAACCCTAAACCCTAAACCCTAAACCCTAAACCCTAAACCCTAAACCCTAAACCCTAAACCCCAACCCCGAAGGAGCGTTGAGGCAGGACTTGCAAGCTCTGACACCTACACGATCTCCCCCGGCCTTGTGCCGGAAGGTGTTCACCTGCACGATCTTGACACCTGGATTGTACGCCTTGATGACATCCATGTTCCTTGGCAACTTCTTGGAGCTATTTCTCGTTGGACACCAGGGGGCTGCAACAAGAACGCAATGTGGGATAGGGTTCGAGACATACACTCTTCTGTGGGGACGCGGGACTGCACGATGGCTGACGAGGGTGCTTGGAAGAAGCTTTCGATCAACCCTCGATGTGAGGCATCGCCCTCTATCACACTCCTAAACCCTAAACCCTAAACCCTAAACCCTAAACCCTAAACCCTAAACTCATGCCACCCGGCTTCTTCTTCAGAATCTTGACGGCTGTGGGATGGAAAAAGGCAGCCAAGGTGAACTCGGCATCCAAGGTGGTGAAGCCTTTGAAGTTCCTCTGCGGCAGAGGACTCACTTTTAGGTTCATGGGTAGTTATGACCGGGGCTATGAGAATCTCTGTTTACAAGCTACAACCGTATTGCGCTACTTATCACCCGACTTATACACACCAACCTTCAAGCGACTAAGCGAATTATGGATTCATGGCTGCTTCTGAGGACACACCAGCCTTGGAGGCACTGCACATATACCTGAAGCCTCTCATACCTTGGAGGTTCGCGGTACCTAATGAGCCAACGACAGCTGTACGTATAACCCAATTGTAGCCCTGTTCGGGCACTTAAACGGCTTCTGAGCCCATGAACCTCCAAGTACAGTACCAACCCCAAAAGGCACTGCATTAGAGTCTCCAGGCATGGAATTGTCTTGCCGCAGGCTTAGAACTGGCCCGGGGCATGACAGGCAACAGCCCTAAACCTGTTTCTTACGACTCGGGGCCAACGAGAACAGACCTATCTCATTCCAATTCACCTGCGCAGACTGTCGAACAAAGCCATCAAGAAAGCCCCAGGGTCAGGCGCGATCGGAGGAGTTTCTGGAACTCCGAGACCCGATCCATCTCTTGCCGCAGTGCAGCAGCTTCCTCCTCGGTGATGTCAATCTTCACCACCTGAGATTTGCA
Organism: Symbiodinium natans; assembly: GCA_905221605.1. Lineage (NCBI taxonomy): Eukaryota > Dinophyceae > Suessiales > Symbiodiniaceae > Symbiodinium > Symbiodinium natans. The sequence goes on along the minus strand of CAJNDS010002189.1, from coordinate 70,230 downwards.
ATAATTTGCATCATGAAGAATCTTGGGTTCGCACATCGTTCCCCGCCTTGGATCGGTAAGGTTTCAGCTCGCGCTTGACTGCGGGGATGTACTCGATGTCCTCTCTTCAAAGCTGCTTCATGCTTTGGTCGGTCCAAAAGGCAAAACCCATCATCGGCTGATGGTTCGTGCACCGGTTTTCTGTGCAGCTTTAGGGTTTTGGGTTTAGGGTTTAGGGTTGAGGGTTTAATGTTTAGGGCTTAGGAGCTTCTCCATGGGACCTCAGCCATACTATTGAGCCACTGCGGCTATGACATCTTGTTTTATCAGTACTAAAACCCTAGACCCTACGACCTCGAAACTGCATCTAAGCACTACAAAGGGATAACACACTGCATCTAAGTACTGCAAGGGATAATACACTGCATCTGAGCACTGTTAAGGGATGCTACACGAACCGAACCACCAAGTTATTCCGTCTGCCCACGCGTGGTCCTTAAACCCTAAACCCTAAACCCTAAACCCTAAAGTGGTCCTTCTTAAGCGTCTCCAGGAAGACCGGGAAGTAGCTCTGCATCTCAGGGCTCATGGTATAGTTCTCCACGATGTCATTCCTGGAAGTTTAGGGTTTAGGGTTTAGGGTTTAGGGTTTAGGGTTTAGGGTTTAGGGTTTAGGGTTTAGGGTTTAGGGTGTAGGGTTTAGGGTTTAGGGTGACTACAGTAAAGAGGCCACGATCACTGCATTATAACAACCGTACCCTTTTTGGGGTCGGGCACTGTAATTATAAGGGAACCTTGAGCTAAAAAAAGGTACCAAGACATTAGGGTCTAATATAGGGGTCGGAATAGCTACTAGTATTATCTTCGTAGGGGCCCTTTATAGTTATACGATAGTACCCCCCCTAAACCCTGTTCTAGTTATTCATGTCCTTATATTACAGGTGTAGACAGAAGAGATTCTGGAAGGCGATGCTTACTCACAGTTCTTCATAGGGGTCATAGCACCCCCAATTTTACTATTAGAATCCCCATTAAGGACTTGTTAGTATAAGGGGGAGCATCCCAACCTTTAGGTGTAGACAGATGAGATTCTGGAAGGCGATGTTCTGATCCAGGGCCTGGTTGAACATGCCCTCGACCTCCACGAGCCTCGAGGATTCGAGCGTCTTGGGACTTCAGGGGGTTTTAGGGTTTCAGGGTGTTAGGGTGTTGGGGTGTTAGGGTTTGGGGTTTAGGGTTTAGGGTTTAGGGATCTCAACACCACAACCCCCCTTAAGCCTCAAGGCCTTTCTCGTGAGACCCGAGAAACCCGAGCACCCAACCGTGAACCCTGCATCCTCAAACCTTCACGTGCCTGGGATGTGGCGCAGCACAATCTTCCTTCGAAGGCGCCGTTCGGCTGACGACCCCCTGTCCTGCACGGTTTAGGGTTTAGGGTTTAGGGTTTAGGGTTTAGGGTTTAGGGTTTAGGGTTTAGCGTTTAGCGTTTAGCGTTTGGGGTTTAGGGTTTAGGGTTTAGGGTTAGGGGCTTCGGACTTTGCTACTACAAAGGAGACTGGGCCCACGAAGGACCTATGTAGAGGACCCCAACACCTCTAACCAAAGCCTAGTATCAAAACACCTGCAGCCTAAGATGTCTGCGATTCACACACCTGGAGGCCGCAAGGGGTGCCGGCATCAGGATGCTTCGGCGACGCAGAGCGAAACCAGAGTCCTTAACCGTATACCCTAAGCTTAGGGGCACAACCCTTAACCCGAAACCCTAAAGCCCAAACCCTAAACCCTAAACCCTAAACCCTAAACCCTAAACCCTAAACCCTAAACCCTAAACCCTAAACCCTACAGGGAACTACTTATATAAACGCCGATGTAGGCACAGGGAGCCCCCTAGGGTGCCGAAGCTGAGCCTGTTGTGAACTCTACGAGGTCCTGGGAGTGGAAGGTCCGTCGGCGCTGCCCTTGGGTTTGGGGTTTAGGGTTTAGGGTTTAGGGTTTAGGGTTTAGGGTTTAGGGTTTAGGGTTTAGGGTTTAGGGTTTAGGGTTTAGGGTTTAGGGTTTGGGGTTTGGGGTTTGGGGTTTAGGGTTTAGGGTTTAGGGGTGGTTTAGGGGTTTGGAGTTTGGGGTTTAGGGGCTCATGCACAGGCAGCTTTTGGATTTCGGGGTTTCATAATCAAGTGTTACTGTAGGGTGCAGGGTGTCCTTAAATGAGAGGGCCCTTCGAAAGGGCCAGAAACAAGAGGCAAGAAGGACAATATTAACAAGCCCTGATGCTCCGTGCGCCACCCCGGAGACATGCAGCGGTAGTTATCACTGAGGTTCTAAGCGGAGTAAACCCGCCGTATTTTGGGGCACCTCCGATCCCATCTTTCTGGGAGGAATAGTCTAGCAGCAGCCCGGTTGGCTAAATAATACTACGGGTAGTACGTACATATATATGTATAACATGAATATGTAGGGTTGCTCTGAGATAATGTTGGCAATCATTCCTGCCCCCCGTGTTGTCCATGAACCCCTCCAGACACTCCAACGTCCCATACTTGAGGGGATGGGGTTTAGAGTTGTGGAATTAGGGTTAGGATTTGGGATTTAGGGTTTAGGGTTTAGGGTTCAGGGTTTAAGGGATACTTGGGAGGTTTTTACGGTTCAGCGTTTCGGGTTTAGGGTTCCCTAGGGCAGTTATCAATATGCTTATACTTATGCAAACTGTAGTTATAACCAAATCTAGGGAACTTCTAACCCTACTTCAAACTGCCCGTGAACCTCCAAGTAGTGGGCATCTGTCTGGCTAAGCTGCCATGGCGGTGTGCCGATTGTGGCACTCCCCAACACACGTGGGAGCGCAAAGGGAAGCAAGACCCAGAGCTGCATGGCGAGGGGAATCTCCTTTCGTAGGCTGCCCTAAACCCCAAACCCCAAACCCTAAACCCTAAACCCTAAACCCTCTCAAGAAGGCTTACCTTAGATTCACGCTTTATAGGGTTTTACACTCTCAAAGGCTATACTTTAAGGGTGAGGTCTGAGTACATGTCGGCACCCGACCCTACTCTCATGCGCTTCAGCTGTCCTGCGGCGGAAAGTCCAGGAATGCCCAGCGCACAGGCGACACTCTACAAACTTGTGCCAAATGCTGATCACATGCCAAGGCTGCGGAACGTTGTTTTCATGAGGGGGGGGGGGGGGGGGGGGGGTTTCCATATAGATGAGAGGCTCACTTAACTAATCCAACCATTTGCTGGCAAGGCCCTTCACAAGCTCCTCAACCCTGAGCCCTAAGCCCTCAGTCCAAAATTCTCTTCGCCCTCAATCCTAAATCGCTGGCCTCCCCCTGTCCTGGCAAACTAGCAAATCCCACTTCTGAGGTAGAGGAAGGCCGCCCCAAGCACCGAAGGACCAATCTCTGCTCATCAGGCTGGTGAGGGTATCACGTGCGCATCGCACAGGCCGATTCTCTCACGACCGAAAATTTCTGCAGTAAACACCGCAACGCCGAACCTTAGCCCGGAACTACCCCAAAAAGCCCCCTTACCAACCCTCATTACAAGCCCTGCAAGATCGCGAAAAAAGCCCTGTCAGCCAGAAAGCAACGTTTAGGGATTAGGGTTTAGGGTTTGAGGTTTAGGGTTTAGGGTTTAGGGTTTAGGGTTTAGGGTTTAGGGTTTAGGGTTTAGGGTTTAGGACCTGGGGCCTGGAGGAGGGACACCAGGCGAGCCCAGAAAAGTTCGGGATCGAAGCCGGGATCACGGAAGTGAACCACCTCGGAGCACTTTTCGGGCTTGGGTTTAGGGTTTTGAGTTTAGGGTTTAGGGTTTAGGGTTTAGGGTTTAGGGTTTAGGGTTTAGGTTTTGGGGTCTAGGGGTACTACGGAAACTGTTCTTGTTGTGTTTGTTGCTACTCTTGATATGCCCATTGTTCGGGTAGAGGATCAGGGTTTCAGGGTTGTGGACAACAGCTTCATCACAAGAATGTGCAGTCTTGTCGGAACCTTGCGTGTTCCGGGCTTGTATTACGGGCGACCTGCGAAAAGGTTGGCCGGAAGAACCAGTTGGCGGAATGAATCAAAAACACAAGGAGAAAAGCAAGACGATGAACATCTGAAGAGGAGATTGCACCAAGTTCTTCTGCAAGGTATAGGGTTGGGATGTTCCCCCTCATACCAACAGCCCTTAATCGGGATTTTTGTAGGGAGTACAACAATCCCTATTAAAGACTGTTACAAATCGGGGGAACATCCCAAGTATAGGGTGTCATGCTTGCGACCTTGGACCGAACATGCCCCACGAAGCTTTGTTGCACAGCCTCGTCTTGTGAACACTGCGAGTCGGCTTGACGAGTTGCCTCATCCTCCCCTAAACCCTAAACCCTAAACCCTGAACCCTAAACCCTAAACCCTAAACCCTAAACCCTAAACCCTGAACCCTAAACCCCAACGACCTTCCACCCTTCGCTTCGACGCCACAGCTGAGAGCCTTCAAAACACCGCAACACCTCCCCATCTTTCCAAGATCCCTCAGCACCCTAAACCCTCAACCCTGAGTAAGCCCTTACTTGAACCCTGAACCCTAGACCCCAACCCCTCCAAACAAGACCCTCGAAACACCCTCAAACAAACCCTCAAACAAACTCCAAAAGACCCCAAAAAACCCTCCCAACAACCCTCGAAAACCTTCCAAAAGACCCTCCAAGAAAACCTTCCAAAAACCCTCCAAAACACCTCGAAGGACCTCCAAAATCACCCCCCCCCTCAACAAAAAATCTGAGCAAAAATAATTCCAAAAAACCTTCAAAAACAAACTCCAAAAGAAAACTCAGAAAAGCCCTCAGAAAAAAAAATCCTCAAAGAAAAACTCTAAAACCCAAAAAGCCTAGACCGTTAAAAATATTTTCTGGGAGCCTTCGTGGGTGCTCTAACCCTAATCCCTAAACCCTGAACCCTCCCTAAACCCTAAACCCGAAACCCGAAACCCTAAACCCTAAACCCTAAACCCGAAACGAGCCTCCGTGGGTGCTCCGGTCAGCTCCAACAGCGCCTCCGAGGTCTCCCCGCCGCTGATGAAGCGGTAGGCGCCGTGCGCTTTGGCGTACGCCTTCTCCTTACTTCGTTTAGGGTTTAGGGTTTAGGGTTTAGGGTTTAGGGTTTGGGGTTTAGGGTTTAGGGTTTAGGGTTTAGGGTTTAGGGTTTAGGGTTTAGGGTTTAGGGTTTAGGGTTTAGGGTTTAGGGTTTAGGGTTTAGGGTTTAGGCCTCAGGGCTTGGGGTTTGGGGTTTGGGTTCAGGGTTTAGGGCTTAGAAAGAACGATGCATGAATCTGGAGCCCGACATTGGCCTGGCAGGGCGCCAGGCATCGTGCAACGAACGTCCATGACAAAAACCACTACAACCCAAGCATCCCGTACCCAGAGACTCCAAAACCCCTTAATTAAGGAATATACCTTAAATCATATTAGGGTTCCTATTATAACTTAAGGTATATTCCTTAATCAAGGGGTTTTGGAGTCTCTGGGTATACTGTACCGACGAAGGCTCAATCAGGGACACCCAAAGCTGGCAGCGAGCGCAGCGGCCGAAAGCCAGGCCACTGCCATCGGCAGTGGGGCGCCGCTGCTTGGTGGTGGTCGGGAAATGGTCGTCCACCAAACTGGCTTCAAGGGCTGGCAGGCAGAGGTTCGGAAGAAATTGGCAGCCCTTTTGGTGCGACATGTAAGACCTAGGCCTATATGAGTCTATAGGTTGGGGGTACTATATTAAGGACTGTTAGTAACGTTAGTACAAGGAGAAAATCCCAACCTATAAGTACAAGAGCATCGCAGAACATCTGGATTTCGGCCGGGCACAGGGAGGTCCAGCGGCCGTCCAAGAAGAGGCGGACCTCGTGGCATCCACTCTCCGCGCCAAGGTTCCTAGACTCTTAGAACCTCCATAAAAAAGAATACTTTTTCATATCCTCTTGGGTTTTATATAAACAAGAATAAGAAATCATGAAAACAATATGTCTAATACCCTCTTGGGTTCTATATAGACAAGAATAAGAAATCATTCCCAAAGGGGGATATAGGTTCAGGTTGGGCAGCAGCTTGCACATCAAGTCATGGCGCTCGGCCACAACCTTGGTTACTGTCCATTCGGATCTATGCTCCCACGCGCACACACACACACACACACACACACACGTCTCAAGCACCATGACTGCGAATCCGAACTGTGCTCCAAAAACAGCTGGGGAACTGCGAGAGCGCTCATGAACCAGCAGTCGCCCACACCTCCCTGCTGGACATCAGCAGGTCTGAAGCCTTCGTCTCGCACGACCGTCCAGCCCCCCTCGCCCGTTGCAGGGAAGCGCTTCCACTGCAGCTCCAGCGCCGCAAGCGTCGAACCCTCGTCGGCAAACTCAAAGAAGCGGCAGGCACGGAGCGCGCACGCGTAGTAGGGCCTCCCAAAGGTCGGGCCCTTCCGCTGCACCCGGCGCAGCTGTGCCGGCTGCCCACAGCGGCAGAGCATGCCCTCCTCTGGCCTCAGGGTCTTGTGGCTCTCCGAGAGCGCGGCCCGGAAGACGTCCATGCCAACCCGGTCCTCGCGCCGGCCATCTACCGCCCGAGGCCCGGCCGGGAACTCGGCATCCTGGAAGGCCCGGGTGCTCCGGGCAGCCACCATCCTGACTTCCCCACAAGAACCAAGAGAAAAATGGTTCAACTTTATGGGTTCCGAATAAAAAAGGAAACCCAAAAAGTTTATAAAGTTCAGCTGTTCGAGAAGTAAGCATCTGCTGCCAGACCCGGTGCTTCTCTCGGAGCCGCGGATTGCGGTCCGGCACCTTCCGTCGAGTGTTTCGTGTCTCTATAGGCTTGGTGGGAACCCACCCCCCTAAACCCTAAACCCTAAACCCTAAACCCCAAACCCTAAACCCTAAACCCTAAACCCTAAACCCAAAATTTAAAAAAAAATAGAATGAATCCAAGGCACGTCGTCGTCGCCCGAAACAAGCTGCCAGCCGGCCTTCTCCACTTGCGCCATTGCCGGGGCGCAGAAATCCGAACGTATGAAGTTCGCATGTTGCCATATCCTTCTGTTAATTCTACTCTTCTATTTGTTCTGTTGTTACTCTATGACTCTACTATTCTATTCTGATATCAGTATGTGGGAATACTACGATATGGTTATTGTGGAGTTGAAGTGGTTCTGTGCAAGACATGGGTGCGGCACGTAGGGGCTTAAGGTTTGGAGCGTGGGGAGAGCTTAGGGTGGTTTTTGTTTCGAACTGCAGTCGGCGAACCAGCCCTAAATCCGAAATCCTAAACCCAGCACAATACACAACCAGGCGAATGAGCCTGTAGCATGATAGCGGGCGAAACTGAACACAACAGACCTTGGAACTTGCTGATGATCCCCCTAGAACCATACATCAAAGAAATATGCTTGTTCCCTTATTGTTTATGAAATTGTGTGTAACCATATATATATATATACTTACTTACTTACTTACTTACTTCTTAAAGAACTATCTGCTGATTTTGACTTGTACTTGTGTATTTGGAGGAGTCGGTAACGGCTGCCGCAAGACGACCCGAACTTCCTTTGCGTCAGACTGCGTCTTCAATACCCCCCGAAGCCTCAAGCCCCAAAGGCCCTAAACCCTGAAAGGGGTTTGGGGTTTGGGGTATGGGGTTCGGGGTTTGGGGTTTGGGGTTTGGGGTTTGGGGTTTGGGGTTCGGGGTTTGGGGTTTGGGGTTTGGGGTTTGGGGTTTGGGGTTTGGGGTTTGGGGTTTGGGGTTTCGAGTTACCCTCATTGCGGGCTTCGATCGTAAGGATTGTCGCACTGCGGGGTGCAATTGAGGATGTAATTGAGGGTACCCCCCGATTTTGGGAGGTACCCATATCAGGAAAGCTACTGTTTGCAGTCTGTTCATGACCAATCCGAAGCCCTCAAGAACTCAAACACCCAACAGAATCCTAAAACCCTGAACCCTAAACCCTAAACCCTAAACCCTAAACCCTATTCGGCAAAGTTTCGGGGCCTCCGAGAGGGAAACCCGGAGCTCGGCACACTCGGCCCGCAAAGCAGAGGCCTGGTTTAAAAGTTTGGGGTTTAGGGTTTAGGGTTTGGGGTTTGGGGTTTAGGGTTTAGGGTTTAGGGTTTAGGGTTTGGGGGCTTCAAGCTGCAGGGTCCCGCCAGCCCTCTGCGGCGGGTTGGTGGGGTTCGGGGTTTGGGGCTTCGGGGTTTGGAGTCCTGCCACCACCACCACCCTCTGGTGCAGTGGTGGGGCTGTGGGTTCAGGACCCTAAACCCTAAACCCTAAACCCTACACCCTAAACCCTAAACCCCTAAACCCTAAACCAATTTAGGGTTTAGGGTTTCAGGAGGGCTGAAGGTAGGGGATGCCATGGTCTGGGGCCCAGGGGGCGGGGAGGACACCGGAACCCTGCCTAAACTCTGCCCTGGAACTAGTTTCCGGCCTGCTTAGGCCGTACCCAACATTTGCGAGGTGCTTGGACTCAGAACTACACCCCGTGCAAGTGCTGAATGAGAGTGGAGCTAAGACGTAAGACTTGGGATCTTCCCCCTGATACTAACAGTCCTGGGCTGACTTCTGAACCCCTCCAAAAAGTTTAACATTTGGGCACCTTATTGTAGTTTCTACAAAACCCAAACAGTTAAAAGACCCAAGAGCCCCAGAAGAAAGCCAAGAGTCCTTCATGGGGATCATAATACCCCCCCATTAGAATCCCTATTAAGGACTGTTAGTATACGGGGGAACATCCCAACGTAAGACCGAAACAGAAGGTACCCGACGCACGCACGCTTTTCGACCCGCCTTGTCCCTTGCTTGGAAATGGCCTAAGCCCTAAACCCTAAACCCTAAGCCCTAAACCCTAAACCCTAAACCCTAAACCCTAAACCTGCGTGCGCTTCTAGGAAAGTTGGGGCTCTAAACCCTGGAGCATCCCACGAGTTCCCGCCCGAAAAAGGGGCCCCCTGAAGGACGGCCTCGTCAGCGGCCCTAGACCTCATGGGTTTAGGGTTTAGGGTTTAGGGTTTAGGGTTTAGGGTTTCGGGTTTAGGGGTTTAGGATTTAGGGTTTAGGGTTGAGGGTTGAGGGTTGAGGGTTGAGGGTTGAGGGTTGAGGGTTGAGGGTTGAGGGTTGAGGGTGGCTCAAGATGCCTGGCTGCTTGGGGCGGAAACTCCAAAACCCTAACCCCTGAACCCAGACGCGAAGAAGAGCCCTAAACCCTAAACCCTAAACCCTAAACCCTAAACCGTAAACCCTAAACCCTAAACCCTCAAGCCAGCTATCTACGCCATAGTTCCTGGGTACCCTGGGCCTAAGGCCCCGTACCATCACAAGAAACCTGAGAAAAAGCAAGAGCCCTAAACCCTAAAACTTGAATACCCCAAAAAAGAAAAATCATATTAAAAACAAACAACACTACAACCGCCTCCCCTTCAAAGAAAATGAAAACTGAAAACATAAGCAAGACATCAGCACACCCCCCCCAAACAAAACAATATAATGAGAAAAGAATGGACACAGCGTCCATCTGAGAAGGCCCCACCCCCACCCAAAGGTTTCGAGAGAAGCAACCACTGGGGCTCCCTGACGCGCCGTCGACCGGAGCCTTACAGAGCAGTGGCTTTTAGGGGCTACTTGGAGCTTTGGCACAGATGGGAGCTTTACGAAAATGGGAGCTTATACGAAAATGGGGGACCCCCAAAATGGACCCCCAGATGGCAGGATTACCTTAATAAGGACCCCCTCCCTAAACCCTAAACCCTAAACCCTGTAAAACCTTTTCGGAAACCTCCAGATGAACGCTGGGCCAAAGTTGGAATTCCGAGCTTCGGGCAGCGTTGGCTCGCGCGGCGCGTTCGTGCAGTGAAGCCATCTGCACGGCTGGGGATTCTAGAGTTTAAGATTTAGGGTTTTGTGTTTTGGGTTTAGCATTTAAGGTTTGAATCTAGGGTTTAGGGTTTAGGCTTTAGGGCTTAGGGTTTAAAACACCCAACAAGAGGCCTAAACCAACAGGCTTGGCTTCGAGAACTCTTCCCTGACTTGCGAACCCGCGCCGCGCGCTGTCCAGCCTCCGCCCGCATGGATGCAAGCCTTGTGCCGGCGTGCGGCGGACTTCGGGGAGGGAAGTTGCGTCTGGGGCTTGGGCTTCAGGTCTTCCGGCTGCCTTCCAGCACAGCGGAAAAAAATCCGAAAGGAAGCGACCTGCTCCGCTACCTGGGAGAGCTGGTGGCCAGGACCCCAGCAAGGAGCCCCCCCCCCGTCTCAGTCCCCGACTCCCTTTCCAAGTCCAAAAGGCCTTGTGCAGGCAGAGTCTGCTCCTTGGTAGCTTACATGGGCATTTCCCGGCTTAGGGTTTAGGGTTTGGGGTTTAGGGTTTAGGGTTTAGGGTTTCGGGTTTAGGGTTTAGGGTTTAAGGTTTAGGGTTTAGGGTTTAGGGTTTAGGGTTTAGGGTTTAGGGTTAGGGCCCCTTGTAGACCCAGATATGACAGAACCCCCTCAAATGAGGGACCCCCAAGAAGCATGCCCTAGCTATCGGAAAGCCCGATGGCGTCGTTGAACCCAAGCAACTCAAGGCTTCGCAGCTCAAGAGACTACACGAGGAGGAACTCCGTAGATTGCAAGGGCGCAACCCGGAAAGCTCAGAACCCTAAGCCCTAAACCCTAAGACCTAAGCCCTTAACCCTCAAACCCCTAAACCCTAAATCCTAGACCCTGAACCCTAAACCCTAAACCCTAAACCCTAAATCCTAAACCCTAAACCCTAAACCCTAAACCTTCCCTCGGGCGCACGCCAGTGAGCGTGAAGTTCCGGGAGTCGCCTGGTGCTACTGGCCAGGAGCAGCTTACTTGGAGGTTCATGGCTTAGGGTTCATAGGGTTTAGGGTTTAGGGTTTAGGGTTTAGGGTTTAGGGTTTAGGGTTTCGGGTTTAGGGTTTAGGGTTTAGGGTTTCGGGTTTCGGGTTTCGGGTTTAGGGCTCAGGGATGAGGGATGAGGCCAGCAACCCCACCAGCCACCTGCAGCCGGAAGCTGGAGGTGTGGCTGCGGATCGCAGACGGGAGCTGCCTCTGCACTTTTTGGGGTTTTTGGGGTTTGGTTTAAGGGTTTAGGGTGAGCCTTAGTAGGGTTTAGGGTGAGCCTTCGTAGGGTTGAGGGTTTGTTGGGGTTTTAGGTAGGACTGAGTTCATAGGATTGAGGGGTCGTTTTTTCGTAGCACCGTTGAGGGGGGGGGCTTTTTGCAGCGACCCCTCGCCCCTACCAGAAGGGAGGAGAAGCGATGCACCCTGGAAACCCTGAAGAAACCCTGAAACCCTAAAACCCTATAACCTTAAAAACCCTGAAACCCTGAAACCCCGAAGCCCGACATCCGTTTGAGATGCTGGGCCCCGCCGCGGCGCGGTTCGGCTGGAGGATCCTCCAAAGGCCGACTCTTCCTCCAAGCTCCGTGAGAAGTACGAGAGTGCCACATGCTTCGTGTTGTTGCTACATCATACTTGCACAGTGCATTGCCTTATGGATCATTATGGTATATGTGCGCTGAGAGGAAAAAGAGGATGCATTCGCTCCTACACAGGAAGTCAGAGACGTGGGAGCAGTGTTCTGGACTTGAGAACATGACAATGAGATTGTGCAACTCGTGCAGGTTTGAAACCAGAACAGAAAGGCAGCACCAGCGGACGTTTCTTCTTGTTGCGCACCGGCGAAAGAGGTATGGCATGTGTACAAGGGCACTGGAGTGAGGCGTACCGGCAGATCCCAACAGGCGCAAGGGAATTAAGCCAGGCAAACGAACGAGAACCTTTGCTGCTGTCGTACTGAAGAGAACCGAGCATTGACGACGAAGGGATTCGAGCGCTTGCCAAGCTGGGCGGCAGACATAGGTAATAACAAAAGTAGTCATATAATGACCTAAGCGTGCCATTTAAACAATTCGACTCCACGATTGTGTTGTGCAAACCTCCTTTGCCACGAAAGCAAGGACCGGTCGTCGCTGGTCATGGGGTTTGCCTGAACACGCTTCCTGCGGATTGGGCTCATACGTTCGCCCCGTTTAACCCCTGGATTCCCAGATCCCCAGAGCCCCTAAACCCTAAACCCTAAACCCTAAACCCTGGCACCTGCGGCATGGGTTCGTCTGGCAGGTTGACGAACTGCAAGACATCGAGGACCTTTATCCTGCCAGACGTGCGCCTAATGCGATTTCACTGCGCAGGAGTCGAAGACTTCAAGGACGGATCGCGAGTAGCATGTAAAGCTCTTAAATATCTGAAGGAGCGTTCAAGGCCCATACGATCTCCCTGATCAAAGCTCCCAGGCCTGTCTTTGCCCCTGGAGAGAAGTCGGAACAGCGGCTCAGCCGGGCGCATGTACCCACCTTCGAGTCACTGGCTTGCATGTACGGAGAGTTCGGCTTCGGTTGATGCAAAGTCGGCTACGAAAGGGCTACAAAGCAGGAACACATACAAGATCGAGGTTCTGTGCTGAGGGGGCCAGCGCTGTGTGCTCGCCTTCGATATCTGTCGGTCAGTAAGCTACCCCCTGCCACAGTTCCGCTGCAAATTTGCCGATTCATGAGAACGTCAGATCCAAGCCACCCGAAACGCATGAGAAAGCAGTACAAACTCGAGTCACAATCGAGCATCCAGCCAAGGAAAATTGCAATATTGCTGCACACATTGTTGCTATGATTAGGATCATTGTTATTTGGATTAATAGCGTTATTCGCACTCTAGAAGTGTTTCTTGATATGACTTGAAACATTCGTATTGCTTGCCGTGCATCCTCTTAAAGATGCTAGTGTTCTTGTCAGTTCTGTTATTATGTTTAGTCTTGCTGTTGTCAGGGCTATCGTAATAAGCCTAAAGTTGCTCTTGTCGGTTTAAAACAACCTGTTACCTAAACACTAAACCCTGAACCCGAAACATTCCTACGAGCCATCCCTGGAAGAAACTGGGTTTTGATGGAACCGCAGGAAGAATCGCGGAAAGCTCTTGGAGTTCATGGGGCTACGCGCTGCTCTTCAGGGTTTAAGGGTTTAGGGATTAGGGTTGGGTGGTTGGGGGGGGGTGTTATTGTGTCTTGAAAGCGCGAACCTAAACAGAGCTTCTTTTCCGAACCTTGTGTGCAGGAGATAGTAATCTGCAGAATCCGACACTCCGGGGCATATTCCATCACTCATATGAAAGCTGAGCTCCTACTTCTCGCAAACGGACAACTCTAAGAAATGCTCGGAAAGAAGGGCCTCACTGAGCCCCAGAGCATGCCTCTTCCCTGTTGCAATTCAAGGGATATCCTTTTAGGGAATGCCTGCTAAGATCCCTACTACACTATAAGGAATACCCCTTTAAGATCCCTACTAATAAGGAATGCTCCCTGCAGATCCCTACTACAGTACAAGGAATACTCCCTATACTGGCCCTAAACCCTAAACCCTAAACCCTAAACCCTAAACCTTAAACCCTCAGTATCAGGAATACGCCCTATACTGGAGTCTTTGGGCAATCCAAGCAAGCTGCTTCGCTTGAGCTGCGCCGCGAAGCTCTCCGCCTCCAGGGGCGCCTCTCCAGGAGGTTCAGGGTTTAGGGTTTAGGGCTTCGGGCTGAGGGCTTAGGGTTTAGGACTTAGGGCTTAGGGTTTAGGGTTTAGGGTTTACGGTTTAGGGTTTAGGGTTTAGGGTTTAAGGTTTAGGGTTTAGGGTTTAGGGTTTAGGGTTTAGGGTTTAGGGTTTAGGGGTTAGGGGTTAGGGTTTAGGGTTTAGGGTTTAGGGTTTAGGGTTTAGGGTTTAGGGTTTAGGGTTTAGGGTTTAGGGTTTAGGGTTTAGGGTTTAGGGTTTAGGGTTTAGGGTTTAGGGGTGCCGGTGCGGCCTCCAGGCCCTCGGCACCGCCCAAGAAAGAGGCGGCCTGGAGACGGCGCCATGCTTTGATCTAAGGCTAGCCTACATGGGCACTAAGTATGGTCTGGGGTTTAGGGTTTAGGGTTTAGGGTTTAGGGTTTAGGGTTTAGGGTGCTTCTTTCACCAACTTCTGATGGGTGGGTGGGGGGGGGGCTTTTCCAAACTGCCTCACGAAAACCAAGTGCAGGGTACGGCCTCAGCGATTGACTGAAACCGCTCCTGCAAGAAGTGCATCAAGTGCTCCTGCCGTGGATCATAACAGCCCAGCTTTCAAAGAATCCTGCTGCCACACCATGGCATCCTGCACCCATCGACAATCCATTTGTGTAAACCCAAAACCCTAAACCCTGAACCCCCTAAAATCACAAGCACGTGTCGGAAAACCTGCTCCGGAGCAAGACTTCTCATGGCCTGACAGGGCTGGAGGCAGCAGAGTGGGAAACCTAAACGACGCAAATGGGATTTTCCGAAAAGAGGGGTACCCCTTTTGGGGGACTCTATTCGATTTGGGGCATAAATCGGAGTACCCCTATTTTGAGAAATACCCAAAATGGCACACTGCTGCTCATGACGTCGATGGTTGGGCAGGGCCTCCATGGAACGCTGGAGCGCCCCGAGGGCAAGGAGCCAGACCCAAATCTGACTGCATCCGCTCAAATGCTGCAAGCCGGAAGATGCAGTAGAAGCCGCAGACTGCCGGAAGGCGGACGGAGAACACACTGTACCCCCAAACCCCAGCACACCGTGCTTGCATCCCCCCCCCGCCCACCCCGCGCCACGACCCAAGGAGTAACAAAAAGACACGATGGGCCCTAATGTACTTGCAGCATCCGACAATCCTCCGAGTCCCAAACCCCAAAACCCTAAAGGCTACACCCTAAACGTGCGATATGGGCATTTCCCAAAATAGGCCTCCAGATCCCAAATCAAATAGAAATCCCCTGTATAAGGACCCGAATGTTCGGAAACCCCTGTATGGGAGCCCTCTGCACAGGAGCGCTCGCGCCAAGTCCATGCTGCTGTTCGTGACCTTCAGCGTTTTAGGGTTTAGGGTTTGGGGGTTAGGGTGTTGGGGGGTTCATGGTTCCACTCTTGCGGTGTGGTGGTCCATCGGAACTTGGCTAGATCATGACGCTCAGAAACAAAAAGAAAAATGACGGCCCTGATCTTCAAGAAGCTTGAAAACTGAGGTGCCAGCACCCTTCAGCCTGACCTCAGTTCTGTGACGCTGTTCTCCCGCAACCCAAGAGTAACACAAACCTCCGGAGTAGGGACGTACGAGCTCTTTTCCAGCAGTAGGAGCTGCACGGGCACTTTAGTCTTGGGATTGGGTTTGCCACTTTTCTTTGAGCCAAAGGTGGTGGGGGGGAGAGACAGTACGATTGAAGCGCTCATCATCCAGACGCTGGTCCTTTTGAGTCGCATGTCCTCCGTCAAGCTTCCCCCCAATGCACGTCGGGCCTGCCACTTCGATCTCGACACAGCCATCGGAATAAAATAAAATAAAAACGGCCGCCCCCCCCCCCCCCCCCCAACAAAAACAAATGCAAACAATAGCAAACCAACTAAAACAAATTGTAAAAACGTACTCATGTAGATATATATATATATATATGAGAGAGAGAGAGGTTTCTCAGATGCCTGCGGTGAGGGGCTGCTTCGCCAAAGGAGCGAGGAGGAGCAAGCCCTGGCATATTGTTCCAGACTTTGGAAGTGTGATGGCGCCTTGCCCTTGTGTCCTAGGGTGTGGGGTTTAGTGTTTAGGGTTTAGGGTTTAGGCTGTCAAGGAGGCAAGGGACCATACTAGGGCCCACGAAACTACCACCAGAACAGCCGCAGCCTCCAGAAAGTAGGTCAGGCACCGACTCGACGGACAACTATGAACCTCAGTCTGAGCTTTCCCCGCTGTTTCTTCGTAGGGAATGAGGGGGATGAGGGCCAATTATTCTCCACCCTGTAGGGGATTTGTTAGAGCCCTCATTCCCCCATTCCCTGCTATGAACCTGAGTCTGAACTTTACAGCCACGGGCTGGGTTGTTCATCCTTATCCTAACAGTCCTTACTAAAGGATTATAACAAGGGGTACAAGAATCCCTATTAAGGACTGTAAGCCTAAGGGGGACAACAAGGAATACTATAATCCCTATATTAAGAAACTGTAAGCCTAAGGGGAAAAACCCCAAGTCACGGGGGCAAACATCCGGAAGTCTTCTGGCTCCACTGACACCACCTGAACCCAGCTGTGAGCCGGGCAAGCCCACTTCCACCCATGATCTGGCCGGGCTTGTACCTGAGGCATTTTGTCACTGAGCTCCGGCCTGTTCTGACTCCGTCGGAACTTACACTAAGCCATGACTAGCTCTTCTGATCCTTAGGGTTATTGCCTCTAAACCTAGAAGCTCCATAAAGCCTACAGGCCCTACAAAAAAGAAAGAACAACGGTCAGCCCTAAACCTCAAACTCCAGAAGACCGACCCGAAGCGAACCCAAAAAAAGTTCCCCTGCCTCAAAGGGCTTAGGGCTTAGGGGTTAGGGTTTAGGAGTTAGGGTTTAGGGTTTAGGGTTTAGGGTTTAGGGTTTAGGGTTTAGGGTTTAGGGTTTAGGGTTTAGGGTTTAGGGTTTAGGGTTTAGGGTTTAGGGTTTAGGGTTTAGGGTAATCATCGGGTGTCCAAGGATGCATGGGTGCCTCAGTGTGGTGCCTGTCTCGTCGATGCTGATGTCTGAACCTCTGCACTGCGGGCCGGAGTTGGAGCTGGGCCTTCGTGTACTGCTTAGGGTTTAGGGTTTAGGGTTTAGGGTTTAGGGCTTCGGGTTTCGGGTTTGGGGTTTAGGGTTTAGGGTTGAGGGCTCAGGGATGTTTAGGGTTTAGGGTTTAGTTGAGTTTCTGGCAGCTTGCTCCATGGCTGCCAAATGCAAAGGAGTGATTCTAGAGATGGTCGCCACAACTGAGCCTATAGGCCGTTGCCACAAACTGAAAACGGGCACCCAGCTGCATGTCCTTTCAGTCTTCGATGGTTGACTTCAACCGAAACCTGGCTCCAATCTGTAAAGACCTCAAAACACCAACTCCTGCCAAAGGAAGCCTCGGCCTTCCCCTAAACCCTAAACCCTAAACCCTAAACCCTAAACCCTACACCCTACACCCTACACCCTAAACCCTAAACCCTAAACCCTAAACCCTAAACCCTAAACCCTAAACCCTAAGCCCTAAACCCTAAACCCTAAACCCTAAACCGTATCGGAACCAGCTTCGTTTGCTTGGTTGCAGCGACAGCTCGTTTTCCGCTATGGCTCGTGGGAAACTTTCCTTTCCGTTCCATGGCTTTCCGTGCTCTGTTTCTCTGCTCTCCAGGACTTTTTTAACATCAAAAACCCTGAATTCAGGGATTTTTAACGTTAAAAAACCCTGAAGGCGCAAGGGAATTGTTGCCGGGGGCTCGGCCGTCGCAGATCTTGTCCAACAGTCTGACAAACGAAGCCTGAAGGCGCAACGCAGGTCTGACACGAGGCATCATGAATCATGGGTTTCCTACCCCTTCTATACTACCCCCCCCCGATTAAGCCTAATTTAAGGCTAGTAAGGGGGGGGGGGGAGGAGGGCCAGTATAGAGTGGGGAAACCCATGCATGAAACCCCCCCCCTCTCTAGAATAGAGCGGCGAAACCCATGCCTGAAACCCCCCCCCCCTGTCATTGGCCCTAAACACACCAAACATCCACTCCCTCAACCCGAACCCCTCAATGCCTCCAAACCCTTTAGACGCCAACCCCTAAACCATAATCCCTCGGGCGCTTCGGCGCCTCATAATCTCTGAGACCAGGCTCCTCATCCTGGCGTTGACTCAGTGGCGCTCCGAGATTAACGGCAAGGGAACGAATGCCCCAGGTTGGGGAAATCAGATAGGGCGCTCTTTCAGGGGCATAGAAGGGCACCGAGGGAGCAGGGGTACAATAGGCGGGGGAAACCACTCACCTGAAGTAGGCCTGGGGGTTCTATTCCAGCCGAAAGCGAAGAAATGTTAAGATGCGTGTGCCAACAATCTGAAATTCAGGGCGCCATGTTTGAATATGATGAGAACTTGAACTCCATCGTGCGGGAGTGCCTGAAGCTCGCGAAAAACGGGTCGAAATACTCACCTCAAAACCCTATTCTCTTATTAGGGCCCCTATAGTAAGTACACGGGCAAGCAGCAGACAGACTCTGGCGAAACGTGCACCAGCAGTTCGTCCGGAAATGTCTCCGCCAAGTAGGTCACGTACATATTCAAAGCTCTGCTTACATGTGTCCAAAAGCTTGACCAACACGGCTGATGCTGAAACATACCCATACGGAGCGCGCGGGGCCTTCAGGCGGATGTCGGAGATGATGACGGGTCTTCCACTCACTGTTGACAACGCCAGCCGCTGCCGCAGAAAGCTGCTTCCAGTGTACCTGCATCGGGGCGTTCCCGCTTGTTTTATGGGAGATTTTTGAGCCAAACCGTTCTGAAGTGGCAATCTTAAGGCAATACTTATAACATGTTTGACAGTTGTACAGTAACAGCAAAATGAACTCAATTGGCGTCAAAACATCATGGCTATTGTACGCTGAGAAGGAGGCCTCAACCAGGCCCCACTCATGAGCGCAAACTGTCATGGAGGTAGGCACGTTGGATCTTTGTTCAGAAAACCGTGGGCGAATGGCTAGGCTCGGCTGTCAAGAGATCTGCAATGAGAAAACTTGCAGGGCTCTCCAAGGTCATGAACTGCTGTGGTCATGCAAACTGTACCTGGGACCCTCTTTACCTCCAGTTTTATGGGTTATACCTACTAATTAAAGGGAGGAACTACTAAAGTGCACGTAAGTAGAGTCCCAGGTAAACCTTGCAGAGTTTTGAGGTGCAGAGAGCTGGTGCTTGAGCCATGCAACGCGAAAGGTGCATACGTAAAGAATGACGACCAATCGCCATAGTTGCGTCTCAAACAAAAACAAAATTTGAAAGCTTGCAGTTGTTTTCCAGCCGCTTGCATGGGGTGACCAGCATCTCCTTGAAAAGTGCGCCAAGGGCACGCACCGTAGGCAACCAAGGGCACTGCTCCGGACCTGCAGTCACCACCAACACTTGTTTTTCTGCCAGAGCTTTTACCCGAAGGGTCCAAGTGCCTGATGATCATCACATACTCCCCCCCAAACATATGCTAGAAGCACGCCAGGCGACGCCCTGCGGTACACGATCATTGAATATTTGGACCTTCCGGGATACACATCGGGTATTGCCTGCCAACCTCGCTCTGTACAACTCTGAGTGCTTTACAAGTCCTGAGGCCTGAAGGGCTTCACAAGGCATGCCCCGATCTGAACAGCAGATTCCCCCTTACAGGAGGGTTTCTGGAAATTGCCCCTTTGTAATATAGCCAGAATACAGGGTACCATGATGGGGGGACTCTACTTTCTAGATCCTCCCAGGGTTCTGGGTGATGATGCTGCGCCGGGCTTGTGCAAAGCCACACAAAATTAGCAATTTAGTCATTCAGAAACCACCAACTGCCAACCCCTCAGTACGGCTGCTTTACTATAGGCAACCTGGGACGATTCGCTTTGTTCTGCAACTGTACTCAAGGTACTCGTCGCCGAATTTTTGCATCATCATCTCCTCTTCATATTCTATCCGAATAAAATTTAAAATTGCGAAAGAGCACACCGGAGCGAACCCTGCGATCCAGTTGTGCACTAGCAGAGGCTGCACCGCGTTAATGATCCACAAGGACGTGTACATGGGATGGCGTACCTTGCTGTAAACGCCTGAGGTAGTCAATGTGTGGTCCTCTCTGAGTTCTGTCGTAGGACTCCAATTGCGGCCAAGATCTGCGTGGCTCCGCCAGAAGAGATACAAGGCAGCTACGGTCACCACGCCGCCAAACAACACCGGCAAAAGCCCAAGATTACCAGAGTCGACAACTCGTGGAACGGTGATCAGGAATGCAGCGGGGACCAGGAACATGCCGGCAGAAACACAGAAAAGCAGCGCTTTCTCTTTGGAGACATGGAACTTTGAGACTATCGTGTTCGACTGTTGCTCTTTTTTCGAAAGGCCAGCGGATTATGTTCAAGGCGATGACAGTCATCAGCCAGACGATTGAGCCTGCGCCATTCACGTGCACGCGCATCACCACTCCAGCAACAACGAACAGAAAAAGTAGGACATTGGGAATGCTCCATGCGCAGTGTGTGTAGGCCTTTGATTCTGTGCCCTCCGCCTTCTCCAAGAGGGGTACCTCCTGCTCATTTCCAGCCATCGATGTGAAAGGTGGACCCCCCACCCTGTAATAGTGGCTTGCAAGGGATAAATAAGGATTGTATCAAGGGTCCGATTCGATTTCTGTTTTCCCACTATTATCGGGTGGGGTCTGTAAACTCGAGGTAAACTCCAGAGCTGTAGCTGCAAAAACAACAAGAGGTCCAGCACAGTGGAATAATCAAGAGGTTAAGGGTTTAGAGTTTAGGGATTGGGGTTTTCAGAGCTTAGGGTTTAGGGTTTAGGGTTTAGGGCTGAGAGCTGAGGGTTTGGGGCTTAGGGCTTGGAGCTTGGAGCTTAGGGCTTAGGATCAAGCACGGCGGGGTCAGCACGATTGAAAGGCTTCATATGGGCTGTCGACAACAAAACTTGCAGCTGCCAATTCTGAAAAACGTAAACCATAATTCCTGCGCTGGTCGCAAGAGAGATCCAAACCAGTGCTTTTTTTTTGAACTGTCGCCTCTTTACTACATCAGCAGCGCAGTAGGCCGTTCTTGTCCAAAGCGCCAAACGTCTAGGTGTTCCCCGCGCTCAGTACTCGAAGTCGTCGCAGAAATCCAGGTGTTGTCAAGTAGCGCAGAGCATGCGGGGGAGTCGCAAAATGTGAGATTGCCAGATCATCAAAACCACCATCATGAAGCAACGAAGGTCAGCACGGAAAGCTGTAAATCGAAGAAGGACAGCGAAACAACACGGGCAGGTACCAGGCATACAGTGGCGAAAAGGGAAGGTACAGTGGCCAACTTTCCCAGAGGAGAGGCAAGGCCAGCACGCGCCCCATGGTGGTCAGCCAGTGGGAACTTGTCAGCAAGAACAGCGGATGCAAGACCAGCCCAGAGCACCCCATGGTGGTCAGCCAGTGGAGGAGCCCCGAGCAACAGCCAACACAACTTGCAGCTCTTTTATTGAAGCCCGACAAAGTTCCTAACACCTGTGCCCAGTCCGACCACATACCCAAGTAGAATCTGGGGCCGCAGTTCAGCACCCTCCTAGTTTCCCAGGGAGGAAGCCTGCGAGTACTGTGGAGGTCACTTCGGCTTCCCTACCTTTTGGAATTAATTTCTTGCCCTCTTTTTGTGTCTCCAAAATCCACACACCTTTCACCACCCGCACACTTCCACACTTAAACAGCCAGCAGAACCCAGCCTACATACACGCAAACACACACCACCCACCAAGCCACTTTGCACCCACATAATGAACACACACCCACACTCCATGAGACACACGACTCTAACCCACAAACGCCGAAACCACAACACACCACACCATTCACAATGAAAAACCGAGGAAAACACACACACACACACACACAGACACCACTGCAAGGTCACTGTTTTTTTGATTTGGTGTCACTTCTGAGACTCCATGCCTTACCACCCTTTACCCACACACTGACACTTTCCTTGCACACTGAAGCCAAAGACATGCACCCGCAAACCAACCCACTTTGCAACCACAAATGCTCACACACACATCCACAACACTCTTGCAAATGCACACTCAGAAAACAGCCGAAACCACAACATGCACATTCTCATGGATACTTGCTGAACGATCTGTTTGTGTTTCAGTTCAGGGCGGTTTCTCGGAAAAGCTTGCGACTCAACCGAGAGATCATCCCGACAAAAAACAAAGAAAACATTGAACAAAAGCAAGAGAAAAATTCTGTTCAGACGGGCGAAGGCAATTTGAACTGAAAAAAAAATGTTGCTGTGTATGAATCTGCTGCTGAATCTAAAGAAAATTGTCTAAGTTTCACGATTCTGGCTTCTTTCCAGTGTTTTCTCGATTTCTCCAAGGGTTCAAAAAGAAAGACCAATGTTTTTGCAGTTCTTTGCTGACATCGAAAAAAACAATCACACTGACCTCTCATCATGGCCAGAACGACTTGAAAGTCGCCCAGTCTCGATTTCCATTCCATTCGACTTCTTTTTGACAAAGCTTCGACTGGGTTCTCTTGAATGGCCAAACAGAAAGTCAAGGCACACTGACATTTGACAGAAGATTTGAGCAGAAGAAACTCTGCTTTCTTTCAGGCTGGGCGCCTTTAATTCTTGTCTTTCGTTGTGGTTGCGTGTTGCAATTCTTCCCTGGATTCAGCACCATTCAACGAATTTTCAAAATTTCTGAAGTCTCCGAAAATGTTGAAAAAACCCTCAAAATCAACACTTGATCAGATAAATTTGTTGAATTTACTCTGGTGTTTCGCTCGCTTCGCTCGCACTTATTCACATTCTGGTAATACACTTTGCAATTTTCAAGTGGTTTGGCATGGGCGTCGCGCGCAACCTTAACGAATCAACACCACGGTTGAACTCGTCTCGTCCTGCAGTTGATTTCTGTCCAAACGGCACTGTCAGAGGCTTTTCAAAACACTTGTTTCAAAGCATTGAACTTTTCCAAGCTGCAGTTTCCACCGAGCCATTTAAAAAAACATGTTGCATTTTCAAGTGTTCTTGTTGACTCTGCACCCTTCTTTTCTCCTCTTCTGCCTTCAGGCCTTGCACCAAAACCTGGAGAATCTGAAACCCAAGATGAGGGGCAGCAAAATTGATCGAAAAGGTAGGGAAGCTCCAGTGACCTCCACAGTTAGAGAAAGTTCCGGTTCCAAACAAGTTCACACTTTGCCGCCTTGCTGCCTGCTGTTCTAATTTTGGGGGAAGACTGACACAAGACTTAAACTGGAACCGACTGAGAGGCTGATTTGTTTTACTCGCAACGAGGAGCTGTGAAAGCCAGATCTGGCTTCCCGTGCGTGAAAAAAACGCCGCAACTGGGCCCAAAAATGGCTCCTAAACTTGGGTTCCAATTTGAGGCTCCAACCTGCGTGGCCTTGTATGTTCACACAGGAAATCCAAAATCTAGGGCCCGTTTTCGGTGCCCAGAATTGAGCTGCTTTTGGAACCCATTTGAGTTCAATAATAATTGAAATCAACTCACAGACAATCAGATCTTTTCGATTCGATACTGTTTGCATCAACACTCAAGAAACAAAAAACGCCGTCGATACGCGTGTTCTTGGCTTGCTCAACTTGTCTTTGGCTGGCACGATCTTTCTCGCACTGTGGAGGTCACTTCGGCTTCCCTACCTTTTGGAATTAATTTCTTGCCCTCTTTTTGTGTCTCCAAAATCCACACACCTTTTACCACCCGCACACTTCCACACTTAAACAGCCAGCAGAGCCCAGCCTACATACACGCAAACACACACCACCCACCAAGCCACTTTGCACCCACATATGAACACACATCCACACTCCATGAACACACGACTCTTACCCACAAACGCCGAAACCACAACACACCACACCATTCACAATGAAAAAACGAGGAAAACACACACGACACCACTGCAAGGTTTTTGTTTTTTTTTATTTGGTTTCTCCATGCCTTACCACCCTTTTCCCACACTTTCCTTGCACATGAAGACAAAGACATGCACCCGCAAACCAACCCACTTTGCAACCACAAATGCTCACACACACACACATCCACAACACTCTTGCAAATGCACACTTAGAAAACAGCACAACTATGCATTCTTATGGATACTTGCTGAACGATCTGTTTCTGTTTTAGTTCAGAGCGGTGGAAAAGCTTGCAACTTAACCGAGAGATTATTCCGACAAAAACATTGAACAAAAGAAGAAAAAAATTCTGTTCAGACGGGCGAAGGCAATTTGAACTGAAACAAAAAATGTTGCTGTGTATGAATCTGCTGCTGAATCTAAATAAAATTGTCTAAGTTTCACGATTCTGGTTTCTTTCCAGTGTTTTCTCGATTTCTCCAAAGGGTTCAAAAAGAAAGACCAATGTTTTTGCAGTTCTTTGCTGACATCGAAAAAAACAATCACACTGACCTCTCATCATGGCCAGAACGACTTGAGAGTTGCCCAGTCTTGATTTCCATTCCATTCGACTTCTTTTTGACAAAGCTTCGATTGGGTTCTCTTGAATGGCCAAACAGAAATTCAAGGCACACTGAAATTTGACAGAAGATTTGAGCAGAAGAAACTCTGCTTTCTTTCAGGCTGGGCGCCTTTAATTCTTGTCTTTCGTTTTGGTTGCGTGTTGCAATTCCTTCCTGATTCAGCACCATTCAACGAATTTTCAAAATTTCTGAAGTCTCCGAAAATGTTGAAAAAACCCTCAAAATCAACACTTGATCAGATAAATTTGTTGAATTTACTCTGGTGTTTCGCTCGCTTCGCTCGCACTTATTCACATTCTGGTAATACACTTTGCAATTTTCAAGTGGTTTGGCATGGGCGTCGCGCGCAACCTTAACGAATCAACACCACGGTTGAACTCGTCTCGTCCTGCAGTTGATTTCTGTCCAAACGGCACTGTCAGAGGCTTTTCAAAACACTTGTTTCAAAGCATTGAACTTTTCCAAGCTGCAGTTTCCACCGAGCCATTTAAAAAAACATGTTGCATTTTCAAGTGTTCTTGTTGACTCTGCACCCTTCTTTTCTCCTCTTCTGCCTTCAGGCCTTGCACCAAAACCTGGAGAATCTGAAACCCAAGATGAGGGGCAGCAAAATTGATCGAAAAGGTAGGGAAGCTCCAGTGACCTCCACAGTTAGAGAAAGTTCCGGTTCCAAACAAGTTCACACTTTGCCGCCTTGCTGCCTGCTGTTCTAATTTTGGGGGAAGACTGACACAAGACTTAAACTGGAACCGACTGAGAGGCTGATTTGTTTTACTCGCAACGAGGAGCTGTGAAAGCCAGATCTGGCTTCCCGTGTGTGAAAAAACGCCGCAACTGGGCCCAAAAATGGCTCCTAAACTTGGGTTCCAATTTGAGGCTCCAACCTGCGTGGCCTTGTATGTTCACACAGGAAATCCAAAATCTAGGGCCCGTTTTCGGTGCCCAGAATTGAGCTGCTTTTGGAACCCATTTGAGTTCAATAATAATTGAAATCAACTCACAGACAATCAGATCTTTTCGATTCGATACTGTTTGCATCAACACTCAAGAAACAAAAAACGCCGTCGATACGCGTGTTCTTGGCTTGCTCAACTTGTCTTTGGCTGGCACGATCTTTCTCGCACTGTGGAGGTCACTTCGGCTTCCCTACCTTTTGGAATTAATTTCTTGCCCTCTTTTTGTGTCTCCAAAATCCACACACCTTTTACCACCCGCACACTTCCACACTTAAACAGCCAGCAGAGCCCAGCCTACATACACGCAAACACACACCACCCACCAAGCCACTTTGCACCCACATATGAACACACATCCACACTCCATGAACACACGACTCTTACCCACAAACGCCGAAACCACAACACACCACACCATTCACAATGAAAAAACGAGGAAAACACACACGACACCACTGCAAGGTTTTTGTTTTTTTTTATTTGGTTTCTCCATGCCTTACCACCCTTTTCCCACACTTTCCTTGCACATGAAGACAAAGACATGCACCCGCAAACCAACCCACTTTGCAACCACAAATGCTCACACACACACATCCACAACACTCTTGCAAATGCACACTTAGAAAACAGCACAACTATGCATTCTTATGGATACTTGCTGAACGATCTGTTTCTGTTTTAGTTCAGAGCGGTGGAAAAGCTTGCAACTTAACCGAGAGATTATTCCGACAAAAACATTGAACAAAAGAAGAGAAAAATTCTGTTCAGACGGGCGAAGGCAATTTGAACTGAAACAAAAAATGTTGCTGTGTATGAATCTGCTGCTGAATCTAAATAAATTGTCTAAGTTTCACGATTCTGGTTTCTTTCCAGTGTTTTCTCGATCTCCAGTTTCACACTGCTTTCGCGGTTTTGCATTCTAGGGAAGGTGCTAGTGGGACTTTTTCATGGGTGCTGTGCAGTGCTGGCTCAGGTCAACCTGTAGATCCGAGGTGTCCACCCTCCAAGCCATATGGAACGTCTCGCTCCGCTGCTTGTAATTGTCTCGCAGTTGAGCCTTGCGTCGGCCTACGGTAGGCCCGCCTCCAGGCACAGTAATAGACACCTTAACGATTGCCCATTGGACGCATTGCGTTGTATCCTCTTTGAGGCGTGCACTGTGTGCTTGAGCCTGTGGTTAATTATTGAACCGCGCGAAGGCCTCTCCGAGCCTCCACAAGTGTACCTCTGGCGGCAACACCAGTCGAATTGGGGCTGTTGCTATACTCGCCTCCCTCATGTCGCTCCTGGAGTTGAGAATTATAGGGTTGCCCTCCCATCCCTGAGGGAAACCGCGAGAGTGGCTGCTGTTTGTCGGCGCTGGGGAGGTATCATCGGGGCTTGTGTGAAAAACGCAGAGCTCTTTTTCACTCCACGCTTGAGCCAAAACACCAGAGGTGTTCGGCAAGTCTCTCGCAGAGTCAGCGCAGCTTCACTTTCGTGAATTCCATCTCAACTTTGTTAAACAAAGGAGGAACACATGCAAACGTCCTAATGCTTCTCAGGACTTCCGTGCTTCAGCAAAACAAGCATACAAGTGCACAGCCACTCTGCTCGAACCTTAGTACGACGACACGAGCGAAGCGAGGGTCGGCGGCCAAGGTTTGAAGAGCAAACTCAGAGCAACACGCACTTCTTCAAGGATGCTCCTAAAGCATCTCGAGTGCTTCTCTGCTCATCATGCACACTCCAAGCGTCTCACGTTAAGCTCAAAGCAAGAAACACTTTCAAGCCAAGCTCCAAACATGCTATGTCCATGCCTGTTTCTGCTAACACAAAACAAACGGTTCAAGCACCGTTCTCAACTCACGCAATGCAAACTCGTGGTTCATGTCACATGTTCAAGACATCCTGTCAACTGTAAAGGCACTCACAAGGAAGTCAAAAACTTTCACACCCCCTCATGCCTGCAACAGTTGCGTCCTCAAGTCCTGTCTTCTTCCATAGCTCGTCTTGCACCCTTCAGCATTTCTTCTCCTAACAGCTCAGGGTACACACCTGACGCCGGGAGCTGAAGGTGGATGTGTTGGTGGCTCTCATCACAGCGGTTCCTAGCCATACTGTTGATGAAATTCGAAGAGTTACTACAAAACCACCATCTCTTCCAGGCTCTTTCAGAACCCTTCTCGAAGCAACAGCGATCGACGACACATCCCTTCGCAAGACCAAGACGTTGACTTACAGACCTAAAGACCGTTTCATTCCACAAGTCAGATCTAGCTGGCCACTCGTGAGAAAGAAGAAGACGCGGACAGTTCGCGTACGGACGGAGAAGGTTCCAAATCCTTCGCCAAGACCTCTTGTGGACCAAAAGAGACTCCCGCCACCTGGCGTAGGACTGTCCACCTTTTCGAAATCTCAAATGACGAAGTCCGCACCCAGCCGAACACGGCGTAGACAAGTGCGCATACACCTTCACCCCTTCCTGAAGTAACACGCTAAAGACTTCTTTGAGAAGCTGGTATCCGTTTTCACTTAACAGATCCACTTTCTTCGTCACTCCAAAATACGCGATCCGAGGATTCTTCGAGCAAGCTTTTGACAAAGAGCTTCCTTCTTCACAGCAGAGCTCAACCACAACATAAGAAGCCTGGTTCCTTGCTACCTTCTCTGCTGCGGCTCGCCAAGAAACAGGGACGTTCAGTTCGCAGACTTCATCTGCTGGTTTATTGGGCTCTTTAAACGTGACAGAAACGCTGGTTCCGGAATTTTTTTCTTTCCAATGGACTGGTTCCGGAATGAGGCCACAAGCCTCGCACAAACTGACCAAACTGTCGTTAGTTGGGTTTTTTGTTAGAGCATCTGCCGGGTTGACAGCACCTGGTATGTGCTCAATCGTGAATCTTCCAAGCTGGACAAGTTCCTGGAGAAAAGCGGCTCTTAACTCAATATGGCGGACCTTCCTCAACAATGTCCCCATTTTGGAAATGGACACAGCGCTTTCAGAGTCCGAATACCCCTTAAGAAGGTAGTACCCCGTTTCCCGGTCCTTCGGGATGCCCTCCAAGATGGTCTCCGTCAAGAGAGCAATGTACAAACCTTCCCTGGCTATCTCAGTAAGCGCCGCAAGCTCACTCTCGGCGCTCGAAAGGGCTGTGGTGGACTGCTTCCTGCTGAACGTCTTTAAACAGCAGTTTTCCCAAGTAATCACACCACCGCTAACAGAATTCAGGCTCCAGCTTGCGTCCGTAAAGCACGATACCGCTTGGGGATCCGCATCGTCTTCCAGGATCTCCCGAGTCGACGGAAACACCTGAACCTTATGCGGAAGACCTTTGACCCATTTGAGAACATCCCTCATGCATGTTTCAGCTGCCTCGTCAGGGGCCGACTGATGACGCCCCAAAACTCCGCAGCAGAACTGCAAATCTGGTCTGGAGAGGGCAGCCCATGCTAGACGCCCTAAGGTTCTACGGTACTTCTCGTGAGCAGCTGGACTGATCTTTTCGGTTTGGCCTTTCTTAATGAGATCAGAGTAGCGCTTCTCCAATGACGGAAGCTTGGGGTTCGGTTTGGTTATCCCATACTCTTCACAGCAGGAATCCAAATACTTAGCGTCCAGTCCAAAATAGACTCGCTTCTCTCCCTTATTCCTGAAGATTCGCCGTCCTAGAAAGGATACTTCTCCCGCACAATTCTCATGAAGCTCACCAGTCAGTTTCAGCTTGTAGCGTTTCTGTAGATCTTCGAAAACCTTCTTCCCTTCGGAGGGGTCCTCAGAGTAGATTAACAAATCGTCAACATAAAAGAGGACCAGCGTCAGACCCTTGGAGGTCTTCCTGCGGTATATCGTCGGGTCCAAGCTCGGACGGAATCCGCTCTGCTCCAAGTGCGAACTCAGCTCCTTATACCAAGAAAGCGGTGCTGATCTCAGTCCGTTCATGGCTTTGTGTAATCGAAGATACACCTTCTTGTTTCCGGCCTTTTGAGGGATTTTAGAGTCCGCAATACTCACGTTACTCGGAAGCTCTACGTACTCAGGCCTTGACACTGCTGCATGCATAAAAGCAACGCTCACGTCACAGCTCAACACTGAACCTCTTCGACAAAGCAGTGCCAACAGAAGCCGCAATCCCTCCAAACTCGTAGTCGGGCTGTAGATACCTTCAGACAAGGTCGTGCCTCCCATCGAAGCATAATCTCTTACTACCAGACGTGACCGGTACAGCCCTTTACGCTTGACCGTGTTGACCCACCGACTGGTAAGTACCCGCCTGCCGCTCTCACGTGCGGACTTCCGGGCCTCATCTTCAGAGATCACCTTTCCTACTCCGAACGACTCGAGTTCCTCTAGTTCCAACTTCATTGAGGCATACAAAAGGCTCGGATCCAACTGTTCTCCGGATGTTTCAGAGACCGCATTTCGTGGTACCTGACACTTGACCCTACTTCCTCCGAATTTCAAGGTAAACGAGTCAGCCACCTCCTGTGAGGTAGCTCGAAGGTCAGGTCCTTGGTACAAAGACTCCAAGAAGTGATTCGAAAGCCAATCAATCTCCATGTCCTCCATGTTTTCCCCCTCATCAGGCAGGATCCCTGCCTCACCTTCTTCCGCCGGGGCACTTACGGGAGCATAGGTATCGTCAGCAATCATCTCTTCGTCTTCTTCATTTAAAGGACCAACACCACCTTCCATGACCTCATCTTCAGGACCATTCCCATCATCAACACCTTCGGGTTCATACAAGACAGGCCGTTCTGGGTCTTTACCATCAAGAACCAAAGACTGCGCAACAGCGAGGCCTTCGACAGTTCCCACCTCGCACGCTCCATCAATGATTCTTCCGGTCGGAAATACGTCAATCTCCGTACTACCAAAAGGGGCCGCGAAGATCCCTCCACCTCGTGCGTTCACGGGTCCTAAGTAAACAGCCTTGACTGTTTTCGCTCCCCTGTATTTAGCAAGATGCGCCTTCGACTTGCTAACTTTTGCCTGAACCACACAACCAAAGGGAAGCGTTCTAGTTCGGTGAACTATTTCCTCGTGCAGCAAATCAATGCTGGTGGTGGAGTCACTGTGGCTCGAGGACCACAGATTGTAACACCTCGACACATAGAACACACAGGCTTGCCACAAGAGACCCCCTAAGGGAAGCTGGTACTTTCCCAGCTCTGCATCTTGACCAGGGAACTTCTTGAGAGCAATTTGGTGCTCCAAGTCCAACCACACAGCCCAGAAGCCTTGGCGTACCGATTCAACTTGTCGTTCTATCGAGCCTTTGGCTGGTGGCCTATATCCTGGAACCACATCAACAATGGTTGCGCTGTGGGGGCAGTTTCGGGACCTACTCAGTCTTTCAGCCAAAGCAATAATAGATCCTTCTTGATCCATTCGAAACGTAACGGCTTTGCCTACCAGTCCCATCTCACGCAGCACTCTGTTGATGTTAGCAAGCAATTGTGGATCTTCGAGGTTCGGTGCGGGCAGACTGACAGTATACCTGGAACCCAGGTGCGTCATCAACAGGACTCTTAGCTTGCCGAAAAAGAAAAAATCAAGACCAACAGTCTGATTCTCTTTTTGCAGACGGCGACGCAAGCGACGCGCGGGGACACGACCCTTCGACGAACAGCATGAGTCACAGTTGGAATCATAAGGGAAATGGCCTTGAGCACGATGATGATACAAGGCGGTTGAGGACAACGGAATCCTAAAAGATCCTTCTTCTCCACTGTCCGGTGGTTCCGGTGGATTCTCTGGAGGCTTGGGGGGTCTCTCAGAAACCTCAGAAGGCTCGTAATCGGGACTTGACGGTGACGGAACCCCTTCGGGGACCCTTGAAGACGAAGACCCGGGCTCCCCACCACGAGGAGCTTCCAAATCAAAGGGCTCAGCTTTAGTCCCTTGTCCCGGCACTGGCAGTCCTCTGTGCATCATCCGCAGATGACACACTAATGGACTGCTCGCCGGCGGGCTCTCATCATTGCCCTCTTCAACAAGATCAAGCACACCAAGCCAAGCACAAACACTCCCAAGCACACTGCAAGCCTTGCAAAACAACATGCTCAACATGCAACGTGTACGTGTTTGGGGTTTTGGGGCCTTCCTACGCAAGACAAACTGCTTATAGCTAGGCACTCGGACCCAGTGGTCCCCACAGAAGATCCTAACACTGCAGCCCTTCCTGCGCGGCCTCACTCTAAAGACCTTACGATCCTTTTCTCCAACGGAACACCTTTTAAACTCGACAAACAAGACGTGGAACCCCCAAAACACTAGACCACCCAAGAGACTGCAGAAGCCCAAGACGGCCACGATGGCCATGACATCCAGTCCTGGCCCAAGACCATTCCTGTATAGGCTGGCGGTGGTTCGGTTGGGGTTGAAGTTAAGGTTTGGGATTTGGTGTGTTTCAAAGGGGTTTCGGGCACAAGCAAGCTCAAGCTCAAGCAATTCAAGCGGCAAAGCAAGCTCAAACAACTCATGCCTCACATGTGTTTCAAGAAAACGAAACCACGCACTCACATCCTTGTTTTCTTCTCGAAAGGAAATTCGGTGCGCCGCGTAGGCGTAGTCCAGGACTCCATCCCGAACAGAAAAGAAAGCTATGATACATTCCAAGCCGGGCCCACGGTTCTGGATCCCCTTCATCCCTTCTTGATCGTCTCTTTTGCGGCGGCCACCACCGCATCGAAACTGGGGACATTGGCCGAGCTGCTGGAAGATGGGGCTCCCGATTCGGGAACCGTTGGCATGGAGGGCCCCGAAGCGGGGCGTGGCATCGCCTTTACCGCCGGTGGCGGCGGCGGAAGAACGAACGAGCGCTCCGTGCCCGTCTGTCCAAGACCAAGAAGAAGGCGGCCGATGGAATCCCCAGGTGGGGCTGTTGAAGCCGGAGAAGGTGGCT
This sequence comes from Symbiodinium natans, assembly GCA_905221605.1. NCBI lineage: Eukaryota > Dinophyceae > Suessiales > Symbiodiniaceae > Symbiodinium > Symbiodinium natans. Next base: position 38,308 of record CAJNDS010002189.1, on the reverse strand, counting down.
CCAGGGGCATATCCCCGTCGTCGTGGTGGCCCGGAGTTGCAGCCGAAGTTCCCGGAACCATTGGTGGAGCTGGAGGATCTCGACCACCCATTCCTGCTTGCTTCACCATCGGTGGTGGTGCCGTCTCTGGCGTAGGGAGGCAAAGGGCCTCTTGGACTGAGATATTGTCCTCCCGGCACTTCAAGCAAAATCTCAGCGCCTCTTCGGGGCCTTCGCCATGGAGGTCTTCGTCGGCCGAAATGGAGGTGGAGCTCGAATCGTCTGATGTAGACCCACCAGGACCAGCACGGGCCTTCGGCTTCAACCTCCTGCGCGAATCTCGCGCGGCCCTGCGGGCATTGCTGGCCTCCTTCGACTGTAATGCAGCATCCGTTCGAAGCCTCAAACTCGTAGTGAGCTCGCCCCACGCGACACGTTCGTCGCGATACCGCGTAAAGCGCGGTCCCTCGAAGAGACGCGGCTCGTGAAGGGCCAACAACGGGCGTTCCCCCGCCTTTGCACTGATAAAGGCGCGCAAGCAGATGAGGAGCCGCTGAAGATACCCCATTGCGCTTATGGAGCATTCGCGCTCTCGGCGATCGTTGCGCCCTCCAGCGCCCTTGGTAACGACGCCCAGCCTGTCTATGGCTGACAGGACGTCGTGGGGCCTCAGCCCCCATTCGAAGAGGCCTTTGCCTTGGAGAAGAAGATGGAGGCGCTCTTCTGCAGCCACGTCTTGATCCACAGTGGAGGTGGCCACCTCCCGAAATCTTTTGGGACGGCGACCCTCTTCTTGCACAGGTTCGGGAAGTACCTGTGGTGGATGTGGACCTTCCGGAAACCGTGGAAGCACCGAGTGCCACGGAGTCGGGGCTGCATATTCGCTGGGACGAACCAAAGTTGCAGACCCACCAAAGATCTGGCGAGTAATCGCCGGAGACCCCAGCTGCTGCACCACATAGGCCTCGCCAATGGTCCCGGCCATGGCGAGGGAATCGTAAATGGCACTTGGGTCTGCTGGGGGCCCATAATAATGGGAAAGCTGGGGCATTGGTTCCCCAGGCTCGGGGTACAAATGGACCCCAAGCTCGGCAGCCTCGGCAATCCTCCTCCTCATATCGAAAAGCAAAGCATGATGCAAGGCCGTCAGGTGTTGTCCCGGAATGGATGGTCTGCGTGGTGTCCACCGGGGTAATCCTCGGCACATCGGAATCTCCAAGCTCCACGGGGTCCGCCGCAAGGGGACGCCAATGCCCCCAATTCTCGGAGTCGGTAGGCGAAGGCACCTCCCGATCCGGATGACGGAAAAGAACTTCCCCCGAGGAAGCCGCTGATGGAACCTCTTTCTCTCCAATTGGCTCCTGGACCGTCACCTCCTCCAGCGACGGGCCCACCATTGGCGAAACACTCGCCTCTCCACCAACTGGGTCCTCTATCGTAGGCCCAGAGGCTTCCACCTCCACTTCCGGCGTGACACTCTGAGAGCCACCCATCATGGATCGTATTGCTCTCCGAGCAACAAAAGCAAAAGGCTACTAGAACCAAAACACTCAGAGCTCCGGATCTGTTCCTTCGTGCGCTTCCGAAAGGCGCTCCAATCCCTTGCATAAGCGAAAAACACCCCATGAAAAACATGATGCACCCACGCAAAGCAAGCTCCAAAGCATGTATCTTCCCAAGGTTCCAAAGCAACATGCTCAAGCAATTCAATCCAAGCTCAAAAATCAAGTGCAAGTTCAAGCCAAACATGTCATGCTGCTTCCTAATCGAGGTCAAGCCACACATGTCATGCTGTTTCCTAAGATTTTTGTCGAAAACAAGCTCTTCTTGAGGACTTTCTGGACAACTTGAGGGAACTTTGGGCTTTCCCAGAGGACTTTCGGGATTGAAGATCTCAGACCTAAACCCTCGAAGGAGAAACGAAAACGGAGTTGAAGACAAAGCGTGTCGGCCACACTGCTCATCATCGAGCTCATCGACCTTATGCAGGCTCTTTCCTCCTTTCTTCAAGATGCTCCTGGGAGCGGTCCGCTGTCCTGAGGGGATAGGAACCTCAGATCCTGGCACAACAGTGTCCTTTAGTGAATCAAGTTCCATGTCTTTAGGCCCCGCCGCCCCTTTCTTGGAGGAGGCTTTAGACTTCTTTCCCCCACTAAACGCCCACCAGGCCCGATTGTGACCAACCAACTTGATACTCTTCTTGTTCCCTTTGTACATTCGGGACCCCGTTTTGGACAGATAGGTCTTCCAACCCAATTCCGCCCCACACCATGGAGAGAGGACGTTAAACCCGACATCAGCCACCAACACCTCCCCGAGTCTCAGAAGAACATCACCGAAGTAGACTTCGATATCGACCACAGACGAAACGTCGATCGAACCTCCAGAGGCGTTGAACAGACTGGCTGCCTTGTCGTGTGTCTTCACCACACGAAATCCTGAGATAAACTGGTTGGAAACTATGTGGCACGTAGCCCCACTATCAACCAACCAAACATCCCTCGGGCTAACCCCTAGGTGCGAGCACATCTGAGAGAGGTTTCCTCTTTGAGAAAACTTCGAGCCTAAGGCCCCCATTGACTCTCCAACTACGGTGCCTACCGGCTTCACCTCTTCAGGCGCGTTCAGAACACGAGGAGGAAGAGAAGGTTCGGCCGAAGCTTCCCGCACTCCAGAAAAACCCAAAGCCATCAAAGTGGCTTCCCCAGAGTCTGCTTCCGATTCGGGCTCACCCAAGTAACGGCCTTTCCCTTTTCCTTTCTTCTTCTTCGACTTCTCCTTGCCCTTTCCGCGCCCTTTGGGGCTCTTGTCCCCGTGCTCGCTCCGAGGAGTTCCACCTCCCCGCGGCGTTCCTCCACCTTTTGGAGTTCCCCCACCTTTGGGATTTCGGTCCCCTTTTCCTTTGTCTTTAGGCTTCTTTCGATCCTTTCCATGGTCGCCCTTGCCTTTGTCCGGACTTCCACCACCACGGGCCTTCTCATCCCTTTGCTTCTGCCAGCATTTCTCGGCTTGGTGTCCCCGTTTCCCGCAGTAATCACACAACGTGTCACTGAGGGATCGAGACGTTCCACCTGGAGCCTCACATAGTCGAAGCTGTTCTTCGTAGTACTTCAGACTGCTGCACAATGAGTTCCAGTCGTTGCTCTTCCCATGCAAGACAACGTATTGACGAAGCTCGGTATTCACCGCTTGCAAAAGGATACTGCACCGATCAGCCTCTGACAGAAGAAGTTCAGGGAAATTCGACAGCTTTGCCTCAGACCGAGAAAACTCATCTTCAAGGTGCCTAATGAGGTCAGTAGGTCGCCGAATATGTTGGCACGTGTGCTGCAACTTCAAACACTGGTCACGTACGAAGACGGCTTCCATGCGGGATACTATGCTGCACTGCTGTGTGATGGTGCGCATGGCCTCGTACCCACAGGCACTCAAAGCCTGTCGCTTCGAGCAAGAGCGTAGCAACTCCAGACCCCTTTCCCACTTTGCCAGGGCTTGGGTCAGGTAGTAAAACAGCTTAGCGCTCCGCGCTGCAACTTCCACACTGAGATCCTTCTGGAGTATCTCGTGTTTCACCTTCACACACAGCTGAAGCTCCCGAACGAAAGACTCGTCTTGCAAAGCCAACCACGAGCTCAAAGTCTCCACATAGCCATGCCACGTTTCCACTTCTCGCATGCGTCCTTTGCTCATGCCTTGATGCTCCAGCAATGGCAAAGGCGGCAGGTACTTCTCCGCTCGGTTCTGAAGAGTGGACCCACCACTAAAAGAAGTAGACGAAGACGACCCCGTCGCTGCTGTGGCACCAGGTCCAGAAAACGGGTCGGCAGTCTTGGCTTTAGCTGCAGCTTCAGCAACCAACTTAGCAGTCTCAGCGGCCTTCTCTTCTGCCTCGTTTCGGCGTTTCTCTTCTAAGTCCATGCGTCTCATGAGAGCAGCTATCAACTGCTGGTTCTGTTGAGTAGCCTGCCCTTGCTGACGCAAGAGCTCAAGTGTGGACTGCTGACGTAGCATTTCCAACACGATGGCTTGAAACCCAGTCTCGGCTCCTCCACCGCTGGCTGTGGGCAAAGTTCCCCCTGCCTGACTGCCCGCTGGTGAAGCCTGCGCTTGAGCAGGAGTTGCCGGAGGGGACTCAAAGGGGTTCGGTGCTTCCTGAGGTCGCGAAGTTGTCTGACCTGCTTGACCAAACCACAGCAGAATGCCCTTTTAAGCCTGGGCCAGGCCAATCATTGTGCACAGCCAGGAAGATTTTCCAATTTACCTCATAAAAGCACATTTGGAGCAGCATCTTTTGCTTGCATGGCGTTTCACTGACAAAGTCAATTTGCTTTTGCAGGCGATGTCCGATGCTGTCCCCAATGATAATGCCGTCATTCTGAAGTGGGTGGCGTGTTTCCTCGATGAACGTATTGCTACCGACATTCTCGAGCATTTAGATGACGAGACCATGCATCTGCTTGAGGACAATCGGCATTCGGATAGCGACATCTAATGCTGACTTTGTGCGAATACGGAACAAACGGCGGCCTGGTACATCTGTCGTTCTCCATGGTCATGTGGCATCCCTGTAATGTCATGCTGTTGTCTTGACCGATTTGGACAGTTGTAGCCATTGATCATGTTTTACTGCTGATGTAGTCTCCAACTGAAGGGAGCTGAGTCAGGGGAAGTTGGGAGCAAGCCTGTTGTTGTGTGACATTCTTTGCACTGGACGGCACGGCTCTCAGGCAAGACTGCCCAGTCTTCCTCTACCTTGCCCCATCAATTGGGTGGGCTGCTCCTTCTTCGCCATGGCATTGCAAGAGCCCCTTGGCCTGGAGACCCTGCAGCCTCCTCCATTGGTCGCCCCTCCGCTCGTAGCTGGGCGTGAAAACACTTGGATCACCGCGAGCCATGGCAGTTCAACCCTCCCCTTTGTTGTATCCCGGCCAAGCGATGCAGGGGAAGCCAACTCGATGGTGCTTCTCCTCCCTGGTTGTGGACACTTATATGTGGAGAATATGCACCCACTGCCTTGGCAGGGGGCCACAGAGTACCTGTGGAGCAACTTGGCCTTCAAGAAGGCCGGCAGGATCACCGCCTGCCTGGATGTTGCCTGACAGTGCTGCCTGGACCAGGCTGTACACAATGGAAGTTCTACCGCTCCTGTTGGCCGTCCAACGTGATGCGAGCCCTCGCATCTCCTTGCCCACATATCTCATGGGCCTCTGGAGGAACCATCACCTTCCAAATTGCAATCTCCGAGGCCCATGCGACCTTCCGGGCTTGCGTTTGCATGGGCCCCATTAGGCTGCCTCCTTTGCTGCCCCCACGAGCGAAAAGACAAGAATCTTAGTCCATGGCGGACGAAAGGATGTAGACTCGCACTTTACTGCCTTTAAGGGCTGCTTCTGGTGCAATAGTTTTCCGCGGGGGGGGGGGAGCTGAACGTAATCTGATGCTCGCAATCCGGGTTGCTAATTCATTGACGTCGTTTGACCATACAAGCCCTAGTCACCTGAAGCCCTAAAACCCTTGAACTGGAACTAAACCCTAAACCCTAACCCTAAACCCTAAACCCTCAACTCTAAACCCTAAACCCTAAACCCAAAACCCTAAACCCTAACCCAAAACCCTAAACCCTAAACCCTAAACCCTAAACCCTAAACCCTAAACCCTAAACTCTAAACCCTAAACCCTAAACCCCAAACCCGAAACCCCAAACCCTAAACTCGAAACCCCAAACCCTAAACCCTACAAGGTTTGTCAAGCTTTGAAAGGTGGCCATTGCCTGCAAAGGCACTCCAGCTGGGTTCCTTCGGAAGTTCAGGGTGCAGGTTCATTGGGCACAGCTCGCGCATAGACTTGGCAGATCTGGCGCCCGGATTTTCATGGCTGAAGGGGGGGGTTTCCATGAAGGCTCAAAAGGTGGCAGGCCAAGAGGCCAGGGGGGGAACATCTCAGGGTTGAGGGTTTAGGGTTTAGGGTTGGGTTTAGGGTATAGGTATGGGGTTGACAAGTATCCTTCAACCAGTTGTAACCACAGCCAGAACCGTTCGGGTAGAAGGGGCGGCAAAAGCAGCTCGCTCTTTTGGAGGGCAGGGGAGATTGAGTAGCCGAAAGCCAGGAAGTGCAGGGGTAGGGGAAGGGTAGGGTTACGCCCCTTAACTCTCTCTTCCCCTAGGGTTTAGGGTTTAGGGTTTAGGGTTCAGGGTTTAGGGTTTACACCCTAACCCCCTTAAACCCGGCGGACGCGAGCAGTAGCTTAGGAGGGACGTGATCTCCTTCAACGCCGCCGCGGCCGCCTGCGCGGGAGCTGCGGGTCCCCTTTCTTTCGCATGAAAGAAGAAGCACCTCAAAGGGCCCCGAAGCCCTGGAGACCCAAAGCCCTCAACCCTCAACCCCAAACCCTCAACCTTCAGCCTTTTAGAACCCGAAGAAGCCCTGAGAACCCGAGTAATTAACCAGCAAGAAGCTCCAAGAAGCCCAACAAGCCCTTAGGAGTCGCAACAAGAAGCCTCCCCCACCAGAAGAGGGGGTTTAGGGTTGGCCAGCGTTGTCGCAGCTTGTACAGTGGTACTTCAGTGCTCAGGTTCGCATCGGCGAAGAATGGTTTTTGAGGGCTATCGATGGCTTACGTGGCTTCTGTCAGTGTCGGAGCAGAGAGTGAGCAAGAAAAAGTGAGATGGAGAGAGAGAGAGAGCGCGCGAGAGAGAGAGAGGGAGAGAGAGAGAGAGAGAGCGAGAGAGCGGGGCGCGCAGACTGCGCGTGCGGAGGACCCCTGTGTGGAAGATTGTGGCTGATCAGTGATGTTTTTGTCATGTTTTGGATCAAGCTTGTACAGGTTTGTTTTGCTTCGGAGTGATTGGGAATCCGTGTGATCCCATCCTCGATGGTTTACGCCTTGTTGATTTCCAAGGAAATCATACGAGCGAGTGTGTTTTTGACCAATACGCCATTTAAAGTAAGTGTGCAGTGTGTAGGAACTTCGTTCTGAAGCTGAGTTTAAGCTCACAAGAGAGAATTCGTTCAGTTTGTGCACTTCGTGACTTTTGGCTCAAGTGGCTCTGACTGTGAACAAGAGAGAGTTATCCGCACTTGTGTGAGAGGTCAGGGGGGGCTGCCCGCTTGGAGATGCTGGCCCTGGGCTCAGAGCTCCGCCACCATGCGAAAGCTCTAAGGCTGTTTCGGGGGTCCTACTGGGCTCAGGGTAGGACACTCCTTTTTCTCTTCGCTTGAAGCCTCAAAAGGGCTGCGGTTGCGCAGTGGTTTCTAGACAGCGTAGGGGTAGCCTTTAGCTCAAGCCCTCGGAGTGTTGGGTAATTAAGCTACTTACCGTAGATAAATCGCAAAAAAGCACATAGTTCCCTCGCTCGAGAGCGAATTCACAGGCGGGTGCATAAAGGGCAGAGGCATGCATGCAAAAGGCTGGCGAATGGCATAATCATCCAAGGACAGCAAAGGGAGCGTTCTGTGCAATGCAAACCAAGGCTGGATCATACATCTGGAAGACCGCGTGTGAGGTGGCAACTACAGGCCGCAACCTCAGGAAAACGCAATTGCCAGCGGAAAGAAACGCACAGAAGGCAAGAAGTAAAGACCCCCTCCCCAAAGGGAGGGGGGGCTCACCAGGTCGTGTTCGAAGACAGTTACCCTCTTGCGAGCACCGACTAAGATGTTGAAACAGCTCTGGGCATCTGCATCTTCCCCCGATCTACGTTCTATCTAAGGCTGGCGGTGCCATTCTAGGTGCGAACTTGCCACGCTCTCCACCTTTCCGGCTGCATATAGGCGCAAAAGGGACGCTGAAGAATTACTGTTACATGGACTGGAGTTGAAAATGCAGTGGCGGCACTCTTAGGCCAAGATAGTAAGCATGGCCAGTCACTGGAAAGATCAGGTAGCAAATGAGGAGGAACCGGCTTGGAAGCAGAAGACAAAAAACAGGCCCAAACCGAGGGCAAACGTCCGCGCAGAAGTTGCTAGAGACACAAGGATTGCACCCTGCTCAATTGCGATCTTCCACCATTTGCTGACATGGATACACAACCACAGCTCTCACATGCCTGTAAGAACCTATCGTATTAAGGTGGGCAATCACGACTTGCGCTACGCAAGACGGAACGGCTCATATGTTGCAGCCTGTCGTCTGCTACTTCTTGTTTGTACCCTTGGCTAGGCGCCTCCCTTAGACCACCTTGAACGCGACGGGCCAACGGGGCAATGTGCCGTCGGAGAATGATGCAGACGCCCGAAGTTGTCGTTTGACTTCTCTGTTGGTGCAAGGTAAGAGTTGTCCGACACTACCAGTTGTAGCCGCCTCCCCTTCTTTGGAAGGGGCATGATGGGTCTCTACCTTATAACGCACCGTTCCTGGTAGTGGTTGCCGCTGCCAAGATCTGCAGTGTCACTTTGCCCTTTTGCAAGGCGCTGGCGCGTGGGTTCTTGTCGACCGGCAACACTTTCGCTAGTTCTCGCAGAAGGAGAGATGCGAGCTAGTGCCCTTGCCTGCTTGAACAAACATGCAGTTGACGCTGCGCATTGGGAGCCTTAACCAGCCCACGGGGCGTGTGAAAAGCGCGATTACACTGACGATCAAGAGAGCCTGCGGGCTATTTTGGTGTCGAAGTGCGTTCTCCTTAAATGTTGGCTACCGATCTTGCTTGTGCCCATGGTTTAGCTTACTTCCCTTTGGCCACCTCTTTGAGGCGATGGGGCAATGTGCCAATGCGCCCATCATGAATAGCAGCCATTGAGAAACTGTTTTGCGGCGCCGCCCCAACTGCATTCTCTGCAACGCTGCCACCCAGCCGTATGCGCATCCTTCCATTTAGGAACGGCCAAAACGGTTGGCATTTCGGAAGACAACAAACGGGGCGTGTGGCCCTGTGTTAGACTTGCTTGAACTTTGCTTTTTTGAAGTCTGGGTGCTAAACCTACCTGCTGAGGACCTAAGACTAAACACGCTAAGCGCAGGTCCAGTCGCAAGGAAGCCGACTTGCAGGCTCTGCGGCATCCATGCTGCAGCATGCCCAGTCTGCTTTGTTCCTGCAGCCGCAAGCTGCGGGCCGCTTCTTGGCCAGTCTCTGCAAATTGCAGAAGATAGTTTCCAGTTCCGCGGAACACGTTTTCTGCGCAACTGCCTGGCGCGTCTCCGCAGGTCAAGCATGCCGCCTAGCAGTTCTGTTGTTGGCCGGCTCTGGGCTAAGTGTTGGAGATAGTAGTTTTGCTTTGTGGTCTGTGTGCTGAACATCGGCCGCTGCGCGGGAGCATGCTGCAGCATGCCCAGAAGCCTGCTTGTTCCTGCAGCTGCAAGCTGCAGGCTGCCAAAGGCCGCTTTAATTACATATGGTAGTTCGGGACAGTGGGTTCTATTTGCTCTTTTTTCAAGTTCGCGGAACACGTTGCGCAACTGCTTGGAGCGTCTGTAAGCGTGGCACGGACTCTAACTCTTGCAGTCAGGGCAGCGACTTTGCTGAGGTTGCTTACTGCGCGCTTTCTTTGGTTAGTAAGAGCCCGAGAACCAAGAAAGTGCATTGCGCGTTGACGCGGCAAGGTCTCTGCCTGCTACTAAACAGGTTTTGGAACTCTCTGTGCATTCACATTTACGTCAACCTAACTGCAAGAAGTGTACTAAGTGCTGCGCTGCCCTGGCGCTTGTGTGGGAACTGTCCTTACGGACCCGTTGGCCAGTTTAGGTAATGGAGGTTTCTGATCCGTCGATGTTGGGGTGTTTGATTGTGTGGTTTGGGTGTTTGGTCCGATCGTTTACTCGGAAACAAAAAGTTCCGCGTTGAGTCCAGAATCGAAGCTCATGGGACTTGTTGAGGCTCTTCAGGAAATTCTGTCAGTGGCCATTTTGGCAGAGTCTGTGCATGGCATCTGATGAGTTTTCTAGTTTCGCTATTGAGTTGATATTGACAATCGTAGCGCACAGTCGATTGCTCAAATGGGCCTGTAACGCAGAGTGAGACATTTACAGTTAAGGGCGAGCTTCTTACAGTACCGTGTTCAGAAAGGCCGGATTGCTGGGGTCACGCATGGAGCAGATGGACTGACGAAGACTCCAACGAAAGAGATGTTGGTGAAGTGAACTTGTTCCAAACTGCAGGGTGTTGTTGGTGGAAAGATTGGAAGTGGAAAGTAGAGAGTCTGCTGAAGCAGGGCTTTCCGACAGATCTGTGGAGTGGAAAGCCGCCCAGGCATTGCAGACCCAGAACGAATCTGGAAGGCGTGGTGAGAGGTGAAGTGCCCTTACCAGATGCCGTTGCCTGCTAGGATCAGGAAGGTGTGAAAAAGTTGATGCCCATAGTGGCTATCAGCACCTTTCCAAACGTTACCAAAGTGTTTGAAGAGTTTCGGGAGCGAATGCTTGTTGTTTGGTTTGCAGTGCAGCAGCAGAGCTTTCCTTTAATTTGTTTTGTATGCATGGCCAGAGTTTTTGCTTTTGTGAGGAGATGTTTGTTTTAGCAAGCATGAGGCTTGAGTCAGAAGCTTCACGTCGCACGTAGAAGATTTGTAAGTGCTTGACGTTGTTGAATAGGCTCGAGAAGTAGTTTGGACGGGTTGTCTTGTTGGCGTTTCACTCAACAAACCAGCTTGAACAGCAGCTGAATCAAAGAAGAGAGTGTGGTGCCACTCTTTGCTCAAAGACCCCGAAAAGAGAGAGTGGGGAGTTGCTACTCTTTGCTCAGCTTGAAGGGAGTGTGGAGCTGCTAGTCTTTGCTCAGAGAAGCCTGAAGAGAGTGTGGAGCTGCTACTCTTTGCTCAGAGAAGCTTGAAGGGAGTGTGGAGCTGCTACTTTTTGCTCAAGCCTGAAGAGTGTGGAGTGTGGAACTGCTACTCTTTGCTCAGAGAAGCCTGAAGAGAGTGTGGAGCTGCTATTTTTTGCTCAGAGAAGCTTGAAGGGAGTGTGGAGCTGCTACTCTTTGCTCAGAGAAGCCTGAAGAGTGTGGAGCTGCTACTCTTTGCTCAGAGAAGCTTGAAGAGAGTGTGGAGCTGCTATTCTTTGCTCGAAGAAGCCGGAAGAGAGTGTGGAGCTGCTACACTTTGCTCAGAGAAGCTTGAAGGGAGTGTAGAGCTGCTACTCTTTGTTCAGAGAGGCCTGAAGGGAGTGTGGAGCTGCTACTCTTTGCTCAGAGAAGCTTGAAGAGACGTGAGGAAGTTTGGAGCTCTGTGGAGCTTGTGAGAAGTTCGAGAAGCTACCAAACTTTTACAGGCCTCCCCACCAAACTCCCTTCCCCTGTAGTTTAACGTTTTGATCCTTAGTTTACTGTGTTTTTCATCCCTGTGGTTTAGGATCCTTCTTTAATTTCACTTCCCAGATCCTTATTAATCATTCTGATCCTTATGTTTCTTTTTTTTGATCCGTGTGGTTTATGTTTTTGGATCCTAATTTAATGCTTTCGATCCCTCACACTGTTTGGGTCAGCGGGGGCAGCAGGCGTCTTAGGTCGTGAGTCGTATAGCTGTGTAGCCATGCGGGAGAGTGATGTGCAGATTGCAGGTCCTTTTGCAGTCATTCTCGCTTGCTGCATTCCTGTGTTCAAGCGGAGCTTTCTGAAGGATGTGCCGAGCGTGCGTCTCAGGCGGGTGATCTCTTACAGGTAGCCTAAAACTGCGCAACCTTGCTTGCAGGTGAGTTTGGGGCGTCGCTAAGTTTGCTCCTGCCTTGTGCTCCCGTTTCTCCTAAGTAGGATGGCTCTCTTAAACAGGGACCTTATTCAGAGGGTCTATATCCCCAAGGGTCCCCCCAATCCTATCCCCTACTCTCAGTATGTACTCCTAGACTCGGCGAAGAGGGGCTCTTTGCAGTTCATTGTGCCTGCGGAAGCTCCAACTGTGTGCTCAACACTCTTGCGCAGGTAGACACTCCATGCACGCCACGTCCGCGGAAGGAGCGGGTGCGTCAGTTAGAGTTTCCGGAACTTTTCAGATTCTGTGATTGCCCACGCTCTTTGTGAAGGCTGCTGTGCACATCCTGACACCGGACAAACCAGTGCCAGCCCCATGGTCTTCGTCGCATGGCTTTGGCCAGCTGTTATTCCAAAGCGAGACCCGCTGGCTCAACATCTCTCGCAACACTGTGGGCAGCTGCTTCCCCGGACCGGCAGGAGAAGAGTGCGACCTCATCCACTGGTGAGGCCTTGGCTACGTGTGTACGATTGTGTGCGGATATGGGTTCTGCCCTGGGCCTGCTGCAATTCCTGGATTCCTATATCCTACAACACCTACATGGTCCAAAACTTCAGACGTTGATCCAACCTTGATCCAATCCGAATCCCCAGCTAGGCTTCCCCCAGAACGCGTGCAGGAAATTCGATGTTGACACTGGATGGCCTGCCGATCGTGAGCCTCGCCGAAAGAAGCCATGGGGTCATGGGCAAGATTCATGTTTGGGTTATCTTGGGCTTTCGTGGCGCTGTCATCGCGGTCAGGATCCATTCCATTCCTACTGCTAGACTCGACGGCATGCGTGCTATTCTCAAACCCTCAAGTCTCAGAAAAACTCTCAGAACAATTAGACAGTTTCCCTGGAGACGGAACTTTCGACCCGTTGGAGCAGCTGAGGGCTGCTGGCGCAGATTCGACGGTTGCTGATGGTGCCTCTGGTCTTGTTGTGGCAAGGCTTTGAAATGTTTTGGTTAAGCTTCGCCAGTGTCACGTTTTTGCCGCGGTTCACCTGTACTTTGTCAGCGTCGCGACGAGTACTGTGAGTTCGGACTTGCCAGCTGTGCGACGATGCGGGCTCGAAGGGTCGAGTCGTAGGCGTTTCCTCAACAGCGAGAGGTTATGGGTGAGAAAGTTCGAGTGATTTTGTTCGAACCTCCAGGTCCCCAGATAGTTGCCTCAACCATCCATTGGCGGACCCATAATCAATAATCGTTGAGTTCACGAAACCAAATCTTTCTGAGATCCGGCAGGGTCAGCAAGGCGAATGTAAATGAAGGCAATAAGTCATAGGAAGTGCAGGAGTCTCGAAAGGTAAGGGATTTAGATCAGAGCGGTGCAGCTGGGACACCGCTGGTGGTGGGCGGGGGTGGGTGGGGAGTGGGTGTGGGAGTCTAGGCGAGAGCATCACAGGAACGCAGAAACTGAGAGGGTTGTCGTTCGCGATGAGAAGTGCTAGCCCCAAGCTAAGCGCCAAGTCCGAAACCCCTAGACACGTAAACTTCTAAACACAGCTAATGAGAGGCGTTCGGAGGGGAGGTCCCTTGAGAAGCCCTGTTAGGAACCCTGTTGGGAAGCCGGATTCTTTTCCAGGGCTTAAACAAAGAAAAAGCTCAAAAAAACCGACGAAGCACAGGCCTGGACCGCACTCGCCCGGCTCTGAGAGCAGTGCTTCAGTTGTTTTGCTTCCCCGGCTTGCATCTACACAGGTGGTGCAGCGTGTTGGATCTGTTTCGTGCTGATTGCTTGAAGCTGTTCAAATCTGAGTTGAGCCTAGGGGCCTAGACAGCGCAGTGAGCATCTTACTTTCCAATGGCTCGCGTTGCCTATGTGCAGTTGGATGAGGAATATGGCAGCATGGTGAAGCCAATTTCGAAATGGGGATTGCTGAAAGAGTACGCAATATGCGTGAAATCCTCAGTTGCATCAGTGCTTGAAGTCTCAAAGTTTAGGGCTGAGAGGGTTGATGGGACCTCGAAGCTCAGGCCTTCTGCCTCTACGATTTCATATCAGACATCTGGGCTTCAACAGCCAACTGCCATACAAATCATTCAAAGTTACACATGTTGGGCTACATTGGTGCTGCTCTTCTACTTGGCTCATGCTTCGTGAATGTGATCATCATTTGCCGGACGACTGGGCGGGAGCATCGAGATCTTTTCAGGCGCTTGCGCAAAAAGGCACCCTTGCAATGGCAGCTGTGCCGCATCTTGGCCTGCAGCAATCCGGAGATCATGTGTGGGTTCCTGCGCACGCAGGAAGATGCCACGCGCCCCGAAGAGGCACATGAAATTCAAGTGGTCGTAAGAAAGTTCAAGGAACTGGGTTTGGTCGCACAGTGCTGCGAAGATGCCCCTCAAGCTGCTGTGCAGGCCTACTCTGTTTATGTTTGCTTGATCAACAGCTGGCCTGTAGCGTGGCCCGTTGCGATGTCCCTTGGCGTAACTCTGTCGATGGTCATCTTCAAGATGCTGATGAACTGCCTGGTGCTGCCCTTAGGCAACCGATGCATGAGTTATGGAATGCCAAATACTTCGGTAGCATCGGTAGCGTGAACGAAACCTCGAAGAATTAGGTCATTGCAATTGGCACCGCTGTGAGCGACGCTGCCTTGCAGATAGCGGCGCAACGTCAACGCCGTTGCGTTGAAACGTTCCCGAGCGCAAACAATGCCCTGATGTTCCTGATGCAGGCGTGTGTGCATGTTTACATCAGCCTTGCGCTCATTCACATGCCTCACACTCCCAGCCTTGACGAGGCTGCAGCCACAGGGTGCAACCTTGTGTTCCTTCAGCGCGCTGGACCAATCCCGATTGGTGGGGTGGACGTGCAAACTATCGCTTACATTGTTCTTGCGCTCTCCTCCCTCATATGCGTGACATCTGCCATAGCACTGGTGAGAACATTGCGGAACCGGCTGTGGCACCTGTTGCTGAGGCTTGATGTGGCTGTCGTCTGCGTGGTCTTCGCAAGCATTCATCCAGTGACACTCCTGCAACTTGACAGCGGCATACCCGCATTGGGTGGTTGTTGGTGGACACTGATGCTTGCTGGTCCATGTCTTCGATCCACGCTCATGGCAGTCCTTGCTGGCTGGGCCGTTTGGAAGACAACTTTCCCGGTGCCAGAGCGTTACTGCCTTGCCCTTCTGGTGCTGAATGGGTGTGTGCTGGTGCAGTTCATCTTCTTTGTGCTGGACTCCTATGACGATGAGCCAGGAGCAGGCGCAGTCACGACGGCCATTCCCACCCTCACAGATTTGGAGGGTGCAGACGATGAGTTAAAGCAAGAGGCCCGCCAAACTGGACAACGAGTGCAGGAATTGGCAGACCTCCTTGCCACAGGTGGTTTGGACAGGCACCTCGAGTGTCTCGTGCAGGAAGGCTACGAGACTGTGGATCAAGTCAGGGAGCTGACTGATGAAGATTTGGCAGACTTAGGCCTCAACCCCAGCGACCGAGCGGTTTTGGCACAGCTTGCCAGAGGAGCATCTGCGTTTCCACATGACGAAGCTTGGAAGAGGGAGCTGAGGGATCTTGACGTTCCAACACACGTCTTCAATGGATGCACAGAGGGCGAGGCCTCGTGAACGCTGACTGTTGAACAGTTGGTTTTCTTTTGCCTCTGCCCCTCTCTTTTCTGCAGACTACGTCCGCTGCATGCTTGCCTCACTGTTCCCTGTCATCCCCCGCTCGTGTAGTGCTGCTTGCTTGGCAGGTGCTTCGTGGGCAGAACATGACTGACCGGTTGCAGAAGCACCGGCACAAGCAGGCGTTCAAAAGATGGCGGCAGAACCGTTTGCAGGGTGAGATTCTTACCGAGGAGACTGTGAAGCTGGGCATGCTTGTAAGTCGTGGACCAGCTTGGTGCTATGACGCTTGGAATGCAGCTGCCAGTGCGGGACAAACAAATTTTTAGCTGAGATGACATGGCTCGAACAATAAGGATCAATCCGACGACGATCCGTACGCAGAAGAAGATGCAGGAGGTCAAGGTTCAGTTGTGGGATGGCGCACCGCCCAGGGCAGAACGGAAGGCAATCCCCCATCGCAGCCTGGATGGGTGCGCGTCGAGTGGCAGGTGTCTGGCTATAGCAAGAATTACCGATTTGGTACTGCGGCTGGCCAGAGGGCTGACTTGGTCATCGGTCACGATGACAGACGGGCCGTGGCCGGGGAGCTGCAGCCAGACCAATTGCGATGCACTTTCAGCTATCTCTGCGGGACACAACATGCGCATTGTGCAAAGTTTGACATTCGGGATGAAACATGCTTGAAGGTCGCCCCGATCAAGCATGGCGATGTTGTCAGGACACCCAAAGGCCAATCCAGCACATGCATTGGATTGAAGTACGATCCCGGTGAAAAGAAAATTCAGATGTGGTTCCATGTTGAAGGAAAAGAGGGTTGCGGTGTTTACGAAGATGAAGAGCTGGCCACGCTGAAGGTAGTTGGCCACAGGGATGTTCAACAGGTGCGGCCTGAGGATGATGATGTCGGGGCAGCGTCTGATGGGGAGATCGAGCATGATGACCGCGAGTGGGTTGGCAAAAACCTCCGCCCTACCTTGCAGTACCTGTCGAAAACCGGCAAGCCGATCAAGCTTGATGTTGGGGATGCTGTGATCGCTAAGTTCAAGTTGCCCTACAAGTCAGGCGATGTGCTGAAGGACAGGGTCGATGGTGAAACAATGACCTGCCTTGGTGTTGGGAAGGATCCCATGGCAGCTTTTGCTCGAGAAAGCCTGTTCCAGACGTCACACAGGCGCATACCTGGGGCTATAGCTGAACTGTGGTTTCACGTCGAAGGTGCTCCGGGGGCTGGGGTGAACCCAAGTCTCCACAAGCACCTTCGCCGGTTCGACAAAGTGGGCACCCGCCCTGTCGAACCTCAACAGGATGAATTTGGTCCTGCCCTTGCCGATCTCGATAATTTGGACTTGGGCGACTTGCAATGTGACTTTGAGTTTCCCAAAGGCTTAGTTCGAGCGTCGAAAGCCAGATTCGACGTGAGGCCGGAGTTTGTCTCGAAGTACACCGGATTCATCCCTGGTACCGTGTTGCAGACGCCATTGAAAGCCGATGCCAGGGTCACATTGATCGGCATCATGCCTGATGATGGCACGCCCAAGGTGTGGTGGCACTACGAAGATTCATCGCAACGGCATCCCGGGGCAGGTTTGATGGAAGGTTGGGAGGTCATGCGGAAAGATTTCGTGGACACGGGTCCGCGGCCTAATGTTTTTGGCTTCAGTTGTTGATTCAAACTGTGCCAAGAACGCTTCCCATCTGTGTCTGTGCGGCATCCGGTGCTCTTAGTTCTTGCTGCAGGCGAGCGTCAAGACCTCAAGGAGCTGCGGGACAAGTTGCAGGCGCAGAATGGTCTTGGTGAACTGAAGCAGCTTCTCCAAGCACTGGGAAAGTGAGTGTAGCGCTGTGATTTCACACAGGCCTTTGCGCATTGCAAAGGTGCAGCCTGTTTGTCAAAGCGCCAGAATGTTTCCTTTCATGTTTCTCAAGATGTCAGACGGATCTAACAGCAAGGTCCAAGGTTGTACAGCAGCTGTGGGGCCGGATGGAGTCTGGGCCCCGTCCGACATCGAGCGTCACTGAGCGTCAGCGGAAGTGCGGAAAAGCAAAGGTCTCCTGACCAGTTGCCATCGAAAGTGCTGTGAGTGTTGGCAAGCAGTGTGAAGCAGCGGAGTTCCTGACGAGGATCCTTAGGGTAGCCATCTCAGGCAGTCATCCAATGTGATGTGCAACGTGTTTTTTTGTTCATTTGATCTTTCGAGTGTTTTTCATGCACGGCTTACCTTGCGGAGCCCCGCGTGCGCCTCTTGCAACCGAGACGGCCTTGCTTCTTACGCGGCGCACCTCGCTGCATGGTTCAAGCGAGGCCGCGGTCTCGGCCTGGGAGGTTTTGTATAGGACGGGCTGAGGGTTTCCAGTTTAGCGTGGGGTTTAATTACCAGCCCCAAGACCCACGAAAGGGGAATAAGGACCCGCAAAGGGACTCTTATTTGGAAAAACTACCCATATCACTTTGGGTGGAAGCAAGCCACAGCCCAGCAAGCACCACATTCTCGCGCAGCTAAACCTTTAGTTCGCCTTTGCGCCTTTCCATGACAAGCATATCAAGCATGCATTGTGGCTGTAGAGTCCTTGTAGAGGAGCTCAGCAATCTTTGAACCCTAGGAACCCGAAAGCTCGAGGCCTAAACCCCAAACCCTAAACCCTAAAGGGCAAGAGCACAACACCTGGCCCACTCCCTAGCTCGTTTAGGGTTTGTGGGGCTTTGTCGGGCTTTTCAGGCTGTAGGCTCATTTGGGCTCATTTGGGCTCATTTGGGCGTTTGGGGCTTTTTAGGCGAGGGTTTAGGGTTCAGAGTGCTCCGGCATGTCAGGAGGTTGGGAGTTGAGAGTTGCAGTGGCTGGGTCAGTTCTCCGAGAGAGGGTCACCGCACGGTGCCTTAGAATCTGGCTCTCTAAAGCAAGGGGGTTTGGGGGATTTGGGCGGGGTTGCTCAGTTCGGTTTTGGGATCCTGGATCCGCAAGCCAAGACGCTCCACCCTAATAGGGCCTTGAGGGGTCCCAGATATCCTGCTAATTTCCATCTCTAACTTTGAAAAGGAGTTCTCAATGATTTGACTGCGTCTAGAATGTGCCGGAGCTGGCATACTTCCGTCACCCTGAATATGTGCTCTTTGAGTAGAGGACTAGGACTTAGAGTCCTCCTTGACGTTCACAAAGTACATGCTCCGTAGCAAACCTCATGACATGGACAGTGTCATGAGGGGGGGTTTAGAGTTTGAGGTGTAAATCCTGTGAACCCCGAAACCCTTTCTGGCCGCCCATGTCAGGCTCTGAAGCCATCGATGCAAAGGATGCGGACCATGACATCTCTGCAAATGTGCAGAGCTAAACGAGGCGCAGCCTGGGCTCGAGTTCATGGATTAGGGTTCTGAGGAGCATCGCAGCAATTGGGTTGTAGTTTAGATTCGTCGGGCGTGTCAGGGCAGTGCAGCAGGAAGGGCAGTGGCCCACATGAACTTGTTCAATATGAGGTTCGCACAAACATCGCTAAATCCTAACTCATCTCCCAATCTAGGCCGGTCTTCTTGAGGTAACCGCCGTGGCGGAGGTTCGGTATGCGCGCAACAGCAGCAGTATGTGGATGGATGCCTGCCAGGCCTGAGGGCTCGTGACCTGAGTGTTCGGTGAAACCGTCGGGACTTCCCTGAGCAGAAGCAGTTGTTCGCGCCAAAAAGGTGCGAAGCAGGCCGTCAGCTCTGCCATCATGGAATCTGGACTTCGGCTGTATCCCGCTGTGGTTGGTCTCTTTTCGCACAGCGGGGCCCGCCAGCCGTGAAGCTACGCTCAGAATCCCTGAAGTAAAGATTCTACGTGAAAGTTGCCTTTTCATGAAACATTTTAATAAAGCATTGCAAGCGGTTTTCCCTTTCGCCCAGCGGGGCTGGCCAACAGGGCCACCAGCGGGCGGGCCAAGCGTGAAACCATACTATCTGAGGTCGAAGGCTCTGGTGAAGAACGTGAATTTTGAGGGCACTGGCCTTTGGATGTAGTGTTAGCACTTAGGTCCTGACCATTCTCTGGGTTTGTGGTAGTTGTCACAGCCGGAAAGAAGTACGATTTGTTGCCACCAGTTTGCGCTTCGCTGACAGATCTTGAGAAAACTTTGGTTGTTTACTTGATTGTAAGGTCTTCGGTGGGTCGATGGTTAAGATTCGGATATAGATCGATCTTGAAGAACCTTGTGTTGTTTACTTAAGTACAAGGCCTTCGGAGGGTCGGTATCTGTGTGAGGAATGGCAAGATGAGACTGGGGTGTCTTAAGTTCGTCTTTCTTTCATTCCACTTTGCAAACCCATTCCTTAATCTCGTTTTACTTTCTTCTTAGTTTTGGAAACCATGTCGTAATTTCGTCTTACTTTCGTCTTACTTTCCAAAACCATGCCCTAATTTCGACTTACTTCCGTCTTGCTTGTCAAGACCGTGTCTGAATTTCGTCTTACTTTCGTCTTAGTTTCCAAAACCGTGTCCTAATTTCGTCTTATTTTCGTCTTACTTTCCAAAAACCATGCCTTAAGGTCGTCTTACTTTCTTCTTAGTTTCAAATCCTTGTTTTAGTTTCGTCTTACTTTCGTCTTACTTTCCAAAACCATGCCTTCATTTTGCCTTACTTTCCTCTTAGTTTTCCAAACCGTGTCCTAAATTCGTCTGACTTTCGTCTTCCCGTCAGGATTAGTTAGTCAAAAGCTAGAGGGGTTAGTCGAAAAGAACACCTGCAGCATGCAGTGATGTCGGCCAGGCACCGTCTACGCCTGGCGAGCTCGACTCCAAAAGTTTCGGAGCTGTGCCAGCAGGGTCCAGCAACATTCTCTAGGTTTGTGGTAATTGTCAAAGCCGGAAAGAAGTACGATTTGTTGCCACCAGTTTGCGCTTCGCTGACAGATCTTGAGAAAACTTTGGTTGTTTACTTAATTGTAAGGTCTTCGGTGGGTCGATGGCTAAGATTCGGAGACAGATCGATCTTGAAGAACCTTGTGTTGTTTACTTAAATGCAAGGCTGTTAAACATCTACGCAGTACAGGAAGCTGTGCACCAGGTGCATGTGAAATGCACACCAGAGCCTCAGAACGTCTTGTCGACGATAGGCTCGAGCAAGGACACACACCGCAGCGAACCCAGGAAAAGTGCGGAGTGTCCCAGCTTTTCAGTTAGCTTTAGATTGACCCTATCTTTGACATGGTAGCGGAGCTGCTGTTCCAGGAACCAGAGGCAGCGATGATGCTACACCTAGCAGCAGTAGGAATCGTCCTCATAGCCATGATGGCTTTTCTCGTCTGTGGGATGAGACAAATGTGGAAGCAGGAAAAGAATATCGAAGTCCGAGAGATCTTCGAGTACCTCCCCACAGTCCGGATAGCAACAAGAGAAGGAAGAAGGTACCACAAACGAGATTGTGGTCACATCAGGAACCAGACGGTTGCTGGTGGAACAGTGAGGGACTTCGCCCCTTGCTTCGATTGCTTCCCTGAACGATACAAGATTCAGGAAGTGAAGAAAAGGAAC
This sequence comes from Symbiodinium natans, assembly GCA_905221605.1. Taxonomy (NCBI): domain Eukaryota; class Dinophyceae; order Suessiales; family Symbiodiniaceae; genus Symbiodinium; species Symbiodinium natans. The sequence continues at coordinate 17,590 of CAJNDS010002189.1, read as the reverse complement.
ATGAGGTGCTACGGAATGGCAGCAGGCATGGTGCTGCTAGTTGGTTTTGCCCTGGGGAGCCTCGCCACTTTGTGCGGGATGAGCTTGGCTCCAGGAAGATATGGCGTCCGTGGCAGGCCCTTGGACCCGGAAGAACCAAGGATGAACTTGCCCTTGGAGATGGCAGATCCTCCAAGGAAGAGAGACGTGGGAGAACGGTGATTGCCGAGATTGACGAGAGTGAGTTGATGGTTGTGTGGACGAGCCTCCAGGAAAGCCCAATACGCATTCTCAGAAGAACTACGACAAGTACTCCGTGAGCCAGGACTTCATGAATTCCTACACGATTAGGAGCATCGACATGTACATGAGTGAAGAAAATGAGAGCCTTGAGTCCGGCTACGCTCCTAGGTACCTAGTAGAAGGAAAGTTTCACAATGTAGAAAAGATCCCTTTCAAGGAACAGTTCGAACAACTAGAAAAGAAGTTTCACGACGTCGCGCACAGCTTAGTGTTTGAAGGAATTCGTCTCATAGTTTTCGCAGGAACTGATTACTTGGATCATCCTATCGTACTTCTCACGATTGCTCTTTACAGCAGTACAGAAAAGAACGAAGAGAGCGAAAGAACCCAAGAGGAAAAGCAGGAGAAGAAGAGTAGAAGTGAGGAGACAGCGCAAGACAATCTTTCTTGTTGTGCTTGTGTACAGCAACTTGGAAGCAGCCAAAGGAATGGAAGATGCACTACAGAGACTTGCAGAAATCAATCAGCAAACGCTTCAAGGAATACAAACCTTAGCAGAAGAGTTGAGGAGCACTGCAGCAGCAGGCACAGCCCGAGAGCAGAGCATAACAGCAAGCTTCAGCAACACACTGCAGGCAATTCAGCAGCAGAGTGCAGAGTCACAGCAAACTTTGCTTCAAGCACAGGAAACAGCAGTGACAACTTTCGAGGAGATCGGAAGCAGCCTAGAGAGAGCAGTGAAAGGAAGAAAGCCAGGTGACGTTGAGCTTCACAAACTCATCAAGCCTCCAGAAGTATTTTCTCCAGGAACTTGGCAAGAAGAAAAGAACGGTTTAATGGAGTTCAAGCAGCGACTTCGAGTCTGGCTTGGCGCTATGGATGAAGACCTTGTGGAAACCATGGACCTTGTGGAGAACGACCTAAGGAAGAATGAAGTGCTGGACATGAAGGATATGACTGATGAGGCCAAAACGCAGAGCAGGCAGTTGTACAGCATTTTAGCGTCTTACACCAAATCGTGTGATTCGCCATACGACAGAAGAGAACGGTATGGAAGCCTATAGGATGCTGTTGTTAGAGTACCAGCCTGTGAATAGAGCAAGATCGCTGGAACTTTTCCACAACATCATGAATTTCCGTTTTGCCAAGGACAAAGGCATTGCAGAGAACATCCTCGAATATGAGGAACGCATTGAGCAGTACGAAAAGTCCACTGGAGAAAAGGTGCAGGAGAACTTGAAGGTTAGTACATTGATTCAAGGAATGAAGCCTGAAGTAAAGAGACATTTGTTGCTCAACCTAGATGAGAAGACGCAGTACCCGGCACTTAGGCAGTACCTCGTGAACTATGAGTCAACTGAGAAGTGGACCAATTGACCTAATTGACAAGGGAGAAGATCATGAGGGTGTTGCAGCCATGGATGTGTCTCAGGCTTGGAAAGGCAAAGGTAGAGATTGGTACGGGTACAAAGGTAAAGGAAAGAAAGGTGGCAAGGATTCAGGCAAGGATTCAGGCAAGGATTCAGGCAAAGGTGGTTTCAAAGGTCGAGGCAGAGGAAAAGGTAGAGGCAAAGGCAGAGGTGGAAACTGGAAAGGCCGAGGTAGAGGCTTTAGAGGTTACAAAGGCAGAGGAAAAGGCTACAAAGGGTTCAAAGGTAGCTACAAAGGCAAAGGAAAGGCCCAAGCAGCTACAGGAGTTTGCCATTACTGCCAGAAGGATGGACACTTTGAGGCCCAGTGTAGGAAGGAGCAGAGAGACATGGGTTTCACGGCTAGGAATGTAGAAATGCAGGAAACTCAGAGTGAAGCCCCAAGTAGAGGAACAGCCTCAACCCAAGCTCCAACATCGAAAACAGCGACAACATCAGCCAGTTCATCAGGTCAAGGAACCCAGAAGCCGATCATCAGGATGGTAACAATGCACCACATCGGTGATCCACCGACCAGCTTTCCTGAGGAGTTCGAGCTGAGCGAAGACTCTGAGGAACTTGAAATTGATTACTTCGGGAGAGTTTTGATGGTTTCGGCGAGTTCAGGAAAGTCAGAGCAGGAATTTCAGATTGGAAGTGAGAGTGATGAAGAGAGTGAAGACATAGAGAAGGATCCCTTGTCACCTCAGAATTAGAGAACTTTGTCAGGACAGTGAGAGAGAGCCCAGGTGCAAAGGAAATTGAGGTTGTGCTTGACTCAGGCGCAGATATCTCATTAGCCCCTGTGTGGATGCGTAATTTCGGTAGGAAGGTCCCGGACCGGCGCAGGATCGAACTTCGAGACGCGCAAGGAACTAGGATAAAGGTACAGGATCAGCGGGTTATTGAGGTTGAGTTTGAGGATGTTGGTGGAAACCTTTGAAGGTTGAGGAAGTCTTCTTGATTTCATCAGTTGTTCACCCTCTCCTGGCTGTAGGAAAATTGTTGAAGAAAGGTTGGGAATTTCGGAACGGTACTGAGACAGGAACTTTCTTGGTTGAAGGAAACACTTCCATAGCAGTAGCCTACAACAATTCCTTCACCGCTAAAGCTTTTGTCAGGACAGTCTCGACATCCCAAACAACAGGAGTCCCTACGCCAATCTATCTCTGTGAAACGCTTAGGAACCTTGTAGCTGAAGGTCGAATTGGAAGGACGAGTGTGAACGAGCCCTATGTAGTCCACTACAGCCCAAAGAGCTCAGAGCATGTTGACCCAGCTATGATGTATCCTCAAGGAAAACATCCTTTCAGAGCTGTTTTGGTTAGAGACACTGAAGGCTGGCAGCTCTTGCGCTACAACGAAAGGTATGAAGATCTAGAAGAACCTTTTGGCCATATCTATGATGAGAGCCAAAACTTTGAGGTATTGACCTTGATCTCGTCTAAGGCATTTCCTCCTTACCTCATAGGAACACCCAAGAAAGCGGCAGACAGACGTACATTTGAAGAGTACACTGATGACAAATGGTCTCTTAACAAGGATGGAACTGAACTGATCAGGTGCCACCACACGCCCAGGAAGACACGTTTCATCCGCTCGACTTGAAGGACATCCCCGTAGAGCGTGAGAACCTCCAGAACGAGAGGTCCACCTACGGAGAGGACCCAGTGAACCATGAGTTCTTTGAGGACAAGATGCCATGGGTTGCAGATGAGTATGACGAACTCTCAGCGCCTTTCGGAGTGAGATCATGGACAGGACAATCTAGGTTCAGGTTGGTCTACCCAGTAGATGGTTCAAAGGCCCAACAACAGGAACAAAGGCTCAAAACAGTCCCGGAGCATGAAAGCATGGAGATTGACGAACAGGAACCACAGGCCCCTGCACACAGGTATGAACTTCATGGAGAACTTACGTTCATTTATGATGGCCATGAGTACAATCAGCAGAACAGCCTGAAGATCCTCAAGGAGTTGTGTGCAGAACTTGGAGTGTCTAAGAATGGCTCAAAACAGGACCTCCTTAGAAGGCTCAGTAGGAAGATCATGGAAGATGAGAGACGGTTAGGACTCAACACTGCTCACAAGAAGTACCAGGAATATGCCATTGTCATGCCTAAACCTGAAGAAGTTGAGGTACACAGTTTGACACATTTACCGTATGCCACATGGTGTCCAGTGTGCGTTGCGTGTAAAGGAAAAGAGTCGCCACATCCAACTCAAAGCCTTGAGAACGAACGATCGTCTAGACCCACATTTTGTATGGATTTCTGTTTTACAGGAACAAGTCATGATGAAGCCCCGACGGCAGTCAGCTTGGTTTGCATTGACTCTTGGAGTAGGAGCATTGCATGTATTCCAACTGCAACCAAAGGAAAAGGTTTGATCGAGCACATTGGTGAAGGAGTTACGTACATGAGCACTCAGCTACAGTACCAGACTATCAACTCAAGCAGATCATCCTGAAACAAAGGTTAGCTCTAGGACTAGGAACAACCCTTCAAGATGCAGTTTCAGGCCAGAAGGAAACCAATGGCATGGCAGAGCGTGCGATTCAAACTGTGCGTAGGCAAGCCCTCACGTTGATTCAAGGTTTGCAGGAACAGGCAAAGGTGTTGATAGCACATACTCACCCCTTGTTTACTTGGGCATTCAGGCATGCAGCTTGGATTCTGAACAAGTACCGCAGGCACAGTGCTACTGGTATGACACCGTATGAGTTTGTTGCTGGAAGACCGTATGAAGGAACACTTTGTCAGTTTGGTGAGAGTTTGATGGTCTTGGCAAATAGGACTGGCGCCAATGTCAAGAAAGGTGACCCTCACTGGCTGAGAGGAGTGTTCTTAGGAAAGACTGACAACAACCTTTTCATTACGTGGCACATGGATGGAATCAAGACCAGTAGATCTGCGAAGAGATGCCCCCATCATTTTGACCTGGAAGCACTAACTAGTGTAGGAATTCACACTTGGGAAGTGAAACACACGACACTCACAACTCGCGTAGTTCCTAGGAAGAACCTACCAGGCCCCTTAGGAACACCAGCGCCTGTGACAGTGGTGGAGCCTCTAGGAGATCAACATGGCATGGGAGCCATTACTCCTGGAATACAGACACCTGTCATTGCAGGCGGGGCGAGTACACCAAAACCGTTAGGAACAGTCACCCCACGAAACACGAACCTTCATGCAATGGCAAAGAAGGCGAAGGAACAAGAACAACAGCAAGCGGAACCCGCAGCACCTGAATGGATAGACCCAGGACCTGATGAGGCAGGCAGTGATGCAACGCTTACAAGTCAGCTGAGTCATCTGACAAACAGAGGACCAGGGTCTGATGAAGCAGGTAGTGATGTCACACCAACGTCGCAGATAAGCCGTGGTCGTGGTAGCGACAGCATGAGCATTGATCAAGAGGTCATGCAAGAGAGCCAAGGTAGTGAACTTCTGTTGCCTAGAACGCCAGCAGCAGTCAGAAAGCATGATTATGAAGACGTAGGAACTTCGTCCAAAATCCCAAGGACCGACGAGTCGCCGAAGAGGAAATTTCCACCGTTTAATGCAGGACGAGTGTTTGAGCACAACGACGAACCTCTCCCTGAGCCAGGACTTGACGACATCTGTTGGGAGGACACATACTCAGACCTAGGAGATGAAGAAGAAGAAGATGGAGCGGAGAGAGAGAGTTTTCAGCAATGAGGACGCAGGACCACCAGAGCTTTCAGAGGAAGAGCTCAAGACCAAGGACAGAGAGGCCATGATCACCGGGATGGAGAGACTTTCAGGAATGCAGGCACTGGTTAGGAAACCACTTGAGGAACTTGGTTGGCGCAAGAGAGACGATGGAGAGAATGAGAGAGAAGAGAGCGAACAGGAACCCATAAAATGGCTCACAACCAAATTCGTGTTCGATGGGCGGTTCAGGTCAGGGTCTTGGAAAAGACGGGCTAGGCTAGTGGTTCGTGAATTTAAAGGGACTGAACACAGAAGTGATGTGTTCTCACCAGCCACGTCAGCAAGCATCACAAGGTTCGTGCCCGTGATTGCGCTCCAGGAAGAGTTTTCGGTCTACAGCATTGACGTTAAAGATGCGTTTTTGCAAGTACCCCAAAGGACTAGAACGGCATGTGAATTCCCGAAGGAGTACGTGGAGTTGTTTCAGGACACTGATCCCTCTTGTCTTCAGGAAGGACTACTCTTGCTCAGAGTGTTGCCAGGACAGAGAGACGCAGCTTTGCTTTGGTCGGATCATTTTAGTGATTCACTTCAGGAACAAGACTTTGAGAGAAGTGTAGCTTGTCCAACTCTGTTTCGAGACTCAAGGAAGAGCGTTCTTGTGGTTCATGTTGATGACATCCAAGCAGCAGGAAAGAGTCATCATGTCGACCCTGTACTAAAGAGCCTAGGACGAGGGTACGAGCTGAAGATTGAAGGACCATTTCTTACCGCGCAGGAACTTGCTATTGGCGAGTCACTTCAGACGGTGAGATTTCTCAAAAGGAAGCACTCGTATCACAATCATGAACTCCACATTCACAGCGACCCAAAGTATCTAGGAAAACTTCGTGAAGAACTCAAGTTGACAGGAAAGGCGTCAAAGCCAACGCCGTGCACACAGGAGGGCCAGGCTGCAGACAACACAAACCCTCTTGACCAGGAACAAGCAGCTTCGTCTAGGAAGTGTGTAGGAATCCTCCTATATGTCTGTCAGGACAGGCCGGATCTGCAGTTCGCAGTAAGAGGTTTAGCGTCTAAAATGTCATTGCCAACATTTGCAGCTAGGAAGCAGTTGGTTCATGTTGTGCAGTACATGACAAAGACAGATGGTTACCATTGCACGTATAGGAAAACGCCGCGAGGAATGTCGAACCTCAACGAGAGCATTCGCAACGGAACCTTTGACTTTTCCCAACTTGTTGGAGGTATACTCCGATTCAGATTGGGCTGGACAGAAAGACAGTCGTCGCAGCACAAGTTCAGGAACTGTGTTTCTGGATTCTCAGCTGATCTATGCGTTCTCTAGGACCCAAAGGAGCATTTCTCTGTCTTCTGGAGAGGCAGAATATTACGCCGCAGCTAGTTCAGCTAGTGACTCTTTGTTGCTCATCTAGATTCTTCCGCTGCTCGTGGTATTATTACCAGGCAGGGAGTAGGAAGAGTGAAACATTTGCAGATTAGGACCCTCTTTCTCCAAGACCTCCACAGGAATTCTTAGTGTCCACCCGGTAGGTGCCAAGGATAACACTGCTGATATAGGAACTAAGCCGCTTTCAGGAAAACGCATTAAGTTGTTGATGCATTGGCTAGGCTTCAAGGACGAACAAAACCAACCAGTAGGAATTGAAGAGCTTCAAGAACATCGACAGCAGGAACAAGCTAAGGCCACAGTCAAGAGAATCAAGTCCAAAGGAAACTTCGCATTTGCAGCTTTGTTGTTCTCTTTGTTTTCAGGAAGTTTGGAAGGTTGCTCAAAGGTTGAAGTAGCTTCAGGAACATGTCTTTTGCAGTCGTGCAGTACATGTGTAGGAACAGTGCAGGAACATGTCGGCGTGTGCAGTGACACGAGTGCATGTGCATTAGGACTGCAGGAACAGCTTGAGGTAGGAAACATTTGCAGCTCGATGCCTCGAGTGAAGGACCTCTGTTTTAGGAACCCTGTAAAAGAAGAGAAAGTAGGTGTAGAGAAGGAAGCAGCAGCTATGGAACCAAGTGCCTCCGAAAAGGAACGCTGGTACAGAGAACTCACCTCTCAGTTGAACCAGTTGAGAGAAGCCCAAGGAACCACGAACGTGTTGCTCAGAGAACAGCGTCGTGAACAGGCAAGCCTCAAGGAACAGATTGAGGACCAACACCTGCGAGATGTGGAGTTGCTCAGGCATTTGAAGGAAAGGATAGAAGCCTTGGAGACCAAGATCGCCGAGTACGAGAAGGAAGAAGAAGAAGAGAGCCAAGGAATGATCTGGTGGAAGCAGCAAGAAGAAGAAAGAGCAGCGAAGATGGAAAGAGAGCTACGAAGAACAGGACATGGTCGAGGAGAAGCAGGGAGTGAAGAAGAGAAAGAAGAAGGAGGATCGATCTTCGTCGGCGTCTACTACAACAACGCAGGAGGAAAAGAGGAAGGAAAAGGAAAGGAAAGAGAAGATCAGGAAAGTGAATGAGGAGCTGAGGAAAAGAGAAGAAGAGGAGAAAGAAAAGGAAAGAGGTTTTGCGTACCCCTACGACGACACCGAGTACAAGATCTACGTGGAGAATGGCAAGGTATACAAACAGCGCAGGATCACGGGCGAGAAGGTCGAAGTTGGCGTCGACTACGTCTACAAGCACCAGAAAGGAAAGGAAGGAAAAGGAAAAGGACCAGGAAGAGGAAGCGCCAGGAACACAGCCACAGGAGCAAGCAGCAGCTCTGACAAGCAGGCAAGCGCAGCAGTAGCTGAAGCAGCAGGAGTTACACCGCAGGAAGAAGGAGCCACGCATGAGGAAGAGAAGCAGGCAGAGAAGGATGAGAAGAAGTGGCAGAAGGAACGTGAAAGGCGAGAAAGGATCAGGAAGAGGAAAGCCGACGAGAAAGAAGGAAGAAGCAGAAGAGGAAAGGAAGAGACAGGAAGCCACAGCAGAAGAGGAAAGGAAGAAGCAGGAAGCAGCAGCAGAAGAAGGAAGGAAGAAGCAGGAAGCAGCAGCAGCAGAGGAGAGAAAGAAGCAGGAAGCCGCAGCAGAAGAAGGAAGGAAGAAGCAGGAAGCCGCAGCAGAAGAGGAAAGGAAGAAAAGGCAGGCAGCAGCAGCAGCAGAGGAAAAGGACAGGAAGAGACGAGAGGCAGCAGCAGCGGCAGAAGCAGAAAGGAAGGGACGAGAGGCAGCAGCAGCAGAAGCAGAGAGGAAGAAGCAAGAGGCAGCAACAGGAGAAGGAAAAGGAGATGAAAATGAAAGTTTGAGGATTGAGATGGCCCAGCTTCGTGAGTTGGTCAGAGGAATGAAGGAACAGCAAGCCTCAGACAAAAGGAAGATCGTCTCGCTTCAGGAAGAGCTCAAGAAGGCCACAGACAGTGAAGGAAGCACAGGAGAAGCAAAGAAGAAGGACAAGCCGATTGGCCCACATGATCGAAGCCAATTCAGAGTTGGAGGAAGTGAAGGAGCTCAGGAACTGTATGCGATCTTTCCTTACGAAGGATCAGATTTCCAATGGAAATGGGTGCAGGCCACGAAGGCATGGGAGGAAGGATCTGCAAGGAACAGGAGAAGCAAGTGAGAGGATGAAGGAAAGTAAAAGAAGTGAAGGAGAAGAGAAGCAAGGAAAAGCAGAGGAAGGATCAGCAGCGCTCAGTCGAGCAGTGAGGAGTGAGTTTCAAGATGAGAAGGAAGCCAGAACAAAGGATGGAGTACCCGTTCTGCTGGCAACTTTCAGGAACTTTGTTTTCGCTTTTGTTGACTAAAGGAAAATGGTCCGAGTAATCAACTTAGCCCACGACAGTCGAAGCTAGCTTAGTCTAGGGAGAACCCATGAATCCAGAAGTTACAAAGAATTAATTCCTGATTTAATTGTTGCTTCTGGGTTGGGTTTTGACCTACCTCGACATACCTTAACCCTACAAAAACACAATTAAATCGTGATTTAATTGTGTTTCTTTGTGTTTGACTGGAAGACAATTAAATCGTGAGTTAATGGTGTAGCAAAGACTTGTGCTAATTGGTACCTGTTTGCACCATTAAATCATGATTTAATTGCACTATTATTATTACTATTACTATTAGTCTTATTATTACTACTACTATTAGTCTTATTATTCCTATTACGATGAGTCTTATTATTACTATTACTATTAGTCTTATTATTACTATTAATATTAGTATTATTACTATTACTATTACTATTCCTATTCCTATGATTATTACGTTTACTACTATTATAATCCTAATTCTTCTTCTTATTATTTTTCTTATTACTATTACTATTACAATTACTACTACTATTGCTATTGTTATTGCTATTGCTATTGCCATTGCCATTGCTATTGCTATTGCTATTGCTATTGCTATTGCTATTGCTATTGCTATTGCTATTGCTATTGCTATTATTCTTCTTCTTATTGTTACTGATATTATTAATATTATTACTACTATTATTATTACTATTTCTATTACTATTACTTTTATTCTTCTTCTTATTGTTACTACTATTATTATTATTCGTATTATTATTATTCCTATTATTATCATTATTACTATTACTATTATTATTACTATTATTATTACTATTACTATTATTATTATTATTACTATTATTATTATTTTTACTACTATTATTATTACGATTATTATTACTATTATTATTGCCATTACTCTAGGGGGAACAATTAAATCGTGATTTAATTGTTTCTGCGGGTTGGGATCGTCTAGCAGAAACAATTAAATCCTGATTTAATTGTTTTCCTTGAGCAGCTTGCCGGCATGGCATGCTGCGTCGCGCGACGTTAACAGGCAATTAAATCGAGAGTTAATTGTGCTGGACCTAAGGGGCGTCGAGCCGGCCCGATGCCGGTCAATTAACTTCAGAGTTAATTTTCCTTAACTCTTGGATTCACTGTCTTCCTTAGTCTAGGAACGACTTTCACCAGCTTCGAAGGCGGGGTGTTAAACATGTACGCAGTACAGGAAGCTGTGCACCAGGTGCATGTGAAAAGCACACCAGAGCCTCAGAACGTCTTGTCGACGATAGGCTCGAACAAGGACACACACCGCAGCGAACCCAGGAAAAGTGCGGAGTGTCCCAGCTTTTCAGTTAGCTTTAGATTGACCCTATCTTTGACAAAGGCCTTCGGAGGGTATCTGTGTGCGGAATGGCAAGATGAGACTGGGGTGTCTTAGTTTCGTCTTACTTTCGTCCCACTTTCCAAACCCATTCCTTAATTTCGTCTTGCTTTCTTCTTAGTTTTGGAAACCATGTCGTAATTTCGTCTTACTTTCGTCGTACTTTCCACAACCATGCCCTAATTTCGTCTTACTTCCGTCTTACTTGTCAACACCGTGTCTTAATGTCGTCTAACTTTCGCCTTAGTTTCCAAAACCGTGTCCTAATTTCGTCTTACTTTCGTCTTATTTTCGTCTTACTTTCCAAAACCATGCCTTAAGTTCGTCTTACTTTCGTCTTAGTTTCAAAGCCTTGTTTTAATTTCGTCGTACTTTCGTCTTACTTTCCAAAACCATGCCTTAGTTTTGCCTGACTTTCCTCTTAGTTTTCCAGACCGTGTCTTAAATTCGTCTGACTTTCGTCTTCCCGTCAGGATTAGTTAGTCAAAAGCTAGAAGGGGTCAGTCGAAAAGAACACCTGCAGCATGCAGTGATGTCGGCCAGGCACCGTCTACGCCTTGCGAGCTCGACTCCAAAAGTTTCGGAGCTGTGCCAGCAGGGTCCAGCAACATTCTCTGGGCTTGTGGAAGCCGGAAAGAAGTACGATTTGTTGCCACCAGTTTGCGCTTCGCTGACAGATCTTGAGAAAACTTGGGTTGTTTACTTAGTTGTAGGGTCTTCGGTGGGTCGACGGTTAAGATTCGGATATAGATCGATCTTGAAGAACCTTGTGTTGTTTACTTAATTACAAGGCCTTCGGAGGGTCGGTATCTGTGTGAGGAATGGCAAGATGAGACTGGGGTGTCTGAAGTTTGTCTTACTTTCGTCCCACTTTCCAAACCCATTCCTTAATTTCGTCTTACTTTCTTCTTAGTTTTGGAAACCATGTCGTAATTTCGTCTTACTTTCGTCTTACTTTCCAAAACATGCCTTAATTTCGTCTTACTTCCGTCTTACTTGTCAACACCGTGTCTTAGTTTCGTCTTACGGTTGAGGAAGCATGTGTGGAATTTGTTCTCATGTTTTACCAACAGCGCCTTTTATGGTCCAAGCAAAAGAGAGTGGCTTGGAGTTTAGCAGATTCACTACAAGCCCTACACCCAAAAGCCTAAACTCAAGGTCCTGAATCCCGACGCCCTAAACCCCTACGCGTTTAGACCTCAAAACCACATGTGCACGCAAGTGCCTGGCTTGTGCTCGAACTGGACCGCCGGCTCGACGTCTGGCAAAACAGGGGCGCTGCTACTGGCTGTGGTGCCTGGGGGGGGGGGTGTGGAAGGGTGGGGTGCAGAGTTTAGGGGTTAGGTTGAGGGTTTAGGTTTTGGGGTCAGGGTAATGACGAGGGTAACAGGTCTTCTGATAAGATGGGCAGGAAATCCAGACAAAGTATAAAGAGCCAGCGCTGAAGAGTGTGGCTTACATGGCCAGGTGCATGTTCAGAGTTTATGGAATCAAGCAGCCCTGAAGACAGATGCTTGTTGAACCTCCGCGCGGCTGTGGCCGTGTGTGCTCCCTTGTCGAAGTAGGGATTCTTAAACAGGGGGGCAACTCGAGCAATGCCGTGCTGCCTATCAAAGGGCGAATCAGCCTTGGTCGCATATGCGAAGACGGGGGTTCGGCATGTTGACCAGGGCCCACAGAGACTATTCCCGATGTACACAGTGTCCTTGGACGTTCTGCTCAAGATGGTGATGGTCGAGCCGCACGAAAAGCTCAAGGCTAAAGGTCTTCTTGTGGAGTATTTGAACCGCATGGGCAGGGCCGTCTTCGTGTCTCATCAGTGGGCCCGTAAGAATCATCCCGACCCGGACTTCAGGCAATTCCGAGTTTTGCAAGATGCACTCAAGCATGCCATGTACAACTTGCACACAATCTGTATAGACTTGAAGACACAGGCACTGGGCACCGGTGCGCAGGACCTCCCAACATCAGAGCTCTTTTCTGAGGCGCTGTACTTCTGGTACGATTACTTCTCTGCCCCGCAGTTGGAAAGTGTGCATACTGGCAGTAAGACTTCAAATCTTGCTGATGCCATCAACAGCATCCCTACCTACGTAGCCGAGTGTTCCTTCTTCTTCGCGCTCTGCCCGATAGTGGAGGATCCAGATCAGGAACGAGTACTTTCACCCCAATCATGGGGTCGTCGCGGCTGGTGCCGCGTTGAAAGGGTATGCCGTGAACTTGGTCAGGATGTGTCTTGGATTTTGATCAAGAGCTCCACCTCCCTTGAGCTCATCGTAGCTACCAGGCTATTTAATCGTATACATTTTTACTTGCTGGTTCTAAGGGTCCTAGACCAAACAGGTATCGACTTTCTTAAGCGGATACTGAAAAGCCTAGGTCCCTGAAACCCTAAAGCCCTAAAGCCCTAAGCTCTAGAGCCTTAACCCTTAAGCCCTTAAAGGGCCCCCAAGCCCTAAAGGGGCCCTAAAGCCCTAAAGAGCCCACAAAGCCCTATAATACTAATAATAGCAAGAATGAGAACATTAATAATAATATGAATATTAATAATATGAATCATATTAGTAAGAATATTACGAACAATAATAATAACAATAACAATAATAATAATGGGCGCCCCAAGGCAACAGGAGGTGGAGGCTTGGGTGGAGGGCCAGCTGGTGAGGCGGAATTCAGCGTGGATGAGGACCGCAAGACATTAGGGCCCGTTGTAAAAGGCGCTTTACATCGGAAGTTGTGGAAGTTGCTGGAAGCTCAGGATTTTGTGAATTATCGTCTCTTGCTGAACCTCCAGTCCTTCTACCTCAGAGGTTTACCTGTGGATGCGGAGCATGAGATCATCCCAGGTTTTGAAGCTAACAGGCGACCAGGCTCTCCATCTCTAGTGGTGCAGAAGTTTCTTTACCAGAACGGCTTCCTTTCAGCCACTGAGATGGACAGCAATGGCTGGGCACCAGTGCACTACGCAGCCCTACATGGAGATGCAGCCATCATGCATGGATTACTTGAGCTCCGGGCCGACCCTAACTGTAACACGGAGAAGGACCAGAAGAGAGTTGGAGCTCCACCTGGGATCCCGGCATTGAACCTCTGCCTCTTCTTCAATAACAACGATGCAGCTCGACAGCTGATCTTCGCAAGAGCTGAGGTGAGTTATGAGGGCACCGTCGCAGTACCCCTGCACGTGGCAGTTGAGGCTGACAACGTCGAAGGCATTCGCATGCTCCTTGAGGCGGGTTGCGACGTCCACGTCACCAATGTTTTCGGCAACCATGGGACTGCCGTAACCCAAGCGCTCATGTGCGGATCCGTCGTGGCTCTTAAGGAGATCCTCCGTGCCGGCTTCCGCGTGGATTTCTCGAAGTCCGGTGGGCTGAACTACGCCATGTTCCTCCGTGGCGGAAGCGCCGAGATGGTCTGCAAGCTCGTGAACCTAAGAGCGGACGTGAACCAGGTCTTTGACGCCTGGGGTGACTCCACCCTCTTGGGGATTCTCACCTCAGCTGCTTCCTTTGCATACAGATGTGGCAGTGTGACCTCCTTCTCCAAGTTTGGGTACCACTCACAGGGCGCCACGCCCTTGATGTTTGCCATCATTACGGCGCAGTACTCAGGTGCAGCGGCTCTCGTTGCGGAGGGCGCAGACTTGAGCTGCAGGAATGCGCGAGGCTACTCCGTGGCAGATCTTGCACGAGAGTTCCCGGTGCCAGATTTTCTGATGCGAGCTCTCGAAGGTGATCCAACAGAATGCAAGCGTTTGTACCAACTAGAGTCTCGAGGTAGTCTGGTTGGCATGTAGGGGGGGGGGGTCGGCTGTGCGGAGGCGCTGCTCGCTATACTTGCTTGACCCTTCTCACTTCAGTGATTCAAGAGGTTTGTTCTTTTGACAACCAGCCGCTACAGGGAATGGGCGCCGCTACAGCGAATGGGCACCGCGATTCCACCACAAGACCCTCGAAAGAGGCTTGTGCCTCGTGGCATTTTCCAACCATTCCTAGCGTTCGTGGTTGTGCAAAACCGATGGCTTCAACTTGGTTGCTTTTTGCCCGAACCCCTAACCCGTAACCCTAAGCCCTAAGCCCTAAACCCTAAATCCGAAACCCTAAACCCTAAACCCTAAACCCTAAACCCTAAACCCTAAACCCTGCAAGCCCGAAGTCCCAAACTTAGGATATCCAGCCTCCTGGCCTCCCAAAGACTACATGGGGCATCGACGTCAGGTGTACGTGCAAAATCTGATACCCCTGTATGTTGTGTCTGCGAAATACAGGAACCCGTCACTTTGGGGTCAAACCTGGTGAGAGCAAAACCTGCCTTGAAAGTTCCACGCATGCCGAGCTTCTGACAGCCACTAACAAGCCCGAATCGTAGCTATCCCTCCCTACGAGTATACCCACTCATGTGCTCTCCTTTTTCTGGGCTTTGAGGGGGGGGGGGGGTGCCATGCATCCTATGAGTTTAGGGTTCAGGTTCTTATGTGTCGGATTTCTCTAGGCTCCGAACACCCCCAAGCCAAAATTGACCCGAGGTACCGGCGACGATTTTTTTCATGCCTTGCCACATTTTTTTGAGGGACGGAAAGGGCACCGCCTCGTCCAAGACTTGGGGCAAGTGGGTCAAGTCACGCGTTTTCATTAGTTCTAGTTGAGTTGTGTGCAATTGCAACTTAGATGATTAGCTAAAAGTATCGACGGAGTGCTGCACCGCTACTGTTGCGACGACGCTGCTACAAGCTACCTTCTGTCATTTCTTTTTGTTATAGTTTTAGCTGTCTTAGTTTATGCACTGGCTTCCAAGCGTCCGGTCTTCTCCTTCGCTCGGTCCATGAACTTCTTTGCAACCTCATCCGGAGTTTCTGTCGCAAGGTGCGCGCCAGCTCCAGCCGATTCTTTAATGACAGCAAGTAGACAAAACAACTCAGGGAGTTTGAGTAGCCTCGTCCACAGCCTCGGTCCGCTTCATCTGGGCGAAATTCTTCGGGAAGCGCTTCTGGAGATAGCATCCAACACAACCCTCTTCCATGTTAAAGGGCCGTGGACCGAGCTGGGCCCTCCATATTTACTACGTGCACACATTGCACAGCGATCCTCCCAATGATTTGAAGAAGACTGAAAACAATGAGCCGGCACGTGTTGCTGCACCTCCAGCGCCGGGCGTTCATCAGGGTATTTCTATGTATAGGTTTGTATATATATAATATATATATATATATATATATGCACTGTATGTATGTTTCACCAACGAAGCAAAAAAGAGATATTCTTGAAACTTCCCCATCAGGTTCTTCCCATTTTCAGCAGCAGAAGCGCGGACAGATAATGCAAGTCTTCAGGAATACCTTCGAATAGTTGGTATGCAAGCGATGTTGCTGGTTGTTTTGAAGCTCGACGTGTCGTGCCCTCATCACGCCTATATGGAGCCCCCACGCATAAAGACACATAGAGCCGGATAACTACATAGAGCCGGATGCCCACATGGGCACGGTGGTCACGTGCTGGTTGTGTTAGGTCCAGGCTCCTGCCAGCCTAGTCGAAAGGCTACGATTGCGCACGCGACATTGGGACTGAGCGGGTCATCAATTTCGAGGTCAAGTTTTTTTTGCTCACCCGTCGAACGCAACAACACTTCAAAGTGAAGCGCTGTTTGGGCAATGTTGTCACTTCAGCCACGATGCGGCGATGCCTTCTGTGAGTTTCGTGCCTGAAGAATGTGATTCTTGGATGCTATGCTGATTTGTAAGATCGTACGGCAGGCTTGTGATTAGTGTCATGCTGATGTTGAGTTTCGCCGGACATCTGAAAGGCAAGGATCCAACTGCAAGCGGTGAAACCAAGCATGTCGCCTGATGCGGCATGCCACATTTTTGGCAGCACAGGTCTATCACATGCTTATTTCCATTGTAAATCGTAGCCCTCCTGGCTTTATCATCCCGGGAAAAAGGGACACAAGGGAGTCAAAAAACTGGGCTGCTATGGTATGCTGGTGGAGCATGCGAGGTGATCAGGCAGCCACTTTGCTCAGCTCATCTTGTAGGGTACCAATAGCTGGAAAGTCAGCTTGCTTCTGAGGAGCTTGACAATGGACATGTTGGCTGTGCACATGGTGTCCAGGCGTTTATCTTAGAACGGCGCTGGCAAGTGCCACTGATACTTGGACAGTGCACTTCAGCTCAGACTGTATCCTACGTGGCAGTTCGTCCTGTTGTCTTCAGTTCTGCTGAAAAGACTGGCCGCCTTGTCCATCTTGTCCGTCTTTTCCTACAGCCACAGGCCATCAGGCTGTTTAAGCATGGCGGGCATGCTGAATGCCGCAAAGCCTTTCCATAGCGTTGTCTGTTGCGCCCCCGCGACTCCTCGCAGCCGGCATGCTGGGCCGACTGGGCCGAGTGTCGCGAGCGTCTGAACTGGAACCTCTGGAGGAACTCCCTGCAGATGCTCTCGACAGCTTCCTCTTTCTCAGGAGGCCCGGGTTCCTCTGGGACCGTGGTGATCAAGAGAAAGTTGCTTCATGATTAAAGAAGCAAGCTTGTGTCTTCACAAGCATAAGTTACAGGCTCGGCACCTATCATGCTTGGCAATGGCATCCCCTATCCAACGTACTTTCCTTCAGGGTAAACCGTTGTACCCATAAGGTCACATAGGCCGTAATAGCAGTATGTGGAAGCCAGCCTCTGTGGCACCAAGGCGCTCTAATGCTATAGAAGATGCCTTGCAGCATGGGCCAGGTCCGATGTTGCACTGTCTATCTGCTCGCAAGTAATCACCTGTGGTGTGTAACCTTGCAACATGGGGTGCTCCAGCATGCCACGCTGCCACTCTGCGCGGTTTCAAGCGCTTGTCCTTGCTAAGTTCCTTTGGCGCTGCTGCGCGGCCCGCTTCCTCCAAGACGTTAGATGCCTAGTGCTCCGGTGCAACTGGTGCTTGTGGATACCAAAGCGCGCCTGCCTGCGCTTGGGATCCTGGGCCGCAGCGCGGCCCTCTGGCAGAAACCCTAAACCCTAAAGCTTAAACCCTAAACCCCTAAACGCTAAACCCCTAAACCCTAAACCCTACACCCTAAATCCTACAAGATCTTTTCTTGCTTGGCCTTTTACTTGCTGTGCTCTGGCTGGGCTTCTTGGAGCCTGGGTGATGCCAAAGGCGGTCCGTGCTTCGAG